>OX393583.1:1200000-1538835 GCA_947652605.1 Elmis aenea | reverse complement strand
GTAAAAACGTTTTAAACATTATAACTATGTAGGAAGAACGATTCCTGTAAACTTGAAATCAAAATCTCAAACCGTTTAAAAGTTATTTGCTGAAGTAAGCATTCAGAGTATGGGATTGTTAATAGATCGTCTCATAATTGCTTAATTATCAAAATTAGGGACATACAGACATTGGAAATTAAGAAAAAACGTTTTTAATATTATAACTATGTAGGGAGAACATTTCCTGTAAATTTTTCATTTATTATAGCTTTGTACGGACACAGGCAATTAACAATATTTTACGTTTAAAAAAACAACTTGCTTTAGATAACATTTTGATGCTAAATTCAATAGAACGCTGTAATTAAACAAAATCGAACGAAGATTTTAAGCTGATTATAATAATATTTGCTTTATCTGATCCTATATTATAAAAACATAATTACATATACATTTATACATACATATAATATAATATTGATATTCAATATAATTATTTAATCAACAGAAAAGTAACATTCGTTGTATAGATATAAAAAAGTAATAAACATAAAGTGCCTATAAATTTTTTTCTAAGATGAAGAATACCAGCGCTTTATTAAATGTAATTTTTATGCTGTATCTAATGTTTACATACGTATATGAAGTTGAAAACGTAAGTAACAATTTATTAGTGCTACTTCTAAATTTAATCTAGGAATAAATAATAAGATAATAACCTGTATCTCTTATAATAAGCGAGATCCCCATGCTGTGCATTCTTGTTTTGGACACGGTGTATATTTTTCCAATATTTTACAAAAAAACAAACAAATCAGAAGCTTTACTTTTTTGCAATTCTAATTTAGGCGAATTGAGGTTGAATGATTCTTGTATTGGGTTCAAATAATGAATGTATGGTGTTTTAAGCGTATTGCTTTTATTATACAGGGTGTGTATAAATTGGCGGAAGCGCTACACGTGACAATGTTTTTCGTAAAATTCCAAGTCAAAAATCTTGATACGAAAATGTTGTACCTTGCTTCCTATGGCCTCAGGAACCATTTAAAGAAAAGAAAAATTGGCAACATTGCGTACATTGATTTGCGTTTGGACATTTTTTTATCAGCAATTTTTACTTAGGTATTTACAATTTTTGTTCGAACTGAAAGCCTTCAGTTCGTAAACATAGCTGCAAACTTTTGGGTATCGTAAAACACAAACTAGAAATAATTATGAGAAAAACAGAGATGACAGCCAATGACAATGTTGCCATATGTATTATTTCCATTCAAATCAGTGATTTACATATTTTCAACACCAATTTTTGAAAGGAAGAACACAATATCTAGGAAATAATACTATTCGAAATTTATTTTTATTCCAAATTGCAGCTTTTTCATTTGCAAGTATTAAATAATAACGTTTATTAAAGGACTAAATGACAAAACTTTGAGGACCTCTTGCAGACACAGCAAGCATGGTACAACATTTTCGTACTAAGATTTTCAACTTAGAATTTTACGAAGAACATAACCACGTGTAGCGCTTCCGCCAATGTTTACACACCCTGTATACTTACACATAAAAACTTTTAGGTACAGAATTATAAAATCATTAATGAACGGGCCATTCTGAATTCCTATAATCCAGAGGCTGGACGGCCTGGAGTCTTTGATTTTTTTCACTTCAATAGGACGCATTTTGCCTTAAATGTTAGTTTCCATTGTTATATCGAACCTGGAAATAAAACAGTAGTGAGTACTGTACATATACGAGATTTTTAGAATAAAAATTGTATGCAGTGAAAAGCAGGAATGTATATTGTGTGTTGAACTTATATTTTAGGTCGAGTTCCAAGGTTTTAAGCTTGCTAGTAACGAGTACAGATTACATGCTCTTCATTTTAAAGGGATGCTTTGTAACATATTTAGGCTAGACAGGTTTGGATTGAAAAGTAATTTTGCAAATGGAAATATGAACCCATGCAATACTACTAAAGTAAGTATTACTTGCTTTAAATATACCGGGGTTGCCGCAAATTGGTACAAACATTAAAAAAATACATTTTTTAAAACGTAGTTTTATGAAATTCCTTGGAGAAGTGTCTCCGTAATTATCTAACTAATTTTACTTCACTAAATAGTTGGTTCTAATTAAAATGTTTGGCCTGTAATTTAATTTTAATACTAATTTGTTTTTTTTTAAGGGTTTCTATTATCTTTACAATTACATACCAGACACTTCCAAATTTCCACCGTTTTTAGTTAGCGGAAGATGGCGTTTAGACGTTACTGTCAGTGTTGAGAAAATATTTTTGTTTAAGTTAGAGTGGTACGCCGCCATTGAACCAGTTTTTACATGGTAAATAGTTAAAATGCATGTAATAAAGAGCTACTTATATAAAAAAACGCATCTTAATTGTAAAATGTATTAAATAAAACATGGCAATACGAAAAAGTTGTTTATTTTGTTTTTATGTTACAAATTGTACACGTTCGATAATGTCTAATAAAATATCAGTAAAAAAATTGTAACCAAAAGTATAAAAATTTGATTTTGGTGTAAGAAATATTGAAAAACTTGTTTTTTTCTGCTTCTTCTCAAACTCCTTTTGGCTTTTCAAGTGTCCTGAGTCCATTTCCTCCATGTCCTTTGTCTTTTGCTAGTGTTCCCATAACCAGACATTACTTAAGTATTTTTTTACTTTAGTACTTTTTGTAGATACTTTTCCGGTACTTAAGACTTGTAATGCGCAGTACATTTTAAAATTAGTTACTTGGGACTTGAATCTCAAGTACTTCGGTGAAATACTGGTACTTATTACTTGTATTAGTACTTCAGTACCACAAAAATTACTTAAGTACTTTGTAAAATACTGCAGTACAGTGCCAAGTACTTAAGTACTTTTTGAGATATTAAGTTTTATAAGATAGGAACTGTGGTTTTTAACGTGTTAAAACTTATCCAAAGTTTTAAACGCAAGCCACATTGGCATGCATAGAATAGCTACAGTTGATTAGGTTAGTAATACGGGCAACAATTCTATTAAATAAAAATTAAACTCTATAAGGAAAATCTTATCCTACAAAATTTATTATATTATAGTGTGAACAATTCTTTAACTTTTGACCCTAAATTACTAAAATGTGTATATTTAAATACTGATTTGAACCATGTATATTTTTCTCGTACGTCTCATGTATATAGAAGTTCATAGTAAATGTGCTGTAGAGTCGCTCTTATCATTATATTAATGAAAAAACAAAACGTTTTCAAAATTAATTAACAGTATATAATAGTGAAACCTATATAAGCACATCTAATAATCTACTCCTAATATATTATGCGTTCAGTATACAGTGTCACAAAAGTAACGCCCCAAATAGCAATTGAGATATAGTTCTTATAAAAATGTAAAGAAAGAAAAGTTTTTGTCTTACTAGGAAATTAATTTTAAACAAATATATTTTAGTTTGCCACACAAAGGGCGTTCAAAAATCGAAATATACATTTTAGCGTCGTAAACTGCCATAAATGTACAAGTTGGAGAAAAATTTCATGAGAAAACTGTTCAAAATCCATTTGTAATTTTACTTGTGTTTTTAATTCTTCATCTATTTTCCCATCCTCTGTTATTATGCGTCCCAAGTATTCGGTATGTCGTTACTCTTTCCAGTATATTGTTTTTATATTAAATTTTGATTTTGTCTTTTTTTGATTACATGCGGAAATGGGTCCATTAGAAACATACAATGAAAAATTATCCATAAAACCCGCTTCAGATTGTACCTTGATACATACAGATTTCAATGGGACCCTGTATTTAAATCAATTAAGATTGAATGTAAATGATAATGATTACTTTTTTTGGCCGGATGCACAAGACGATCATAATTATAATCAACACAAAAGTTACAAAAACATTTTACACATTAATAACCGATAAACATACGAAGTACCAACAGTTCTTTCAACGTGAAGATTTGCCACCCTTTATCAAGATTAATTTTTATGCTATTTTTGATGTTTATGTACGTATGTGAAGTTGAAAACGTAAGTAACATTTTAGTAGTTGTAACTTTAAATGTTATCTGCGTAGCAACGAGGTGTTTAAAAATAATTAACAACGTGTTTGTGATGTAAAACTTTTGGATCTCAACAAAAAAAAAGAAACTTTAAGCCAATTGTTGTAGTATAATTTTTTTTCGACATAAACATAAAAATACAAAACTACAATCTTTGCATCCATTTTCCATTGAAAATTTTAAACTCTTATTTAAACCAATTAAAATCGAAATCACAATTGACTTGTATCATTTATTACCTAAATGTATTAAAACTCATATTTTAGGTTGACATCCAAGCTCTCATGTTTAAAAGTAACGAATACAGATAACATGCAATGCATTTTAAAACTTTAGCTTGTGACTTGTATGAATCAAACAGATTTGGATTGGTTAGTCTAGGAATTAATGGAAATATGTATCTATGCAATGCTACGAAAGTAAGTGTGATTCGATTCAAATATACAGGGTTAGTCGAACATTGGTGTAGTAAATTCAACAGTCCCTCGATTGGCAAATTAAAACATCGATATTTATTTTCTTAAAAATCTCATCCAACGGTTTTACGAAATTTATTTTGTATTAAAGTTGTGCCTTTGTAATTATTAAATCAATTTTAGGTCACCAAATACTTTGTTTAACTTGAATCCTAATTAAAATTTAATAAAATATGAAAACTCATGACTTGCTGGAATTTTTAAGGGGAGTATATATTACAATTATCCCCTACTGCCCTAAATCGTTCACTAATTTGGTATTTTTAGGACCCCTACAATTTCATACCGGACGATCCCAAATTGCCCCCGTTCCTAGTTACCGGATGATGGCGTTTGGATGTGATTACCTTTTTCAAGGAAATGTATTTGTTTAAGGTTGAGTGGTACGCCAGAATTGAAACAATAATTATTTCAGGGCAAATAATTAAGAGACATGAAATAAAGAGTAACTGTTATTAAAACCGGCATCTAAAATATTTTCTAGTAATGATTTAATTTTATTTGTTGTAGCTTTGGTGAAAGGCAATCAACAACTTTGATCATATGTTTGTTTTATTGATATATTATAAATACTGTGTTTGTTGTACTCCATCTTTATCTTTATGTCTTTCGCTCTTAGGCTTCCTTCGTCTAATTTCATCATTGATTTGTTGTAATAGCATAAAAGTTTGTTTTGTTGTTTTTCCCATGCTCCTTTGCATATCGCCCATATCCAAGCTATTCCTCTTTCTCCCAGCCAATTTATCATCTCTGGTATTATGTCGTCTTCTCCAGTTGCTTTGTCTACAATTATACAAATACGCTGAAAAAGTTGAAAACGATTTGTAAACTTTTAAAATGCGATTACGTAGAAATTTATTTTTTGTTGTTATCGTTTTTTAAAGTACATGCGGAAATGGGCCCATTAGAAACACACAATGAAAAATATTTTGTTTATCAATAAAACCTGCTTCAGATTGTATCTTGATACATACAGATTTCAATAGGACCTTGTATCAGAACTAATTAACATTTTATGTTAATGATGATCATTAATTTTTGCGCCGGATGCACAAAATGGCCATATATATAATCCACACATAAGTTAGAAAAACATACGAAGTACCAACAGCTTTTTTCAATATGAAGAATTCTCAAACTTTATTAAAATTAATTTTTATGCTATTTTTGATGTTTATGTACGTTTGTGAAGTTGAAAATGTAAGTAACATTTTAGTAGTTGTAATTTTAAATGTTATCAGCCTAACAACAAGGCGTTTGAAAATAATTAACAATCTGTTTGTGATGGAAAACTTTTGGATCCCAACTTTAAAAAAAATCCATGATATTTTAAGCCAATTGTTTTACTATAGTTCTTTTTTCGACATATGCAGAACAACATCCAAAACTACAATTTTGCATCTTTTCCATTTTCCATCGAAATTTTTAAATACCTATTTAAACGAATTAAAATCGAATGATCGAATGATGTGTTCAAATAATGGTTGTATGGAGTTTTAAGCTCTATTGCTATTATACGATATACGTGCATGTAAAATTGTATAATTTGTTTTAATTCTTCTAGAAAACTAATTATAAAGTCACTCATGAACGAGTCGTACTGGAAAAATATAATCCAGAGACTGGAGAACCTACTGTATTCAAGTTTTTTCATGTCAATGCGACGCATTCTGCCTTAAACGCTAGTTTTAATTGTAAACTTGATTTTGGAGATAAAGTAGAAGTAAGTTCTCAGCAAATATAAACATCAAATGCTGCACACACCCCAGGGCCAAGCTGAATTTTTGATAATAAATAAACTAGTATTACACAGAAGGTCGCTTGGGAGATTTTAAGGAAGGGAATTACCTACTTTGAACATGTTTAAAATTAAATTTGGGATAATACCAGTCGGATTTTTATTACCAATAAACTCAGCTTTATCCACGTACTATTAAAAACGTTATAATTAAGTGATATTTTTGTGATAAATTGGACCATGGCTTTTTAATTTACCATTAGGCAGTGTTTACCAAACTTACAACCATCCGCACCCTTTTTGAGAGTTTAGTTCTACCGGTATACCCCTCTCGGCCAAAGATAGTACAGGTATTATTGTACGCTAACTTTTATTGAATTGTTTTCTACGGCTAAGAATGCTAAAATAATGTTAAAAATCTGATGTATCCCTTAAAACCGCTCGGGCTTCGCGTACCACAATTTGGTGAACACTGACTTAAAAGGCTTAAAAATTGCTCTCAATGGATATTAAATTTTGTTCGCATTGTGTATTAAATACATTATATTTTAGGGTGACCTCCAAGCTCTCGTGTTTAAAAATAACGAATACAAAAAAACTGCAATTCATTTTAAAGTTTTTATTTGTGACCTGTATAAATCAAGCAAATTTGGATTTGGTGATCTAGTTATTAATGGAAATATGCGTCTATGCAATGTTACGAAAGTAAGTGAAAATCGATTCAAATATACAGGGTTAGCCAAAAATTGGCGTAGTAAATACGACAGTCTCTCGATTGGCAAATTGAAACATCGTTTTTATTAACAGTTTTTTCAAAATTTGTATTGTCTTAAAGTTATGCCTTTGTAATTTGAGGTCACTAAATACCTAGTTTAACTTGAATCCTAGATAAAATAGTATAAAATATGAAAACTCGTTCTTCCTTCGACTTGCTGGAATTTTTAAGGGGTGTATATGTTACATTTATCCCCCTCCTGCCGCTAAATCGTTCGCTAATTTGGTGTTTTTAGGGCCACTATTATATGTACAATTTCATTCCTGACGAAGCCAAATTGCCCCCGTTTTTAGTTACCGGAAGATGGCGCTTGGATATGACTACCAGTTTCAAGGAAATGTTTTTGTTTAAGGTTGCGTGGTACGTCAGAGTTGAAACAATTATTTCAGGGTAAATAATTAAGAGACATGAAATAAAGAGCAACTGTTATTAAAACAGGCATCTTAATAATTTTCTAGTAATGATTTAATTTTATTTGTTGTAGCTTTGATGAAAGGCAATCAGCAGCTTTGATTATATGTTTGTCTTATTAATATAATGCTGTGTTTGACTTCATTTTTTCCCCTTTGTCTTTCACTTTTAGGCTTTTTCTAATTACATCATTAATTTGTTTTGATTTAAAGAAAAAATCTGCAAGACTAGTGTCCCTTCACAGTGACATTGTACAAGGTCTGTCGCAAAAATAACCGAACTTCAAATTTTTGTTTTATTATAACCAACTTTAGTTTTTCTTATGGGCGCAATTTTTGCTATTTACATAATCAAATACCATTTATTTTTCTGAATTCATTGATGTATCACACATGGTATTTTACTTCTTTATTCATTGCCAAATTAAAAAAAAAAGGGTTTGAAACAATAACCATTATAAATCAGGTAGGCCGGTCGTTGTAGTTTATGTTGTTCCCATGACAACCAATCATCAAACTAAAAGTTTTGAAGGTCCGTTACTTGTCATCGTAATAGATTCGTAAAAATGAACTTTAATAATGAAGAAAAATGCGATATGAGGCGAATTTTTTATACTGTTCTTTTAAGTTTTGTTATACGTTATCACATGCCTTATAAAAATTTACTTAAAATTCTGTTTAATGTAGTGTTTTTCCGGATATGTTTGTAATAAAAATGTTTTTTTAAATGTCATCTGAAACCTTTCTGCCATGTTTTTGGCAAAAGCCCCATATTTTTTTAAGTTTCTGTCCAACGTACAAAAATATGTTTGCGAGGGTTGTCTTCTTTCTGGATATGTTTCTGCATATCGTTGACTTGACAATATAGAATTCCTATTCAATGAATGGTCGCTGTCTGTCTCGTAGTCAAGTTAATGATTGGTTTAGGCGGTTTGAGGGACGTAGGGAAGACATTAACGATGACGACCGTCCAGGTCGTCCGAAACCATTAATGATAACAACGAAAAAGTGCGTGAAGCGACCAAAATTTGGGAAATGAAGGAAAATAAATGAAGAAACGTTAAAAATTAAGCTTCACTTTACTTCAATAATACAAGCAAATATAACAAAAATAATTTTCAACAATGTTGCCAAGTTTTAACAATTGAATAAAGTATATATATTTTAAGCTACCTTAAAATAAAAAATCGTAATGTAATATTAATGTATTGTCACTTACAAATGCATTATTAAGTTCTAAATAATAGCTCAACAGCCATTGTACATGTTTATACACAAACACTTAATCGGATTGAATGATTCACAATCAACAGATATTCACGATTGTATAGTTTAACAGCAAAAAGTTCATAAAAAACAGGCCACTTATACAGAACGATAAAAAGGCAGGGCGTAGACTCGCGGGGGGCCACATTTTGCATTGTTTAATACGTATAAGTAATCCCCAAAATGCAAACAACCAACTTTGGAACGTATGAACCGAAATTTCAAATATATTCCTATAATCTTGAACCTTACAAAAACTCCTTGTATAGAGAATTTTCAGCTATTAATTTTATACACGTCTTTCTAGTTAGCAAGCTATTTTGACTTGCGAACAAAACTAGTAGCACTGTGCCTTCTCGTACTTAAGCTGCTACGCCACTGCCCGCAAGACGTTTTGTGATACATCTATACAGAATTTAGTCTTATAAGTAGGCTAAATTTTTAAGCTTTATTACTAATAAAAAACCAGTGGCGTACATGAGAGCCAAATGGAGTAGATATGGAAATAATGTACACAAGTTTTTCTCTTGAAAATCATAGTCCTACAGTGTTATTTATCAGTAAACAGCTTTGATAGTATGTGGAAAGTTGTAACATACTGGCAAAACTTCATGTAAATTAAGCAGAAACGGTTTAGAAGGTAGTTGTAAGTCGTGGAACGTTTAAAGTTTCTTGTACCAGAAGAGATAATGATCGCCTTCTTCGATCAACAGGTCGTCAACACCTGAAAAAAAAAATCATTGTTTTACTCTGGTTAGTTTTAATCAATCCACAGATCGTTAAAAATATATACATACAGGGTTTTCAAACATTGCACCAACTTTGGATTTTTTAATGTATGTTACTGTATTTTTTAAATTTACTTAATACTTTGAAATTGTTTTATCAGAGGTTCGTCACGGTTAAATCGTATGGATGTGTGAGAAATTTGATTATAAAATATGTTTACGTTTCTACCCGGCGCATCCACCAAATTGTTCTGTTTCATCCTCTTTTCAATAAGAGCTCGCATAGAATCCCGTAAAATTAAAGTACACTGAATCTAGCTAGCGTTCGATAAAGTTTCCAACATAACTTGATTATGTCTGCCAATATTTAACCAATTTGTCGGATGTGTTGACAATTTCATCAATAATTGATTGAGTTAGGAGAAACGTTGTATTGAACAGTTTTCAACAACGTTTTTTTTTTTTTTTTGTTGTGTTCGAAACATCAAACAAATATTTACGATTTTTTTAATTTTATTTGTGTTTAGAGCTAGGTATTACTCGAATACTTTTTGAATAGTATTTAAAATAATTTTTTAGTATTCGGTATTCAGTAATCGAATACTTTTTTTTTGAGTATTCTTTGTTCATACTCTTGGATATTTTATTAGTACCATTCATTATTCAATACTTTTTTAAGGTATTCATAAATACTGGAAGTAATCATGAATACTTTTAGTATTTATAGACGCTCACAATATTTGGTCCTTCGGACCGGATATTCGTTTGGTTTTGTGATAGGTCTAGTGGAAGTCGATGCTTTATTTAGTCCAAATTGATTTATTAGGAAGGAACGCAAACTCTTTTGTTTTTCCGGTGTGAAAATCCTTGAAAATAGTTAGCACTTACCGACAGGTGCTACCAACTGATTAGCTGGTGGTGTCTGGGGATCAGGAACTTCAGGCAAACGGTATAATAGCCAATAATGATATCCCATCGGTTCCTCCTTAAATCCGGCCAAAGTGTGCACGTAATGGCCGTTAGGCCAAACGGACGATTCGAAATTGTAATGCGAATCAATGTCCATGGCCATCTGCATAATACTGTAAAACGAAGTGTTTCTGGGCGCCGTCAGGGTTATCGTGTAATTTTCCGTTACGTTTGTACCGACCCATAACGTGTACGTTATTGTGACGTTTCGAATTTCTGAATCGTTCCCTAGGTTTGAATAAGATTTCGTCAGCCCATCGAGTTCAACTGAAACAAAAGACACATCGCTTTAATTCTTTCTCGGACAGTCGAACTGTGAGCCGTTAGCTTAAACCGCAGGGGTTTTTAGGTTCGTCGAGTCGTAGTACTAAATGAAAAACGATATGGCGTAATATACTGTTCGCGGGAATGCGCGATCATTGACGACAAAAAAAATCTATTAGCACGTTTTTGTACCTACCATGGTTTTCTAAATCAAGCGGCGACTTTCCGCAATCCAGGTTTCTTACGAAGCCTAAGCCTTTGTCTTGCAAAGCCAAAATGACATCAGCAGTCAACCCTGGATCGGTGAAAGCACCGTCGGGGTCTTGTCCAGCCTCTATGTAACTTTTGGCGGAGGTTTCGTTCCAATAATTACCAGCCTCAGTGATATCTTGTAAGGCCTGAAAAAAAAAACGTGAATAATTTACCAGAACCGATAGATAATTAACCCACACTTCATTTTCCTAATGAGTTTTATTACATCAACAAAAATTACTACCGCTTCGCTTCGATGAGCATCCGGCCTTATCGCTTTTTATTGTCAGCCTAATATAATAAATCTTTCAACTATTTTTCGCGTTAAAAATAGGTGATCAATATTTCTATGCAAGCCTCTATTCAAATTTAATAACACAGTAACATTTTGTTGGCGAAATGTCGAAATATCGACTTTGTGTATAAGGTCATCATTCAAAGTGAAATACCAGCGTAGTAATTGACATTTATTGACCTTCTACCGGCCAAATGTGACGACACTATTAATAAAATAACTTTATTGGCGTTTTCATTTCTGCTTTAAGTGAATGTAGTTTTCTTTCCAAAACAAACAGTAGGCTGATAAGTAACAAAATGTTTTTAAAATTTGTATGGCTTTGCGCTTTTGTCTTGCTCAAATATTGATGAGGTTTTGAGTGCACAAATGGAACTATTGAGTGCCCACCTGTATCGCTAAAGCTGTGTTGTACACATTTCCGAAACCTCCATGGGGCTGTTGTTGTCTTGCTAAATTAATACTGGGCCTCCGCAATGAATGCTGCAAATTTCTGTGTCTATGATCTTTGCTGATGCACCTCAAGGCCAAAATTACCATCGATATTGTATCTGAAATAGAAATATCGAGTCAAAAAGGCGTTTTGAAAGGTTTGTCTTTTTTAAACTTAATATTGTTGAACTGAGGGTAATTACATGTTGCGTAGGGTGTATATATACAGGGTGTCCCAATTATACACCGCCAAAAAATAGGTGCATATTCCTGAGTGAAAATGATGACCATTAATTTGTCAAATATTTTGTTATCCGAAAATGCTTCCTTTCAAAGTTAGAGACCTCCAAAAATCGAATACGTCCTAGCCGTTTAAGCTAGAGCTATCATACTTGGCCGAAATGTTAAGTTGTTTCCCATTGACTTTGTGGGATAATTAGAAAGAGAACACGTAATTGGAAGTATGATTTATAGTCAGGTCATCCGCTTACCATCTTCAGAATTTTTTACTTTGTAATAAAATTGAAAATGTCATTCATCCATAAGAAATTACGACTTAAGAGGAAAAAATTCGTCCCTCTTTGTTTTTTGTTGTAAACGTAGCCGTTTTCGAGAAAATTAGCGCTAAAGATGCATCAACAAACTCTGTTTATACACCTCAAATATTTTTTTTACTAAACTTAGTTGGCTAATGTCATGCTTGAAAAAAATTCTGAAGATGGTAAGCGGATGACCTGACTATAAATCATACTTCCAATTACGTGTTTTTTTTCTAATTATCCTACAAAGTCAATGGGAAACGCCTAAACATTTCGGAACGATTATAAAAATTTAATTTAAAAACATTTTTCACATCAATAACATTTTTTGTTATACGCAACACTAATATAATGAATACTTTAATTAATAAATAGTTGATAATAACTTTATTTTTATTTCAATGATGTTTCTGGGAGAAATGTATTTTTGTACAGGTCATTTTTATGTTTTAAGTAGGTAATCAAAATTCTACGCAGTTCATATTATAATTACATTTGGTGTAAACGCAAGCTTGTAGTGTTTGATTCTCAATTTATTTATTTTGCTCATTGTTACAAATACATCATGAGAAAAAGTGTTTTACCCATTCTGGGACTGATCTATTTATTTTCCTTACATAATTGAAAAAATAAGTAATTTCTCATATTTCATTGTTTTTTAGTAGTACTCTTGTGTCATTATAATAATAAATAATATGTTATAATACAAAAAGTTTGATTTGTGAGAATGTTTTATTCAAAGTAATAATAATTCTGAAGCTGCAAGTGAAACATATTTTAAACGTTACCCATAAGGTAGAAGAAATGTCCCACAATTAATAAGATTTTGTTTTAATCTTCAAAAAACAGATTTATCAGGTTTCCTTTCTTCTGGGTAACGATTTAAATAAGTTTCACTTGCAGCTTCAGAATTATTATTACTTTGAATAGAACATTCTTACATATCATACTTTTCGTAATATTTGTAAGCCATTTCGTGTTTCTAAGGTACAAAAATATAAACAATCAACAAATAAACGTAATTGTTTCTGTCAAATTATCGTTAAAACAACAGAATGACAGTTTGTTTTATCAGGTATATTCTTAATGACGTAAGCCTACTACTAAAAACAAAATAAAATATGAAAAATTACCTAATTTTTGCTATAATGTAAGGAAAATGTTGTATTTTGTAAATACTTATTTTGAGGACTCCAGCACCATCCTTAACAAGATTATTCCAAGTTCGCATGTTATATAAATATTTCTACGCAATTTCGTCCCTTTATTGCTACGAATTCAGTTTACAAAGCCTAAGCTCTTTTTCATGGAACATCGTGACATGCAAATAATAATTTCACAGGACTCACAGAAATTTAAACGGCCAGAAGGATCCTTGTAGAATTACACAAGAACACAAAGCATGGCATGTTTTGTTTAATTACATATGTTGAACGTGCAGACCCAACTAACAAGATTTATTCCTTGTACTAAAATGTCGCGTAAATTTTATTCGTTTCATTTACAGACACCGATTTAGTTACGTTAATAAAATGCTTTTAATGATCGGCCATAAACCAAATACAAACAAATTTCACTTGCACGTTGTTGGACCATAAAAATGGAGTTTATTTTCCGTTTATATATGTTTAAGGAGTTCATTTTGTTTAATATCCTTTGACGTGCGATGAATTAGGTCGACATTTTAAAATTAGTACTTAAGACTTGAATCTCAAGCACTTTGGTGAAAATACTGGTACTTATTACTTGGATTAATACTTCAGTACCACAAAAATGACTTAAGTACTTTGTAAAATACTGCAGTACAGTGCAAAGTCTTTAAGTACTTTTAGTGAACACAAGTACTCTTTAAGACATTATGTTTTATAAGATAGGAACTGTGGTTTTCAACGTGTTGCTGACGTCAAAACGGATTTTACACTAGTAACGTCAGTAATGCTGTAGTCTCTAAATAATAACTGCAAAAAGACTTAAGTAATTTTTGGCCAGTACTTGCCCAGCCTCTGCCTGTAGCAAATCACTGTGTTTAATACCAAACATTAGAATAATTAAGAGCCACATTTATTACAGTTTATAAAAAAGTAATTTAAAAAAAAAATTAAACTTATCTTTTCCATAATTTTAACGAACTGATTACCTCAAAGTGGGTATTTAATTCTTAGTCTTTTCAAGAGTCAAAACAAAGTGTTTATTAAAATAATAAAAGACCGAGGGCGTTTTGCTAACACAAACGATTAAAATTAATAACTGTTGGTAAGCTACTTCCACGGCTTAATTTAATTTCACAGAATACTTCTTACGAAACACGAGATGTCATCTCGACATGAAAAGAAATCAGTCCCGAGAAGATGATTAAATTTTCGAGAGGTTTCGTTCTGCCTTTTTTTTTAATACGCGAGCAAGAATTTTGTATAGAATCTTCCTGTAATAGACGACTGTATTGTTGCCTTAAGCGGACGTATTTTTGTTAATACTGCGAGGATAAGACTTTTTAATATTTCTAATGCTGAGTATTTGTATTGCGGGAGCTATCAGAGAATTTTTCTGGAATTTTCTTTTACACATTTTCCGACGCGTTTTGGAGTGTATGCGAAATATTTACCGAGTTGGCTTGTGGCTTTTTTAATTCAGTTGTTGGTTGATGTACGAGATATTTTTTAATGTCTTATTAATTGTTCGCTCGCGGATTGGGCGAGGTTTTTCAATTTAATTTGAAGATTTAAAAACAATTCTGAGCTGTAAATACTTATCGAGTCCAAGATAAATGCCCTGCATTATTATTTTCTAAAGCAGGTGATAAATACGCGCCGGAGTTTCACTGAAAACAGTAGATTTTATTGTTTCCGGGTATTCTAACATTCGCCAACTCCACAAAGTTTGGTAACCGAGTATTTCAAAAGCGACAATGAAACTAGATATTAAAATTTTAACCAGGGAAAATCGGTGATGTAAGTTCGGATAATTACAAGCCCAAGCGACAGACAATATTTCGAGAAGGCTCCCAAAAAAAGGAGTAACGCAAAATATGAGATATTTTCGTAAAGGATTGTTTGGAAAAACACGACATTTTTGATTTTGCTTGCAATTTTTATATGTAGATACCGTTCGATTTTGGTAATTTTCGACTTTAAATTGAGCCTAAAATCGAAAAATCTCGGATGCCAAGAAACTACGTTAGGAGATATGGATTGCTTACAGCAATTCTAAACTCTCAGTATCTTGACTAGACGACAAAGAGTCCCCGAAACATTTCCAAACCAGAGTTGCACCGTTGCACCAAAAGAATGTAACTGAGAGTGTTGTTCACCAGAAGTTCTTACAATAAAACCACTCGAAAATGTATTGCTCAAAAACGGAATTGGTTCATGGAAAGTTATTGAAAAAACAACGGTGCATGGTCAAAATATCCTGAGTGGTTCTGCTGCATGACAATGCATGTCCCCAACAGATCTTAAATAAGACCAAAGGAGCTTAAATATGGGGTTCTTGATTATTCTCAGGCTTCTCCGGACTTAGCCCGACAAATTTTCAGTCCTTTGGGCATCTGGAAAACTGTATGAGGAACGCTTCCAGAATTAAAATGAACTGGAAAGTGCTCTGACTTGTTTGTGAATTACTGTTCAAAAAATTCTTTCAAGAAAGCTTCCAAAACGTTGGTTAAAGTGTATTGAAGTAAATCGGGGTAATTTTGATTAAATAAACTTACTTTTAATCAAGTAATTTTACAGTTTTAAGAAGGTGTAAATCATATTTTATATGTAACAACCAATAGTGCAATTTTTCCGTGTAACGCCCTTACTAATCGAGACTCATACGCCCGTACCAATCGAGACTCGTACGCCCGTACTAAGCGAGACTCGTACGCCCGTACTAATCGAGATTCATACGCTCGTACTAATCAGCATTTCTATTCAAAAAAACAAAGAGACTCACCTATGTTGTGGTCTTTGGCTGCGTTGGCAATGTCCAGCAGTCTTCTAATTTGCTTTTTTCGCACGTGGGCATTTGCTGCACAAGACGCTAGCGTGGAATACGCGAAATCGAAGTCCTGGACCGCTTCATGGTGTTGCAGAGTGCCCACTAGATCGTGTCCGTGGAATTGTCTTGGGTCCTGACACAATGAACTTAGCGCCATTGCATACTGCGTTAACTTTGGCGGAACAATCGGAACTTCGTGATGTCTGTAATTGAATTCATGTTGAGGTAATTGTCAGAAACATGACGGGTTCGCTTACCGCCATAGTAGTATGACGATTTCAATTTCCATCTGTTTAGCAGATAATTGCATTTCGAATTGGTTCGGCAGTATTGGAGCTAAATTGCCGTTCAGTTGTGCTAGCTGCAGGGCCATGAGTACTTTGGGTGTATCGTTCCTCCATCCCCAGTTATTTTCTCTTTGCGTTATTAGCCAGGATATCGCTTTTTGAACGCTGCTCTCGTATTCTGCGTTTTGGGTAACGTTCAGTGATGGAGGAGATTCAGCCGTAGCTAAAAAATAATCACAATTTCAGGCTCAAAATTTATATAACAAAAAAAATAGTAGTCAAAAAAATATTAAAGGAGGGTAAGTACATGAAAATATACCGGGTTGATCACATAGTTCCTGTTTTTTTTAACGAAGTCTATTAAGTAATTTTACACTGATTTAAATCTGAAAAGAATGCTTTCATAACCCTCTTAGTTCAGAAGTTATTCAAGATAAACGAAAAACAATAGACAATCGATTATAGTTTTTTCGTTCTATTGTCTTAATTTTTGGAGGAATCGAAAATTAGAAACACATTTCTGAAGCAAATTTTTATTGTGTATGCGTTAGTGTAACTAGATTTTATGTTCGACGTTTATAGCATCATCAACTTTGTTATTTCTTGCAGACGCCGTTTGGATTTTTGCATAAAAATGTAGGTTTAAAAATTCTGGAAACAATTATACATCACACTTGATGCAGCTTTTTTTAAGTTGGTCTTTCCCTGTTAAGTTTTTCGATTGTTCTCGCGAATTTTGAAATTTTTTTATCGCACGTACCTTTGGTTGAAGACGAAGTTGTTTGTTGATCTACATCTTGGCAATTTCCGATTGTTACTAACAGTAAAGGAATAAAAATGTGCGGTAGTAATAGCATCTTGTCTCTTGGCTGGACAACGCCAATAATTTATCGAGAAGACATGGATGTTTCCCTAAATCTGGAAAAAAAAGATAATAATCAGTTAGCAATGACTGTGCTCTGTTATATACAGAGTGTTTACAAAAGGCTGTAGTTTTAAAACAGTAGTAGCTGGTGTTGAAAGGTCTTTTAATAAATTTAACATTAAAAAAAAAACTATTGGGCAAAGAAGATTAACAGACCTTTTAATAATAACTGTTGCTCATCAACAAGCTTCTAAAATAAATGTAATTGATTTAATTAACGATTTTAAAAATGCTAGTTAAGTTTTAAGTTCACTTAATTTAGTTTCCTTTACGTTTTTATATTAAAACAGTTTATTTTTTGCTTTATGCAATGAAATTCAATGATGTTTTTTATTCTTTACAAATTGGAAAAGTTTTAAAATAAATTCACCGTGATTTTAAACCTTATTTGTGCGTTGTTTTTTGTTTGTGTTCGCCTCTCTCTGCAGCTTTATCCAATTTCATTCAAAATTAATTAACTCAGGCTTTATCAGACGTATCGTTTATTTTTAACAAGCAAATGTAACGAAAAGATAAAAAGAAAACAAATTTCTGCACTCGAACGTTAATTCAGAACAACGCACTTTTTTTGAACGAGCTTCCTTTAAAAAAAGACCAAAGTTTGATCTGTTGTATGAGTTGCAACACAAAGAAAATCGTTTTGAAAAAATAGCGGTGCCTTAAAGTAAATGTTGCGTTACAAATTAAGTTATTTGGGGACAAAAGCGGTATTGTTTTGTCACGACTTGCTAGGAAATTCTATGTCGGAAATAATTGAGTTAAATTCTCACAATGATTAGAACGCTGTAACGCAAATAGGAAACTCTTGCGCGTCGGGATTAGTAAAATCAAGCAATCGTGCTAAAAATAGATATTCTGAAATGTGATTAACGTACAGGGTAGCAGAAAAAAGAACTCCCCCGTCGTGAAACTTCTTTATTTTAGAAGAAGGAGCTTAGGTGGTAATCGGAAAATATTTGGAGGGTTGCCCGACGCATTTGTGATGATAGGTAGAGATTGTGATCGAGAATTCTCGAGAAATTCTGATTAATTTTGATTTCCTTTTCTCGAGAATTTTTTATTTCGAAATTTCGAGAATCTAGTTTCTCGAGAAATCGTTTACGAAAATTACAGTTGAAAATCTGGACCAAAATTTTTGCCCTGGGCTTAATTAGCCGTCAACAAACGTTTTCAAGAAGTGCCAAAAATGATAATTAAAGTCGTATCTAAATTAATAAATTAGAAATTTACAAAAAAAAAATTAAATACTTGCTAACGGTATTTTGGAAATATTTTTCAAAATTCACACAACATGGGCGATGATATTATTGTAATTATGTGTGGTTTATTTAGGGAAAAAAATTGTCCCCATAAGAAAATCAAACACAGACCAAAATTTAACTGTCATAAATGTTGCTAAAAACGATCATTTATAGCACAAAAAATACAGGAACAGACAAAAGTTTCTTGAAACGGATGCAATTAAAATAATTTGCCGTTAAAGGATGTTCAATTGCCTTAATTGGGGTCTTGAAAAATTGTGTAGGTACACAATTTGGCAATTTGAAATCTTCTTAGTTCAAAAGCTGTTGAAACTAAAGAATGTTACAAAGTTGTGTTGAAAAACAAGTGCAGAAATTGATTTAATGCTTGAAATTATTAGGGAAAATTTTCGCGTAAGCTTGGCGGTATTCACACTTGACTTACAGAAAAACTTGGGCAACTTCAACTTAAGTAAGTTTGACGTAAATTATTAATTTAAATAAGTACGTACCCAGGACGATGGTAGACGGTGGATGTGTTTGGTGTGGTCGATGTTGTATTACAAGATTTTTTGTGCAGCGCCGCCAGCGGTCGACGCCAGAGACGCCTATCGATTATCTTACTCATTCATTGCAGTTTTACTTAAAGTGAATGGGACTCTAAATCATGGGAAATGTTTCGTGTGAGTCATAAAAAAACAGAGACGGGACTCGAGAATTTAAATCTAAACAATATCGGGGAAGCGATAACATTTTTAGTACCGCGTCTCGCCTATCAGCGCTTAAATAATTAATCTTGCGTGCATACGAGGTGGTATCAAAAAGTTTCCAGTGTTTTTTCACAGACAATCACGTAATGAGCTTAACAATTCCGTTCAAAACTCTTTAGTGGAATACTTGGGAACCTATTCAGATAGTTAAAAACATTTTACAATATAATTAGATACTTATTTGAGTATTTTAAATCTTTGAACATTTTTTTAAGCTTAATTTAAATTCATTTGAAAATATCTAGTTGTGTTTGAAAATCAAGAATTTAAAAAGTGTTTTATTTGTGAAGGGTAACTCAATATTACAAGAAAAAAATACGAGTTTATTGCAGTTTTTCGCAATTTTTTCAACAAACAGTTACACTTTATTTAATGCAAAATATAAATGTTGATCACAGAGTGATTAAAACTATAGTTTTTTAACTTAAAAGACTGTAACTCGCCTATTATAAGTTAGTTCTAAGGCTGTTGTGTGCTTTATTAATCGAATTTTTGGAACTGAAGCAAAATCACGAGATATGTTGTGACAGCTCCAGAAATCTGTTACAAAAATTAAGGATAAAGTGGACGTCATTTTAGACTTCAAAAAATTTAACTTACAGCTGTTATGAGACTCCTGTTCAAAGTTGTTAGTCCACAGGCTGTGAATTCTACTGGACGATGTATTAGTTGTACTGCACAGCGCTCAAGCTACAAATATTACTAAAAAGGTTTTAAAATTTGTTCACGAATGTAATGTACGTTACCTGTTTCCTAAACTCTTCACTGATTTCGGAGCACAGCAGCTTGGACACTAGAGGTTTAATTTGTTTTGCCTAAAACAAATAAATATTGCATACATGTTTTCTAACTACTTATGAACATGTCCTGTAAAAATACCTCTAAGCAACAATTGTAGCTTGGTTCCACAAGAAGGAACAACCTACAAAAATGCACCACCATCCAAGCTGATTCCAAAACGATAAAGAAAACGTTACGTCTGCCATTTATTTCCAAAACCAAAAAATATGGCGTTGCAATCAGATGCAATAAACAACTTATTACTATGATCTGAAAAATAAAACCCAAATTTCAAATTCGGCAACTTAAGATTAGTTTAATCTGTAAGTTTGAAGCGCAATTACTTAAAAACGATTGATTTTTCAGGACGATCTAGTTTGTACAAAAAGCTTGTTCGTTGAAGGTTTGGTGTTGCGTATGTTCGTTGAAGGTTGGTCCTTCGAACCTGATATAACTTGAAAAAAGAACAAATGTTTTCATAAATAGTACAATAGTAACCAGCAAATACGTTCTTAATTGCTAGACTGTTCACTGCCACACTACAGTGCAATACTACAATGCGATACTAACTGCCCAAAAGCCCAAAACATCCCCGGGGTCACAACACAACCCCCACCACCGCCAAGAGCAGCACGCTACACCAAACCTTCAACGAACAGAGCTAGTAATTATTTTTAGGGCCTAAAGTTAAAAATAGAAATGCATATTTACAAAAATAATCTTAAAAAAACATAGTTGGGTGCTAAATTAATCAGTATTTTGCAATAGTTATTTTAACTGCTACGTACCAGAATCACAAAACCACAAAAATCGTTAATAACGTCAACTGCATCACACAGTTTTAAATAAATCTTAGTCAGTTCTATTACATAGTTATTTGGTGTCGCCCCTCGTAACGTTTTTGCTGAAACACAATCACATATGCCTTTAATTTTTTCACATTAAATTTCTAAGGAGTACATATACTGTTATGAGCATAATTGATTAAATAATTTCTTCTACTCGCGACACTGTTTGGAAATTAGAAAATAATGAAAAACTGTTAATAAAATAAGTTATATAGTAACCGTTCATATATAATTATATGCAACATGCATAGCTTAAGGTAAAAATTAAAACTATACGTTAATTAATTTCTGCTAATTGTCTAATCGGTAAAGCCAGGGTACTAGCCTCACACCTGGGCTAATTGTGCCAATACAGAGTTTTCTCCTACTACAAAAAATGTATGTGTATAAATTCCTTGCCTAAACAGCGTTCTTACAATTTTAAAAATACTTTAATAACATTTTTTTTTAAATTATTCATTTTGTTTCGCGTATTTGACTAAAAAAACTGTCCATTTTGAATGTGAGTTCATTTCATACGTTGAAATTTAATTAAAAATAACAACAAAAGTATCATTGACGACCTATTATGTATCCAATAACGCCATTCAAACAAAACAAAATATTTTGCAGGTCATAAACACAGACTTCAATATATAACAACCCTCCTCTTAATGACCATTAGCAGACCAATCAAGCAGGAATGAAATGCGCGACAATCAATCATATCAGCAGAGCAAACAATCAGTTATTACACTGGATTCCATTAAAGAAAATAATTTATATTTTATATTATACTGTGAGTGACCAAACAATAACGTTAAATAACCCTTCAAGGATAATTTTCAACAAAAGTAACGGCATTTTGATTAACTTCATCAAATTATGATATAGGAATCAAAATTTTAATTCATATTTTCGAAAAACTAATTCGACACCTTAATAAAATAGGTATTAGTTTATCAAAGACTTTTATTCTTAATAAAATCCTCTGTTATTTTTTCTGGGCTTGAATATTTTAGAAGTTGTTTGCTATTTTTTAGTAATTGTTCCAATTTGTACAGTTAAAAATCTACGACAAACATTCTTACCATTCTTTAAACACAGTAAGTTCAAAATATTTTTAGTCCTAGACAAACAATCCAACGCATTTCCAATTTTATCGAATCCCTCGGCATTTGTCGTGAAAATATTAAAAACTTTTTTTTCCAGTACCATCTGGACATTCCCTTTCATAAGATCATGACTCTCCAGACACGTATTCAGAATGTTAAATCTTCTCCCAAGATTGTACGCCATGTAACAATACGTAAATTCAATTAAAATAACAATGTAATAACATAAATAAAATGGCAGATAATTGCTGATGAGAATATCGCTGTCTTCGTCTACTTCTAAAATGTTTAGCCAAACGTACAGATCAAAGATTAACAATATGGTTGTGACCAATAAAACCAGGAGTAAAGTTGCCATCAGTAACTTGTTCGTTTTGCGATGACCTTTCGCGATCAAAACAGAATCAATCTGGAAATAAAACAAACATAAAGCAACTTTCAACTAGTTACAATTTTATTTAAAATATTGGTTTAGTTGGAACTTCATCTTAATAAGTTCCAAAATGTTGTGATCACACCCCGTATTTTGCGGACAAAATTTATCTGTCACTTTGTAAATGAAATCATCATAATTTTTTCAATAATTGGCTCTTTTATTACACCACATATATTTATAGTCAAAAACCATTCGTTTTTGTGAGATACTACACTTAAATTGTTCTTGGTCGGAAGTAATTTGCAAATAGACTATTATTCAAATTTTCACTCCATGTTCTCCAGACTTTATTTCCCCTTATTCTTATTTTTTCTTACAAATCATTGCATGTAACAGATTTTAAGTAAACCTTGTTGCATTTACGATGTGTTTAATGGAAGATAACTTGATTTCCTTGTAAATTTACCTCGTTAACGCAAGCTATATATTCGAAGAGCTTCATGTAACGTAACTGTATCGAAATAATTCCGATTAATGTGATTCCCACGACAGCACTTATGTCACCGCATGTAACGTATCTTGCCATGTCACTTTTCATTTTAATTGATTTGGTGTAACTGGCCTGGCCATCATTTAACATTCCTCTAACAGCAAAACCTCCTGGAAAGCATTAACAACGCTTTAGGTAAAACAATGCGGAAAAAACTCTTTGTATCTTATACAGGGTGTTCCAGCAAAACCATACCAAAAGTCGAATTCGTTAAGTAAGTTTAATCCTTCTGGGCCACCCTGTATACAGGTTGACAATTATTTACTGCTAATGAGGGTGATTTTGCAATGTACAAGAATTTAAGAGTCGATTAAATTACAAAATAAATTGAATGGCGTTCCGAAATTTGGCAAATGTTGGAAAGAATTTGAAAAAAAAAGCGTGAGATTTGAAAAAAATGGCAAAGAATTTTGCACAAACCTAAGATTAGTCCAAGTATTAGACTGTATGTTGCATATTTAAATGACCATTTCAAAACCAAATGATTCCCTTCATTTTCAACAGAAAATGGAAATAGCCCCCAACATCGGCTTATAAAAAAAAGGGAAGATGACGATTCGTAAATCTGACGAGAAATTTTAATACTCGTATTGCCACTCATGTCTAAAAAAATTCAGAACTTTTCACAACCTGTGAAAAGTTCCTTGCAGATTATATAACTTGTATAAATACTGTTTCGCTGCAAAGAACTACTTGTCGAAATATAACCCAATAATATACAAGCTATTATCGTCAGAAAAACTAAGCAAACAGAAAACAAATTTGAAAATCTGACAAGTTGATTAACTCACACAAAATAAACAGGTTGTATGATTGATTACCTCAGGAAAAGTAACTTGAACGTGCTTATAAAGCAAAATTGATATGTTCTGTGTAAAATACTATTATAGTATGGTGTACAGAACTTGAAAACATATTTAAGTAAATAAATCTACTTGAAAAAACATAATTTTCAAAGAAATATATGATTAATAAACATATCCTATTAATTTTAAGTCGATAACTATAGTAATTGTAATTTGTTTGTCTATGGATGTTCGAAAGATGGGAAAGTTAAAAAATCTATGTTTTGAGTGGATCAATGTACCAATTTCTTACACACACACATTTTTGGATTATAGTATAAACATTATTTTTGAGCCAGATATGTAAATTAATCATATTCTGCAAATTTCAAGTCAATTACTTATGTAGTTAAAAAATTATTTGAATATATAGATCTCCCAGAGTTAGCAAAGTTAAAAAAAATATTGCAATTCTTAAAATTTCGCGCTGATGTAGCATTGTAAAAGCAATATTTTTTGACACAGATATGTAGGATGAACGTATTCTTTAAATTTCAAGTCAATAAATTATGTAGTTTAAAAATTATTTGAATATATAGGCTTCCAAGATGTAGGAAAGTTAAAAATTTGTCTTTTAAAGTGATAATTGTTGAAATTTCTTAAAGACACACTGATGTAGCATATTTAAGACATTACTTTTGTGTAAAAATATGTAAGATGAACATATCCTGAAAAATTTAAGTCAATAACTTAAGTAGTTTCAAAATTATTTAAACATATAGGCCTCCGAGAGGTAGGGAAGTTAAAAGTTTGTGTTTTAAAGGGATAATTGTTGAAATTTCTTAAAGAAACACAAATGTATCATTGGCTAAACATGATTGTTGTGTAAAAATATGTAAGATGAACATATCCTGAAAAATTTAAGTCAATAACTTAGGTAGTTTAAAAATTATTTAAACATATAGGCCTACAAGAGGCAGGTCAGTTAAAAGTTTGTGTTTTAAAGGGCTAATTGTTGAAATTTCTTAAAGACACACTGATGTAGCATATTTAAAACATTACTTTTGTGTAAAAATATGTAAGATGAACATATCCTGAAAAATTTAAGTCAATAACTTAAGTAGTTTAAAAATTATTTAAACATATAGGCCTCCAAGAGGTAGGGAAGTTAAAAGTTTGTCTTTTAAAGTGATAATTGTTGAAATTTTTTAAAGACCCACAAATGTATCATAGGCTAAACATTATTTTTGTGTAAAAATATGTAAGATGAACATATCCTGAAAATTTAAAGTTAATAACTTAAGTAGTTTAAAAATTATTTAATCATATAGGCCTCCAAGAGGTATGTTAAAAGTTTGTTTTTTAAAGGGATAATTGTTGAAATATTTTAAAGATCCACAAATGTGTTATAAGCTTAACATTATTTTTGTGTAAAAATATGTAAGATGAACATATCCTGAAAAATTTAAGTCAATAACTTAAGTAGTTTAAAAATTATTTAATCATATAGGCCTCCAAGAGGTATGTTAAAAGTTTGTTTTTTAAAGGGATAATTGTTGAAATTTTTTAAAGACCCACAAATGTATTATAAGCTTAACATTATTTTTGTGTAAAAATATGTAAGATGAACATATCCTGAAAAATTTAAGTCCATAACTTAAGTAGTTTCAAAATTATTTAAACATATAGGCCTACAAGAGGTAAGAAAGTTAAAAGTTTGGCTTTTAAAGTGATAATTGTTGAAATTTTTTAAAGACCCACAAATGTATCATAGGCTAAACATTATTTTTGTGTAAAAATATGTAAGATGAACATATCCTGAAAATTTAAAGTTAATAACTTAAGTAGTTTAAAAATTATTTAATCATATAGGCCTCCAAGAGGTATGTTAAAAGTTTGTTTTTTAAAGGGATAATTGTTGAAATATTTTAAAGATCCACAAATGTGTTATAAGCTTAACATTATTTTTGTGTAAAAATATGTAAGATGAACATATCCTGAAAAATTTAAAGTTAATAACTTAAGTAGTTTAAAAATTATTTAATCATATAGGCCTCCAAGAGGTATGTTAAAAGTTTGTTTTTTAAAGGGATAATTGTTGAAATTTTTTAAAGACCCACAAATGTATTATAAGCTTAACATTATTTTTGTGTAAAAATATGTAAGATGAACATATCCTGAAAAATTTAAGTCCATAACTTAAGTAGTTTCAAAATTATTTAAACATATAGGCCTACAAGAGGTAAGAAAGTTAAAAGTTTGGCTTTTAAAGTGATAATTGTTGAAATTTTTTAAAGACCCACAAATGTATCATAGGCTAAACATTATTTTTGTGTAAAAATATGTAAGATGAACATATCCTGAAAATTTAAAGTTAATAACTTAAGTAGTTTAAAAATTATTTAATCATATAGGCCTCCAAGAGGTATGTTAAAAGTTTGTTTTTTAAAGGGATAATTGTTGAAATATTTTAAAGATCCACAAATGTGTTATAAGCTTAACATTATTTTTGTGTAAAAATATGTAAGATGAACATATCCTGAAAAATTTAAGTCAATAACTTAAGTAGTTTAAAAATTATTTAATCATATAGGCCTCCAAGAGGTATGTTAAAAGTTTGTTTTTTAAAGGGATAATTGTTGAAATTTTTTAAAGACCCACAAATGTATTATAAGCTTAACATTATTTTTGTGTAAAAATATGTAAGATGAACATATCCTGAAAAATTTAAGTCCATAACTTAAGTAGTTTCAAAATTATTTAAACATATAGGCCTACAAGAGGTAAGAAAGTTAAAAGTTTGGCTTTTAAAGTGATAATTGTTGAAATTTTTTAAAGACCCACAAATGTATCATAGGCTAAACATTATTTTTGTGTAAAAATATGTAAGATGAACATATCCTGAAAATTTAAAGTTAATAACTTAAGTAGTTTAAAAATTATTTAATCATATAGGCCTCCAAGAGGTATGTTAAAAGTTTGTTTTTTAAAGGGATAATTGTTGAAATATTTTAAAGATCCACAAATGTGTTATAAGCTTAACATTATTTTTGTGTAAAAATATGTAAGATGAACATATCCTGAAAAATTTAAGTCAATAACTTAAGTAGTTTAAAAGTTATTTGAATATATAGCCCTCCAAGAGGTAGGAAATATTTTTTTTTTCTTTTAAAGGGATAATTGTTTAAATTTCTTACAGACACACTGATCTATCATAGTATAAACATCATTTTTGGGCACAAATATGTAAGATGAAGGTTCTCTGTAAATTTTAAATCCACAGCTAATGTGGTTTAAAAATTATTTGAATATTTAGGTCTCCAAGAGGTAGGAAAGTTAAAAGTTTGTCTTTTAAAATTTCTTTGGTCTTGTTAGGGAAGTATTTATTTACCTTAAAAAATATTTTAGTGCATTTTTTCTCTAGAATGTAAGCTATGAGGCTATGAAATCGCTGCCAAGTTTGTCATTGTATATAAAAAAAAGGCCGAAATATTTTAATAATTTTTTATAAAACAAAGTTAGAAATAAAACACCAACGAAAACTAAATAAAATATTTATAATATCCCGAATCTATGCATATACAAGTTATTGTGTTATAAATAGCAATACATAATCCACAAAGTTATTATACTTATATAAAACAAACATTTAAAAACCTAAACAAAACTAATGGAATGCGTATAACAATAACAAAAAAGTGCAAGTCCCAACAACGAGTCCTAAGATAATGGAATCACGACGTTTCCTTAAATTAATTCTTTGGATTAAACTATTCAGAACCGGAAATCTGTTTGATATATCATTAAATCTAGTTTGCAGCTTCTTAAACGTTTGCCTTTGGCTCATTAGGTGATCCCTCGTTTCCACGGCGATAGAAATTTGTTCGTTTACAAGACGATCAGAGCTGAAACGCAGAAAGACACAATAAAATACACAGTGTGGTCTTTACATACTTATTTTCGAAAACAACTTACTGTTATCAACGAAAAGAAACACATAATTAAAAACAAAATGCATTGAAGTGTAAATAACAATCGAATTAAATGTTTTTAGACTTTATTCAACTGTTTCGGGTACAGTTATGGTATGAATTTAAGGCACAATCGATTTGTTAAAATGAATTTATATTTGTTTTGAAAGGATCAATATCATATCTTTCCAAATTTATACATTTTTCTTCTGCTTACTTATGTATATGCTGGTTTTCTTTCAAGTATTGATCCCTTCGATTAACCCCTTCAGGCCTAAACGAATCGGATTTTGTGGACCTTAACAGTTCTTCCCGATTTCGTCTACTCTCATGCTGCGAATTGGTTTTGCGGAAGTCCCTAGATAAATCGGCCAGGATGTCACGATGCCGTTGCAGCGTGTGTAGCATCGCCGCGCCAGACACGGGCTGTTCTCCCATTCTTTCGTTTATTTGGTTTAACTGCAACACATAATTCGGTAATATCGCGATCTTTTCGATGAAGCTACCGCTTACCTTGTTCAAGAGTTCTTCAATTTCCAGCGCCATCGTTTCGAAAGTGTCCTCGCCTGACAGTAAAGGAACCGTATCAGCTGCATGACTGTGCGGTGTGTTTATTCCTGCTCCTAGCTTGCTAAACGCTACCAGTTTGAGATCAATCTCATTTTCTAATTGGCGGGCTTGCTTTCGCAAATCTAAAAACAGTTTACCTACATTAACACAGAATCACAATGGGTCTAGGTGTAATAATTGTAGCTCAACATAACTTAAGATGGTTTAAATACTAAGATAACTGTAAATATATATATAACTTAACATTAGCAGGCGTGACACTAGGATCGACATACTTAAAAACCATGCACATTTTACAGTAAATTTATTTCTATTGTCTTTGGAAATAACAGGGGTTTATTTTGTGCTATTTTAAAAAAGTATTATTTGGTTGTTAAGGGCAATAAACGATATTTTTAAAGAAACTTACCCTCATATGTCAAAGCAGTAGCAGCCATGTTTTTTGTTTACGTATTGTGTTGATTGGTTGAAGGTCATACACATCTATTAACTACTATTGTGCGTTGATGTATGATATTCTCACCGAATAAAATACATTGTAGTTAAAATTATACGTTTGGCTTAATATTTTATGGCAATGTAACAATTAGAAAAACAATGCTTATTTAGAACCTTTTGGTGCTTAAAATTTTGTTAAAATTAACAATTGGTTGATTAAAGTTTGTAGTTAAAAAGAAACAAAACATATATCTGTACCGTAGTAGTGTGTTTGCAAATTGCGCCAGTAGTAGTTGATAGATACGTCAAAGTAAGTGGCGACATCTATCGGTATTTCTGCAAACTACGCCTTCAAACGTCATAATTCAAACTAGTTTTTAACGGTTGTTGGTGTTTTTTTAACTAAAAAAAGCAAATTAAAAAGCAAAAATGAGACCCGACAGCAAGAGCCACTCGTTCACCTTTCACAAAAACGTCCTTAATAAAAACCACGAGGTGAAAACAAGAAATTGTCGTAAAAATCTCCAAGAAAGTTTTAACGGTTGTAGCAACAGCATGCAAGATAATTCTGACAGAAACGACAGGAGTATTTTATCAGTTTTGTCACTTAACGAGTCCAGGAGGGTGCTCAGGAATGGTGCCGAAAGGATATCAAAAACATTCAGTACTTTTCGAACCACTATCGGTACTTTCTCTCAAGTAAGTTTTGTTGTTTTAAAACTCAACGAAGTTAATTTGTGTCTTTTTAGAAGTTTAGAATATCTACTAAAAGACGTCAGATACTTGAGGAAGGCCCCATGACACCAGACTGTGCTACACCAGCAACATTCGCCCGTAGAATCTTGGGTAGAACACCAACGAAGTTATACAGCCCGTTTGGAATCGACAGTCCCACTACGAGTAAACACGATAAAGAAAATATTCATCCAGTTCATACAACTGTGCGATAATTTCCAAGAAGTGTCTTATTTATTTCATAATTTAAGTATTCCTACACGATTATTATCGGAACGGCAGTTTCCTGGCTGCTAAGTATTAGTACGTAACTATTTAAGACAAACGTAAAGTATTTTATAGTATTTTGTACTCGGAAATCACTCATGACACTTTTATTTATAAGTTTAGGACATCCACACATGGATAAAATTTAAAAAACGGTACTATAATTACTACCGTACTTATTATGCAATTTTTTCTCGATTGTCGCTACTATTTTGTTAAAAATAGTAAATAATACTCCTAAAAGTTGTTGCTGAGTATTTTTGTCCTTCTCAATAAACAGCACTTTCAGTTTTATTAAAAATTCTTAATTTAAACTAAACTGAAGGTGCTGTTGAATTTGTATTTATTTGTACTCAATATTTACTTCTGTAGCGATGTTTTACTTGCTTTATACTTTTTGTTTTCTAATAAAATAATAATTAATATACCAATTTTTGTTTTTATACAGGTTTAGTCGCGCAAACTGTATATAACATTTACGTTTTACTGTTTAATGTATCTCGATGCGAAGGATTGAAAAGCAATTTCTTAATAACTTAATCGTAATTATGAATATTTTGATTTTTATTCACATACACGATCAGTCTGATGCAGTATACTTTTTAAATTCATATTTGACACATAAATATCGCTTCGTTTAATTCTTATTGGATTTTTACTGTTTGGTGTATTACGATGTGAAGTATTCAAAAGTAATTTCTTAATAACTCAATCGTAATTATGATTATTTTGATTTTTATTCACATACACGATCAGTCTGATGCAGTATACTTTTTAAATTCATATTTGACACATAAATATAGCTTCGTTTAATTTTTATTGGATTTTTACTGTTTGGTGTATTACGATGTGAAGGATTCAAAAGTAATTTCTTTATAACCTTATCGTTATTATAAATATTTTGATTTTTATTCATGTCTACGATCAGTCTGATGCAGTATACTTTTTAAATTCATATTTGACACATAAATATGACTTCGTTAATTTTTATTGGGTTTTTACTGTTGGGTGTATTACGATGTGAAGGATTCAAAAGTAATTTCTTAATAACTCAATCGTAATTATGAATATTTTGATTTTTATTCACATACACGATCAGTCTGATGCAGTATACTTTTTAAATTCATATTTGACACATAAATATAGCTTCGTTTAATTTTTATTGGATTTTTACTGTTTGGTGTATTACGATGTGAAGGATTCAAAAGTAATTTCTTAATAACCTTATCGTTATTACAAATATTTTGATTTTTTTTCACATACACGATCAGTCTGATGCAGTATACTTTTTAAATTCATATTTGACACATAAATATGACTTCGTTTAATTTTTATTGGGTTTTTACTGTTTGGTGTGTTACGATGTGAAGGATTCAAAACAAATTACCCAATCTAAACTGCAATTAATGTAATACAGTAAAATCACAGCTTTTTAAAAATAAATAAAAATGTCAAGGACACTTGAGGTTTCGAACAGAAATTTTAAATCAGCTTTAAACACTGTTTATATTAAGTAACACTTTAACTGCTTATTTCTTGTATACAGCATAGCTCAAATTACTTAAAAAATCTATATATGTGAGTGTGTACAGATTTTAATAATGCATTAATCATGCCCCCTAATTTTATCTCCTGCCCATATGTGCCGCACCTGTGTAAAGAAACTGTTACGCCACTGGTTGTTTACCGGTAGTGTAGTGCAGAGGGCGCGCGTTTCGTTGCATTCAAGTGAGCTTTTTGTTCAAATTCAAACGTTTTTAGTGGTAAAATCAAACTAATTTAATGAAATAAGCAGTGTAAATGTGTGTCGAATTCATTACGTGAGTCGCCAAAACGATTTTGTGTAATCTTCTTGGTTAATTTTCAAAGTTACGTTCATCTTCGTTGAAATGTCAATTTATCGAAGGTGGCCGTGATTCTGTACTGTTTCAATTTTTTGTACGATGGCGTCATTCTATGTCGGTTGTGCGTCTGGCTGTAAATTTTTTAAGTTTTATGCATAATTTTACTCGATCGACGATTAATATGTGTTAAAAAGTGTTCGCCAAAGTTCACCGTAGATCTACATGTAGTTTGCAGGTAGGTGGAAACGTTTTTTTCCCGTGAAATGTTTGAATGAAAAGTAGCGTCACTACCGGTAGGTCATAGCAAGGGTATAGTATAACTAGATATAGTGTTTGTTACACTTGTTATTACTTAAAATCGCCATGTAATGGAACAAGAGAGATTTCTAGTTAATCAAAATACGTTTAGTTTGGTTTGTTAATAACGTTCTGTACCTTACTCAGTTAGGTTTGCAGGTGTGAATTGCTGTCTTAACCTAACATAGCTTGATTGTTTTTTTTGTGAAGATTTCGTAATCAGCATTCGGCACTTGAGAGTTTTTTTTAGTTTGTTCCGCGTTTTTGCTAACTAAAACGAGCTGTGTAAACGATTATTTAATACGTTTTGTAAATTCCTTGTAATTGTTATCTGTGCATATACCTACGCATATATACAAAAAGTGTCGTTTGTGTACGACTTCGAGTTATTTTTATTGGTTTAAATTGCTGTTTTCCATCGTGACCTGACATAGTTTCCTAGTGCAATTACGTTGTATTTACCAGGTAGAAATTTGATTTTTTCTTGTTGCTTGAGGACTTTTATTTTAAACGTTTTCATAATATGGTGTGTCGCAACTTGTTGAACGAATAAGTTTTGACTGATGGTTGCAAAATCAAACTATCAAGTAAGTTACTGCCAGGGAACTGTTCGTTCCCTGAAAGTAATGAGTACGATAGGACTTGTAACGATCAGTTGAATTTATCGTTCTGAAAGTTGGGTCTGCTAAGATTTATAAATAATGATAAATTTGGCGCAGGTTTGGCTGAAGTTTTTCATCACGATTGTGGAAGAAAGCAACAAGTGCTGAAAAAGAGTCGAAGAAAGAAGATCGCAGCAAGTATCCGTCAGTTTACGAGAGACTGGTGTTGTCGACATCAAATGAAGGTTGCCGTTTCAGATAGGTTCGAGCAAGATCGTCCATCATGACCTGATGTAGATTCCAAGGGCAATTGCGTTCTATTCACCAGGTAGGAATTTGATTTTTTTGTTGTTGCTTGAGGCTTTTTTAAACGTTTTTGTAGTATTGTGTGTTCGATTAAAGTCGCAACTTGTTTGACGAATGAGTTTTGACTGATGGTTGCAAAATCAAACTATCAAGTAAGTTACTGCCAGGGAACTGTTTGTTCCCTGGAAGTAACGAGTACGATAGGATTTGTAACGATCAGTTGACTTTATCGTTCTGAAAGTTGGGTCTGCTAAGATTTATAATTAATGATAAATTTGTCGCAGGTTTGGGTGAAGTTTTTCATTACGATCGTGGACGAGCGCATCAAGTACTGAAGACGATTCGAACAAAGAAGATCACAGCAAATATCAATCAGTTTACGAGAGATTGATTTTGTCGACATCACATGGAGGTTGCTGTTTCAAATACGTCCGAGCAAGAACTTCCATCGTGACCTGATGTAGTTTCCGAGTGCAGTTACGTTCTTTTCAACAGGTAGGAATTTTATTTTTTTGTTGTTGCTCGATGCTTTTTATTTTAACGTTTTCATAGTATGATTTATCTGTTTGAAGTCGTAACTTGTTTGTACTGTTTTATAATGCTATGGAATAGGTTCATATTTGAATTAAATACGTTTATTTGTTTGTTTCGTGTGCATAGAGGATGTATTTTTAAGGAAAATAATACTTTTTTCTTGCAGTTGGAGCGATCCTGGTGTCCGATTGTCGGTGGTCAAGGAGTTCTTAGGAGCTGAAGGTGTCTGACGGTGGTGTTTTCAGCAGCAGAGGATGTCATCGTAGGGGTTTTCTTCAGTGCACCACGGTAGGTCCCACTGTGCGAAGAGAGAAGAGCGATGAGGGCAGTCGCAAAAAGGTTAGTCGATATCCGTTCGCGACTCGGCATAATTTTTTTATGGTGGCATTAATTTGCTGCTCATAAGTTCGATCGTCCGATGTTTTTGCTTTAGTCCGACAAGGTGTCCGTCCGGTTGTTATTTATTTTTATATGTATTATGTATGTGTTTCATGACGTTGGGTAAAAACAGTTGTAACAATTTTTTTCATCAGCTCTATCTACCTTTGTAATACATTTATTTAACTTAATTGCAATAAATTTGCTTTTGCAGTCGTCTTATCAACGCCAATTCATTTTTTAAAATATATAATAAGTAATTTTTTTTAAATTTTGGTATTTAAATGTGGGTGTGTCCAACCTGTCCTCCGTGTTGAATTGTTTTTTATTTCTCTGCTCTCTTTTGCTGAAGTTTCTTTTTGTTTTGTTTCACGAACAAACCTGAAGTAGACTTTAATCACTCTGAAACAGATGCGTAACTACGACGAGTCAAATAAAATCATTTAGCTAAATTCCAAAGTAACTACAGCTTTACCTAAATCGACAACTCTCTTTTTTTTTTTAATAAAGTTAATTCATAATAATTTTTGCAATAAAATTATCTGGCAATGAAATTTACAGAAAATTAAGTTCAGAAAATAATTGAATAAAGTTGAAGTCGTAGTTTTTGTTAATTTTAAAAGCCAATTGTTTTTAATTTTAAGTTTAATATAACTGATCAATTTTATGTTTATTATAGCAACGAAGTGATTAGTTCAGTTCAAAAATGTTACTACTTTTTGAAAATTTAATTGCAAGATTTAAGACTTGTTTTGACTTCTGAATAATTTTAATTTAACTGCTTAAACCGAAGTTGCGCTTTTGTTTTGTGAGTTTACTTTGCCTGTTTTGTGAGTTTTGTTTATAATCACCTGTATGTTGAATGTTTGAGTGGTTTAAGTAATTCAGTTGTACTTTCTGGTATACTGAGTTACGTAGATGACCTGGTTATTTTCACCGGGATACTCAGATTTTCTGGGTGCTTTAAAGTACCATTACGGCTTACTGAGTTAAGTTAAGTTAGTTTATTATTAATCTGGTATGGTATCTTCCACCATGCCGGTTATAGGGTGATTCGATTTCGCCCCTAAGTGCGTTAAGTACTCGGGTTACCGTGTCGTATCACTTAGGGCCTACATAGATTTCCACAAAATGTCGTGATCCATGAATTTTTGGGTAGCCATAAAGTGGTCTTTGGTACCAAAAAGACGTGGTTTCATAGGTTGTACCTAGGTACCAACGAAAGTTGTCGAATTTTGTGGTGCTATGATATCCAGTTTCGCCCTACCAAAGGTTACCGTGCTGGATTAGGTATGTGGAATGCTTGGGTTTACAATCATGGAAAGGACAATTGGGTTGTTTGGAATTTCAAGTCTACGCCCGATTCTAAATATGCATCAGCGGTGTCATTTAGTGTCCGGATAAATATGTTATCTGAATATATCAGGGAACTTGAAAAGCCTTGTCATGATTTGTAAATCCGTGTGGAATGTTTAGGCTTACAAGCCTTGTCATGATTTTAGCTTCAGTATGATGAATGATTGGGCTTGCGTCGTGGTAAGGACAAATACGTTTTTTGGAACCTTAAGTCTACGCCCGATTCTGATTGCATATATCTTGTTCAATAGTGAGTACATGGTTTTATAACGTAGTGCCCTATTGTGCTGGATTTTGCTTTCTGCGTCCGGAGTAAACACGTTACCTAATTGTACCATAAAACAAGCACGGCCTTGCCACGATTGGTGAGTCTCCCCCATTATAATTTTCGGTGACTTGGCCTCATTTTAAAAGTGTGCCAGAATGTGTTCGATTAGCTATGCCAAGTCACAGGAGACAGGTTCTCACATCCTAGAGTTCATTATAATATTTGTTAACAATTATTACCCAACCGTCATGAAACAACTTTTTTTATTGTACTTCACAGCAATTGCTCGATTAATGCACTTAATAACATGATTTTCTATAACCTTTTTTTCAGGCTGTCAACGATATTTATTAGCTTATGTGTTAGGGGATTATAACTAAATAAAATTTTGTAGCAAATTCTATTTATTATAATTCGCATCTTTCCTTTTCAGGGCGTCGATAACGATTTTTAATGGTTCGGTTCGGTTCGGTTGTTAGGTTTCATGATAGGGAATGTTAGGTTGGTAGGCGTGTATATCTTTTAGCACCTACAACGGTGCTAATCCATGTATGTCGTTGGATTATAATAAATATTACTTTATTATAATCCAGCTGCAATTAGTTTAAGTGTTTTGTTATCAGAAAATCATGTTATAACGCCCTTTCAGTAAACGAACACATTGGGTACCAAACATATTGTACAATCCGTATGTAAGTTTGTGTGTTTAATTAAATATTACTTGCCTTGATATTTTTTCTTCAATTTTCATTTCTAAACAGTTTCACAGCTTACATGCAATATTTTTCACTTAATGAGACAAATTTATGTTGTGCATAATTATTAATTAATATTTAAACATTGCACAACCATATTAAACGTAAATTGATGCCTATTACTTGCTCACGTACCTTCAATGTGTTATTGTAATATTAAGAAATTTTTATCCCTGCTTAATCGAGTGACTGTTGTTATTTTGTTTGTCTTTTTTTCAGAGCGCTAAAATACCTTGTCGGTGAAGATATTGTACATTTATTTTGTAAAAATATATTAGCAAAATCATGTGTTCATTTTGAAAAATATACTAATTTAGAAGTTGAATGGAGACATATTTTTTCTAAGGCTGTAATATGCAATTTTGGCAACGATTTTAGTCACCCACAATTCTTAATGTTATATATTTAGGTGGTGAGATTTTCCATTTCAAGATAATTAATTTTTATTTTAATTTCACTTAACAGTTTGTCTTTATTAAAACAAAAAAATGCTTCTAAATTAAAAATAAATTATAGTTTTTATTGTACGATGAAAAATATTATGCTTTCAGCATTCTGCAAGCTTTAAAGTAATTTTTTTACCATACTAATAAGTACTTGATAATAAAAATATTTTGTATGTAACTTAAAACATGCAGTTATTAACAATAATTTGTTAAATGACTTAGTTTGCTTTTGTAGTTTTAACGTTAGATTTATCCCACTGTGTTACATCCTTAGAAAAAATTATTGCTGTTTTAAACAATAAAGTGTGTGTTAACGTTACTATGAAATGTTTAAAGCGACAAAAAATATTATTAGAAAAAATTGTTTAATAACTCTCATATGATCCTAATTTAAAATATTAACTATACTTGAAATTAGTATTTTCTCCATCAACCTTAAGCCATCTAATTAAAAGAAGTCGATTTTGTTTTCTTCATTTTGCTGTAATTGTAAGAAGTCATACAGTAATACAAAATTCAAGCTCACCAGAACAAACTTAGATACATTTTCCTGATGTAAAATTTAGTTTTTCATGTCATATATATCAGCGAGTTGATCAGTTATTTTATTTAGTATCAAAGTATTTTGCTAATATATTTTGCAAAGTGTGTTTATCGACTATTCTGGGTTTTATTCTCGTATGTATTTTATTAATCAAATTTAAAGATCAACTTAAAATATCTCTTCTTGACTGTTTTAAGGGAATTTTAATAGCTGTTTAATTGGGGAGTGTAATTAATTTATGTAATTTTGATTCAGTACACATTCGTTTAATAATTATTAAAGATAATAATTTACTTGCATTGTAGTTATAGTACTGAAAGTCATGTTTAACGTTTTATATTTGGGGACTTTTTGGCATGAAATGTTAAAACTTTTTGGAATTCAGAACTTAAAAATGATACGAGAACATGACCCATTCTGTCATTTCATTTAATGAATCCTTTTTGAGATTTGTAGTGTGTTGGAACCAAATAGTTGCCAAGTCCTGGAAGCTGACATTTTTTATCTTGTGTTGTTTACTGCCTGCTTGCAGTTTTATAAATGGTAATTTGAAAATTTTTATTCATACTGTGTGTTCCAAAAAATGTGCCCAGCTTATACAGCCTTTCCATGTGGTTTAAATTTTGTAAGTGATAATGTTTTAACAAGTTTTTTTTTAGGTAAAATGTGTAAAAGTAGTGTTTTTAAGGATATAATGTGGGATATTTTTTTTGCAACACACAGTATTAAAATATATACAAATAATTTCCCCTTGCTACATTTTTATTAACTAAGATAATTGTTTTTACTTGTGTTATACTTTGAATGTTTTGTTATTGTGAAGTCCCTTGTAGAATAATAATTGGAAATAATTAAACTTTGTTATTAAAAAAAACACAAAAACTAATGCATAAAACTTGCACAACTATACCGCCACCTATATAAAATTATCTGAACCTACTTTACAGCAATAAAAAAAATCTGCAGTAGGTAACTTTTAAAATCATTATTGATATAAGCGTGAAAACTTAGGCACAAATTGATAATCTTTTTGGTATAAGATTAATTATTGAAGTTAAAATAATCATTTTAGAAATTCTTACTACAATTAGGCATGTAGCAAAATTTTTGAGCCTTTGACAATAAAAAATTAAAGGGTTTTTACACTTGAAATATTAAAAAAAAAAATTGAATCACTATAAAAAGTATTTTTAATAGGTTTCTAAACGACTTAATAGTTGTTATGCGTTGCATAAATGTTGTTTAATAGTTCTATAAACAATTGGACTTAAAGCAAATAATTTTTGATGATTGAGTTAATAAAGGACGGTAATAAAAATTGTTTGTAGTAATTCTTAAAAGACTTTGATAGCAATAACAAAAATTTTTAGTCGGTTTCTGAACGAATGAATAGTTGTTATTTATTGTATAAATGTTGTTTAACATTTCTATAAACAATTAGGCCCAAGAGCGAAATGTTTGATTTTTTGACAATTTCCCAATTTTTTAAACACTTTGAAACGTTTTGGTCAACTTTTGATTGTCTCTCCCCGGTATAGCAAGTTTCCCAATTGACTTGAAATTATTTTGTGTGTCAATAATAACGTAATAATATGTCTAGAATACGATAGGAGCCATTTGAATTTTTTTTAAACACTTTAAAAAATGTTGGTCAACTTTTGATTGTCTCTCCCCGGTATAGCAAGTTTCCCAATCAACTAAAAACTATTTTGTGTGTCAATAATAACGTAATAATATGTCTAGAATACGATAGGAGCTATTTGAAATTTTTTTTAAACACTGAAACATTTTGGTCAACTTTTGATTGTCTCTCCCCGGTATAGCAGACTATAAAATATTTTGTGTGTCAATTATAACGTAATAATATGTCTAGAATACGATAGGAGCCATTTGAATTTTTTTTAAACACTGAAAAATTTTGGTCAACTTTTGATTGTCTCTCCCCGGTATAGCAAGTTTCCCAATTGACTTGAAATTATTTTGTGTGTCAATAATAACGTAATAGTATGTCTAGAATACGATAGGAGCCATTTGAAATATTTTTAAACACTTTGAAAAATGTTGGTCAACATTTGATTGTCTCTCCCCGGTATAGCAAGTTTCCCAAATGACTTGAAATTATTTTGTGTGTCAATAATAACGTAATAGTATGTCTAGAATACGATAGGAGCCATTTGAATTTTTTTTAAACACTGAAAAATTTTGGTCAACTATTGATTGTCTCTCCGGTATAACAAGTTTCCCAATTAACTAAAAACTATTTTGTGTGTCAATAATAACGTAATAATATGTCTAGAATACGATAGGAGCCATTTGAAACTTTTTTAAACACTTTGAAAAATGTTGGTCAACTTTTGATTGTCTCTCCCCGGTATAGCAAGTTTCCCAATTAACTAAAAACTATTTTGTGTGTCAATAATAACGTAATAATATGTCTAGAATACGATAGGAGCCATTTGAAACTTTTTTAAACACTTTGAAAAATATTGGTCAACTTTTGATTGTCTCTCCCCGGTATAGCAAGTTTCCCAATTGACTTGAAATTATTTTGTGTGCCAATAATAACGTAATAGTATGTCTAGAATACGATAGGAGCCATTTGAATTTTTTTTAAACACTGAAAAATTTTGGTCAACTATTGATTGTCTCTCCGGTATAACAAGTTTCCCAATTAACTAAAAACTATTTTGTGTCAATAATAACGAAATAATATGTCTAGAATACGATAGGAGCCATTTGAAATTTTTTTAAACACTGAAAAATGTTGGTCAACTTTTGATTGTCTCTCCCCGGTATAGCAAGTTTCCCAATTGACTTGAAATTATTTTGTGTGTCAATAATAACGTAATAGTATGTCTAGAATACGATAGGAGCCATTTGAAATTTTTTTAAACACTGAAAAACTTTGATCTACTTTTGATTGTCTCTCCCCGGTATAGCAAGTTTCCCAATTAACTAAAAACTATTTTGTGTGTCAATAATAACGTAATAATATGTCTGGAATACGATAGGAGCCATTTGAAATATTTTAAACACTTTGAAAAATGTTGGTCAACTTTTGATTGTCTCTCCCCGGTATAGCAAGTTTCCCAATTAACTAAAAACTATTTTGTGTGTCAATAATAACGAAATAATATATCTAGAATACGTTAGGAGCGATTTGAAATTTTTTTAAACACTTTGAAAAGTTTTGGTCAACTTTTGATTGTCTCTCCCCGGTATAGCAAGTTTCCCAATTGACTTGAAATTATTTTGTGTGTCAATAATAACGTAATAATATGTCTAGAATACGATAGGAGCCATTTGAAACTTTTTTAAACACTTTGAAAAATGTTGGTCAACTTTTGATTGTCTCTCCCTGGTATAGCAAGTTTCCCAATTGACTTGAAATTATTTTTTGTGTCAATAATAACGTAATAATATGTCTAGAATACGATAGGAGCCATTTGAAATTTTTTTAAACACTTTGAAAAACTTTGGTCAACTTTTGATTGTCTCTCCCCGGTATAGCAAGTTTCCCAATTAACTAAAAACTATTTTGAGTGTCAATAATAGCGAAATAATATGTCTAGAATACGATAGGAGCCATTTAAATTTTTTTTAAACACTTTGAAAAGTTTTGGTCAACTTTTGATTGTTTCTCCCCGGTATAGCAAGTTTCCTAATTGACTTGAAATTATTTTGTGTGTCAATAATAACGTAATAATATGTCTAGAATACGATAGGAGCCATTTGAATTTTTCTTAAACACTTTAAAAAATTTTGGTCAACTTTTGATTGTCTCTCCCCGGTATAGCAAGTTTCCCAATTAACTAAAAACTATTTTGTGTAATAATAACGTAATAATATGTCTAGAATACGATAGGAGCTATTTGAATTTTTTTTTAAACACTGAAAAATTTTGGTCAACTTTTGATTGTCTCTCCCCGGTATAGCAAGTTCCCTAATTGACTATAAAATATTTTGTGTGTCAATTATAACGTAATAATATGTCTAGAATACGATTGGAGCCATTTGAATTTTTTTTAAACACTGAAAAATTTTGGTCAACTTTTGATTGTCTCTCCCCGGTATAGCAAGTTTCCCAATTGACTTGAAATTATTTTGTGTGTCAATAATAACGTATTAGTATGTCTAGAATACGATAGGAGCCATTTGAAATATTTTTAAACACTTTGAAAAATGTTGGTCAACATTTGATTGTCTCTCCCCGGTATAGCAAGTTTCCCAATTGACTTGAAATTATTTTGTGTGTCAATAATAACGTAATAATATGTCTAGAATACGATTGGAGCCATTTGAAACTTTTTTAAACACTTTGAAAAATGTTGGTCAACTTTTGATTGTCTCTCCCCGGTATAGCAAGTTTCCCAATTGACTTGAAATTATTTTGTGTGTCAATAATAACGTAATAGTATGTCTAGAATACGATAGGAGCCATTTGAAATTTTTTTAAACACTGAAAAACTTTGGTCAACTTTTGATTGTCTCTCCCCGGTATAGCAGGTTTCCTAATTGACTAAAATTTTGTGTGTGTTAATAATAACGTAATAATATGTCTAGAATACGATAGGAGCCATTTGAATTTTTTTTAAACACTTTGAAAAGTTTTGGTCAACTTTTGATTGTCTCTCCCCGGTATAGGAAGTTTCCTAATTGACTTGAAATTATTTTGTGTGTCAATAATAACGTAATAATATGTCTAGAATACGATAGGAGCTATTTGAATTTTTTTTAAACACTTTAAAAAAATTTGGTCAACTTTTGATTGTCTCTCCCCGGTATAGCAAGTTTCCCAATTAACTAAAAACTATTTTGTGTAATAATAACGTAATAATATGTCTAGAATACGATAGGAGCCATTTGAATTTTTTTTTAAACACTGAAAAATTTTGGTCAACTTTTGATTGTCTCTCCTCGATATAGCAAGTTTCCTAATTGACTATAAAATATTTTGTGTGTCAATTATAACGTAATAATATGTCTAGAATACGATAGGAGCCATTTGAATTTTTTTTAAACACTGAAAAATTTTGGTCAACTTTTGATTGTCTCTCCCCGGTATAGCAAGTTTCCCAATTGACTTGAAATTATTTTGTGTGTCAATAATAACGTAATAGTATGTCTAGAATACGATAGGAGCCATTTGAAATATTTTTAAACACTTTGAAAAATGTTGGTCAACATTTGATTGTCTCTCCCCGGTATAGCAAGTTTCCCAATTGACTTGAAATAATTTTGTGTGTCAATAATAACGTAATAATATGTCTAGAATACGATAGGAGCCATTTGAATTTTTTTTAAACACTTTAAAAAATGTTGGTCAACTTTTGATTGTCTCTCCCCGGTATAGCAAGTTTCCCAATTAACTAAAAACTATTTTGTGTGTCAATAATAACGTAATAATATGTCTAGAATACGATAGGAGCCATTTGAAACTTTTTTAAACACTTTGAAAAATGTTGGTCAACTTTTGATTGTCTCTCCCCGGTATAGCAAGTTTCCCAATTGACTTGAAATTATTTTGTGTGTCAATAATAACGTAATAATATGTCTAGAATACGATAGGAGCCATTTGAAACTTTTTTAAACACTTTGAAAAATGTTGGTCAACTTTTGATTGTCTCTCCCCGGTATAGCAAGTTTCCCAATTGACTTGAAATTATTTTGTGTGTCAATAATAACGTAATAGTATGTCTAGAATACGATAGGAGCCATTTGAATTTTTTTTAAACACTGAAAAATTTTGGTCAACTATTGATTGTCTCTTCGGTATAACAAGTTTCCCAATTAACTAAAAACTATTTTGTGTCAATAATAACGAAATAATATGTCTAGAATACGATAGGAGCCATTTGAAATATTTTTAAACACTGAAAAATTTTGGTCAACTTTTGATTGTCTCTCCCCGGTATAGCAAGTTTCCCAATTGACTTGAAACTATTTTGTGTGTCAATAATAACGTAATAGTATGTCTAGAATACGATAGGAGCCATTTGAAATTTTTTAAACACTGAAAAACTTTGGCCAACTTTTGATTGTCTCTCCCCGGTATAGCAAGTTTCCCAATTAACTAAAAACTATTTTGAGTGTCAATAATAACGTATTAATATGTCTGGAATACGATAGGAGCAATTTGAAATATTTTAAACACTTTGAAAAATGTTGGTCAACTTTTGATTGTCTCTCCCCGGTATAGCAAGTTTCCCAATTAACTAAAAACTATTTTGTGTGTCAATAATAACGAAATAATATGTCTAGAATACGATAGGAGCCATTTGAAATATTTTAAACACTTTGAAAAATGTTGGTCAACTTTTGATTGTCTCTCCCCGGTATAGCAAGTTTCCCAATTAACTAAAAACTATTTTGTGTGAATAATAACGAAATAATATGTCTAGAATACGATAGGAGCCATTTGAAATTTTTTTAAACACTGAAAAGTTTTGGTCAACTTTTGATTGTCTCTCCCCGGTATAGCAAGTTTCCCAATTGACTTGAAATTATTTTGTGTGTCAATAATAACGTAATAATATGTCTAGAATACGATAGGAGCCATTTGAAATTTTTTGAAACACTTTGAAAAATTTCGGTCAACTTTTGATTGTCTCTCCCCGGTATAGCAAGTTTCCCAAATGACTAAAAACTATTTTGTGTGTCAATAATAACGAAATAATATGTCTAGAATACGATAGGAGCCATTTGAAATTTTTTTAAACACTTTGAAAAACTTTCGTCAACTTTTGATTGTCTCTCCTCGGTATAGCAAGTTTCCCAATTAACTAAAAACTATTTTGTGTGTCAATAATAACGAAATAATATGTCTAGAATACGATAGGAGCCATTTGAAATTTTTTTAAACACTGAAAAGTTTTGGTCAACTTTTGATTGTCTCTCCCCGGTATAGCAAGTTTCCCAATTAACTAAAAACGATTTTGTGTGTCAATAATAACGTAATAATATGTCTAGAATACGATAGGAGCCATTTGAAATTTTTTTAAACACTTTAAAAAATGTTGGTCAACTTTTGATTGTCTCTCCCCGGTATAGCTAGTTTCCCAATTAACTAAAAACTATTTTTTGTGTCAATAATAACGTAATAATATGTCTAGAATACGATAGGAGCCATTTGAAATTTTTTTAAACACTTTGAAAAATGTTGGTCAACTTTTGATTGTCTCTCCCCGGTATAGCAAGTTTCCCAACTGACTTGAAACTATTTTGAGTGCCAATAGTAACGTAATAATATGTCTAGAATACGATAGGAGCCATTTGAAACTTTTTTAAACACTTTGAAAAATGTTGGTCAACTTTTGATTGTCTCTCCCCGGTATAGCAAGTTTCCCAATTGACTTGAAACTATTTTGAGTGTCAATAATAACGTAATAATATGTCTAGAATACGATAGGAGCCATTTGAATTTTTTTTAAACACTTTGAAAAATTTCGGTCAACTTTTGATTGTCTCTCCCCGGTATAGCAAGTTTCCCAAATGACTAAAAACTATTTTGTGTGTCAATAATAACGAAATAATATGTCTAGAATACGATAGGAGCCATTTGAAATTTTTTTAAACACTTTGAAAAGTTTTGGTCAACTTTTGATTGTCTCTCCCCGGTATAGCAAGTTTCCCAATTGACTTGAAATTATTTTGTGTGTCAATAATAACGTAATAATATGTCTAGAATACGATAGGAGCCATTTGAAATTTTTTTAAACACTTTGAAAAATGTTGGTCAACTTTTGATTGTCTCTCCCCGGTATAGCAAGTTTCCCAATTGACTTGAAACTATTTTGAGTGTCAATAATAACGTAATAATATGTCTAGAATACGATAGGAGCCATTTGAATTTTTTTAAACACTTTAAAAAATGTTGGTCAACTTTTGATTGTCTCTCCCCGGTATAGCAATTTTCCCAAATGACTAAAAACTATTTTGTGTGTCAATAATAACGAAATAATATGTCTAGAATACGATAGGAGCTATTTGAAATTTTTTTTAACACTTTGGAAAGTTTTGGTCAACTTTTGATTGTCTCTCCCCGGTATAGCAAGTTTTCCAATTGACTTGAAATTATTTTGTGTGTCAATAATAACGTAATAATATGTCTAGAATACGATAGGAGCCATTTGAATTTTTTTAAACACTGAAAAATTTTGGTCAACTTTTGATTGTCTCTCCCTGGTATAGCAAGTTTCCCAATTAACTAAAAACTATTTTGAGTGTCAATAATAACGAAATAATATGTCTAGAATACGATAGGAGCCATTTGAAATTTTTTTAAACAGTGAAAAATTTTGGTCAACTTTTGATTGTCTCTCCCCGGTATAGCAAGTTTCCCAATTAACTAAAAACTATTTTGTTTGTCAATAATAACGTAATAATATGTCTAGAATACGATGAATACAGTAAAATCCATTTTTATAACTTTTGATAAGCAAAAAAAAACAGGTCCTGTTATTTTCAATTCGGGTTTTGTACTTTATTATAACCCTAGTATATATTTATTATTTATCTTTAATAAAATTTGCCAGGTGTATGCCTTGAAGATTTTTTCAGCAAATTTGAAATGTTGACTACCAATTCGTCCAGTAATCTATTACAAATAATTTTTTATAGCTCTTAAATATCTAAACTGGCATCCAAACATGCAGATTTGAGCACCCTGTATATCGTTCAATTATTGCCAGTTAATTTGTTTTTATGGGTTTGTTATTGTATGTTAATATAAACGCAAGACGTGTTACATTTATTTTGTTTTAATATTTTATTTTATTGGCACACATTCGTGCCACTTAGACAGATGTAACTGAATTTTTTGTTTTGTTCGAAATGCTTTAGTTTAACGACCAAATGGCGGTCTTGTAGTAGTAGTAGTTGTGGTTGTAGCAGTTGTTGTTGTGGTAGTCCTTGCAGTTGTTGCTAGAATAAAAAAAAAAAATGCATTAATTTTGTAATTAATATCGCACTGCTAGTAAAATTTGGATGGCCCGTGTCACTATTCGATCTCATAAATACCGCGACTTTCGTTAGTTTTAAGACAGTTTTTTTTAGTGGAAAACGGTACTTGAAAACAAAAGTACCTTCATTACTCTCTTCAGAAGATCGTCCACCTCTGCCTCTCCCTCTCCCTCCTCCTCCCCGGCAACTACCTCGTTTTTGAGTAGAGTCTAGAAGTCCTGCCGGGCCGTTTACGTTTACAAGTTGCTCAAAATTTTTATGACCGCCAACTGATTGTGCGGGCATTGAACAGCCACCTTTGATCTAATAAAAAAAATTGTGTCAGGGCTCGACAAACTTGAAAAACGTGCGTCTTATAGGCCGCGGAGAATTTTGAAAATTTGACTTAGGAAGTACTAATAAAATTGATCTAATAATTAAAACTCAAAAGTTGTGAGAAAAAAAGAAATTGAACATTTTCATATTTTTTGGTGTAACTTCTGAAGAACGAGGAATTTTGTACTTTTGAAAATTGATTGTAGCTCCTCTCATACTTGGGAATAATTAATCTAATTTAAGCAAACCCGTATCTCTTATAATAAACGAGATCCCGCGTGCATGCTTTTTCTCTATTATTCGCTCCAAACAGAACATTGTCCATACATGTTCTCCCCGGACGAAAACCACTTTGCTCTTCCAAATCTTCGACTTCTTTTTTTATTCTTTCTTAAATGATCCCTCCATGCAATCTTGGCTTAATGTACTTACCAAAAAAATCAAGATAGTTGCGAAAAAACAAACAAATTCTAACGTTATCTTCATTTTTTTTTTCACTGCATATGTCTCATTGCGTCCAGTAATGTAAAAAGAACAAATTTATAACATATCGTGTCCCTTGTACATGAACTTAATTGCCGAAATTAAAAAGTTAGATGTAATAATAGTGTTGTATTCGTATTAATTTTCGACGCTAGCCGTTACGAGGGCGTTAAAATTACCTCTAACTTGTGGAATAATCGACGGAAAATTATACACTTCGTTCGGTAATTATTGTGTTGAAAATTATTGCCCGTAAAGTTATTATTCGCGCTTAACAATTTTTTTAATACGTTCAAATACTGTTCAAAATTGTTCACAGCAAATTCGATTTTAATCATCCTGTTTGCGTCAGTTTAAAACCGTAATTATACACTCATTTTTTTTGCCTCTTGAATACTGAAATACAGGATGCAGAATATTAATTCCGGGTTGACTGGTGAAAACTTTTGAGGAGCTGTAGAAAATTGTTTTAGGCCGTTTCTTAACGAACCAAAGGTGGAAATGCATTGCTCAGGGTGTTTTTAACATTATTGCAAAATATAAGGACCATCGCGAATCTACAATTTTTTTTTTTTTTGAAAAAAAATTCAAGGATGTAGTCTCGGAACTTTTTAAATAAATTTGAGAAGGTGTACAAAATAGTTTTAGGCAGTTTCTGAATGCACCAAAGGTGGAAATGCATTGCTTATGCTTAGGGTAGGGGTGGCGAACCTATGGCACGTAAAAAAAAAATTTATTGGCACGCGGGAGAAATAGTTGCTTTTCTAAAATGTTTGGAAAATTAACACTTTTTTACTTAATGAATTAGTAACACGAAATTATATTTATTCAAATAAAATACATGCATTTTGTTTCGGAACTATGCGAATTTCAAACAGAACTACAAGCATTTAAACGAGATATTGCTCCTCATCCCTTCAAATATTTTCCAAATTTAAATATTTTTATGGAAAATGCTACACGTCGAATCTAAATAAATCAAATTCAATTGACTGAAGATTTAATCACAGCCGTGGAGTCAATAATGGATGAATTTTGTTCGCGATTTTTTTAATTTAAATATTTCGAAGGAATGTCAAAATTTATGATTTACCCCAGGCATAATCAAAGTCGATTAACTTGAGTTGGAAATTAGTTGAAAATTTTTGAAATGCAATCAATTGAGTTTCAATCAAGTGCAATTTGAAAGCAAAAGTTTATTGAATTAAGGAAAATTTTATTGAAATGGAACTTTGGAGGAAAAAATTAATAATAATGATGGGAGCAAAATTATTAATGCCTAGCAAACGATTCCAGAAGAGTTCAAATCTTTATAGAAATTAGCGTCGGCTATTTTAATTCTATTTTCTTCCACATATGCATGTGAGTCACTGTTTCCACAAATGAATTTGATAAAAAACTAATTCAGAAATACATTAACCGATAAATCTAGTTCAGCAAGCATTTTATTAAAAGTAGCGAAATACCAACCTGATATAAAAAAAACTTAACAAAAAGCATTCAACAACAAAATTCGCATTAATAACTCATATTTAATTCTTATTGTAGGTACCTACTTAATTAATGTTGTTTGAAAAGTAAACGCATGTAATGTGCAATTATTATTTTTGTCTAATTATATCTTTCCATTGGTAAAATATTTAATGTATCTCTTAAAATTTAATTATGTATCTTTAGTTGTTGTTCAATTACAAATTTCTATTAGTAGTCAATAAAAAATATTCATTTAATACAATTATTGCAATATTTACTCTTCATCCCCTCACAATCAGTAATGTATTTTTTTTTTCATTCATTGCAAAAGTTACCTGGCACGCCAGCATTTCAAAATGTGAAGATTTAAAAAAAAAAAACGCGGACATAAAAAAAGGTTCGCCACCCGTGGCTTAGGGTGTCTAAAACATTTTCACAGAATATCGAGACAATCGCGAATGCGGCGTTTGTTTTTACTAGGCTATAATGTTGTAACTTTTTCCAAATTTTGAGGAGTTGTAAAAAATTGTTTTAGCCGGTTAAAGGTGGAAATATCTTGCTTAGGGTGTCTATAACATTTTTACAAAATACAAAAGAGTATCTAGGTTAATGTTAACTTAAAAATAACTTCTACTGATAACAATACTCTTTTCTTGAAAAAGTGCAGATTTATAGAACTTCCTGCATCGTTTGTATTATTTTGCTGTTGGACCAAATTTTTTTTTCAAAAATCTATAAGATTTTTGCACCTACAATTAACAGTTTTTGCGTAATAACGTAATAAACATTCTTTACAAATGTCACATTTTTGAGTTGGGTACAAGACAAATATCTCCATACTTTCGTTACCGGTGAGCATATAAACGTTTAAAAGTGTTTTATATTGTCCTTGGATAAAGTTCAATTGATTTGGCTGTTCATGGCTTGTTAATTCTTAATGAATATAATGAGCAACTGATTAGAGGGTTTTCAATATAAACTGAGATGTGACGCAGAAACCAAAACTCGTCTAAAGCGTTAATGACTGCGGCACCTAAAAACATACGTCTATTTCAAAAACAGTTATAACCTACTAGCGGAATATTTTATATCTTAAATTTAAACTATTACTTTTTATAATACCGTGAGCTGCAAGTTAGACACTGTTATGTTACCCGTGAGTAAAAATTTACGGTTCATTAGACACAACTCAGTCGGTCAAATGAACCCGTAGTAGTTTACTGGTAGCTATATTCATGCGTTACAGTCACAGAGTCACAGATAGTAGAGTCAGGCTGGCTTTTATACAGGGTGTGTAAAAATTGGAGGAAACGCTACACGTGGCGATGTTCTTCGTAAAATTCTAAGTCGAAAATCTTTATACGAAAATGTTGTACCATGCTTCCTATGGCCTCAGAAACCATTTAAAGAAAAAAAAATTGGCAACATTGCATACATTGATTTGCGTTTGGACATTTTTTTATCAGCAATTTTTACTTAGGTATTTACAATTTTTGTTCGAACTAAAAGCCTTCAGTTCGTAAACATAGCTGCAAACTTTTGGGTATCGTAAAACACAAACTAGAAATAATTACGAGAAAAACAGAGATGACAGCTAATGACAATGTTGCCATATGTATTATTTTTATTCAAATCAGTGATTTACATATTTTCAACACCAATTTTTGAAACGAAGAACACAATATCTACGACAAAATACTATTCGAAATTTATTTTTATTCCAAATTGCAGCTTTTTCATTTGTAAGTATTAAATAATAACGCTTATTAAAGGACTAAATGTCAAAACTTTGAGGACCTCTTGCAGACACAGCAAGCATGGTACAACATTTTCGTATTAAGATTTTCGACTTAAAATTTTACGAAGAACATCGCCACGTGTAGCGCTTCCGCCAATTTTTACACACCTTGTATATATTTATAATAATATACCGTTTTTAGAAAGGCCTACATTTCAACCGCCATCCCCTCTCTCTGCGCACTTTGCGGTTCAGTTTATCTTTCTTGAAAGACCACTAGTGTTGAAGTAAATCCATTTATTGTTTGAAATTTTTGAAATTTTATTTTTGTACTTATTTACAATTACACTACATTTACACAACTTTTTTTTTAATTTCACGTTACTTCCCATACTGTGGAAGTAGCCGACTGTCTCTTTTTCGAGGCAACTTCCACATGGGCGTCTAGTCCATCGGAGAGACGACTCAGTCTTCTAGCCCAAGAACCGCGCATTACTAAAAAATAAATCCGTTCAGCGTTGATAATATTTTAGACCAGTAGCACAACTTACCTGGATTTCTTTCGCTTCTTGATGCGTTATTGTTGTCCCTTATCGCACTGATTACGTCATCGTAGTCATAATCCTTCTTCAATCCATGCTCGAATTTCGCTTCTTTTGCTAAGAGCATCTCTCTTTGTATCTGTGTTTTAAGCTGAAAGAGATGGAAGAGATGGAAGAGATATTTTTAATGAACGAGTTATAAAAACAATTTTTTTGGCATTACCTCGGCCGGTACAGCTGGTATGACGTACTGCATTATCCCGGTTAGGGCGAAGACAATGTGCTTTAAAAATTAAAAGAAAAATAGCTGTTGGAAAGTTGCTGATAAACTTAATTGTTTTTGTGTTACCTCAAATATAACGACGAATGCTAGTCTTGCTGCAAATACGTGCCAATATTGGGGACTCAAACCATAGGGAATTGTTTCGTTTGGGCCGTTTCTGTAGCCTGTACAAGTAAAAATAACATTGTAGTTCAAAAATTATAGCGTGTTTAACCAATGGTCAAATTCTGATAAGAGTCGGAGGAAGGAGTACACAATACACAGTTTTTAGATTAAGACAGACAATCGAAAAGAAGCATGATAAAACTAATTGAAAATTTTTAGGGGCTTTGGGTCTTTGGTAGTAATTACCTCTATATTGACACGTTTCGGGTATTGCATCTAGATCATCATTATCTGCTCCCATATCTTCAATGTAGTGCGAAGTATTAAAAACTGAGAAAAAGGAAAAAAAATTTAGATTACACCAAGATTTGCTCGATTCTGTAGTATTTGCGTTTTTTTGCCTTTACACTTCAAGTATCTGCCTTAAATTTTATCCACGAAACGAAAGGGTCCTTAGAATTGATTATCACCTACAGCCCTTCCCTGTTTTTGCCCGAATTTTTTTTTTACGGCTTCTTAAAGTTGCAAGATTTTGCGGAAATTCGTCAAAGATAATAGTGTTGACATTTTCTTTCGATTAAGAACTTTTAAAACAACCAATTGCGTTTAAATTTTATATGCGCGCAAGAAAATCATTAGGAATGAGTTATCTACCCTTAATATTACTCGTCATTCACTTGAAGCGAGTTAAAAATCACTCACCAGATAGAGATGCGTCGATATACCCAACTAGATCTTCATGTTGCGAATATTTGTATTTGTAGACCATCCTAGGAATGAATTCACTGGTATACGCTATCACAAATGCCTGCAAAAAATTTGAAATTAATGTGATTCGGCCACGATTACGTGTGGATTTTGTTGGTGCATTGTCATGGAGTCGCGTGCGTTGTTCACAGCCATTTTGCAACAAAAAAGGCATCGTTGCGGTACGTCATCGTATTGCGTTTATTTGGTTTAGTGTTTGGTGTTATTTTGAGCAATTTTTGGTTGGTTTGTTTGTGAATTGTTCCGGGTCTTTCGTTTTTTTGGTTGGAATCTTACGTTGGACACTATTGCAGCGTATGTAATGGCCCGAAGTATCCCGTACCAAGCACCTATGTCTTCAACTCTCTCGGCTAAAGGTCTTCTAGCTTGCGTTACCATTTTGTAGGCGTCCAATCGAATTTCGGCTATGTTGTTTAGGAGGGCGAAGAGGGGTGCTAGAGGAAAGGCCGCCACAAATAAAGTCACGAAACCGTACTGTAGAACTGAAACAAACAAAGAATAAAGTGGCCCGTTTCATTTAAACATCTGAGCAAAAAAACTCGGCACAAGAGGAACGTTGACTCACTCAAAGAGAATTTTTAAAGTATAGGATGGACTCGACACAAGAGTTATATAAAAACGAAGAACTTTAACTCACTCATCTCCAGGTATTCATCGAACAGCGCTAATCTTCCAGGATCCTGAAGATGGTAATCCTCTTCCCATCTCGTGTGTTTCCTGGACAAGTCTTTCGTCGCGGAGCGATGATTTCTTTGGCGCCACCAATTGTAAAATTTTCTGTAAACGATAAACTTAACAACCCGAACAACCGCGCCGGCCGAAACTTACGGATTGAACAGTTCTATTATGTTATTCAAAACTTGTTTTCCTATCATTATTATAGCGAGCTGTATGCACAGTTCGCTTAGACAGCCGGCTGGATCGCAGACGTCTCCCTTCACGCGAAAGAATTCGGAACGTCTCGTCAGGGTGTCTCCGGGATAATCGAAAAATCTGCCCTGAAAAGTGCGTTCATAAGTTTTGGCGACACTTTGATCCGGGCGACAAGCCTACCTTAAAAAAAGCTATGTATATCAGAGACGAATAGAAATTCAAGAATTCGAATAGGAATATTTTGAACGTGTACGAGTCCTCGTATTCGGTCTGTGTCCTTGGATTCTCTAAATTTGTTAAGTATATCGCGAGTTTATGATAAAACTGAAAGAAGAAAAACAACATCTTAATTTTTACATGGTTTGATTTTTGCTGCACGTTTTTTTTGGGAAATGGTTGTAATAGCAACGCTTTTAACGTGAAAAATTTTCAGTCGTTAATTGTTTATTAAAGATCTTATTTTCCGTAATAATATGGCGTTTGAATAATATTGCTACTTTAAGAATGAAAGAAGTTTTAAAATATTTTTCTGTAACTACTTTGGACAGCTGCTCTGATATGGTTGCTAGGGGATTAATCCGGTTGCTAAGATATACGTATCGATGTATTTTGCAGTTGGTGGCGTCCCAGCCCAGAATTTTATTGTAAAATAATCTTACCCTTGTTAAACACATGATGATGATTAAATTGATTACTGCGGCGGATATAGAGGTGAAAATTCTGGCGTGTTTTTTGAGAAAGAATCCTCCGCCCCCGTAGATGACGGACACCAGGGACAGTCTGTAGATGATTGTGCCCAGAACGGCGCACATCACTGTTAGCATCTGCAAAACGAGGAAAAACGTGATGTACCAACGCAGCTGCATTTTTGCGTTTGGTGTATTTTTTTACCATGAAAAATACTGCTGAGCCCGTCGCGAAGAACCTCAACGTTTTTGACCAAGTGGGGAGGTATGGTTCCTTTTCTCTCGTGACCGGATTGGTTCGGAATGTCTTCACGCTAGTTTCAAACTCTGAAATGAATGATTGAATGTAGTTAACACTTCAAGTGTATTTGCGTTGCCTTTGGTGTGCTTCTTAGTTTGTTCTACAATTTTGACTTGACATTTTTTCTACATTGTTTTTACCTGGACGCGGTTCCTCGTCCTGTTCTATGCCATGGAGGTCCCATTCCCACTGAATGACGCTCTGTTTTCTCCTCCATAGCTCGAGGAATAGGGTAGCTAAAAAATTACAATACTTCAGCTTTTTTAAAAATTGATTGAGCTTCAAAAAATTGTTTTCGGAATAAATTAAGGTGCAAATGTATTGCTTACGGTGTCTTTCACATTTTGAGAAAATATTAAGGCTATTGCAAAGTTTTCGAATTTTTGTCAAGACGAACAACAATGTTATACACTTAAAACTTTTTCAAAATTTTGAAGACCTGTAAAAAATTGTCTTAGACCGTTCCTGAACAAAGCAAAGGTAGAAATGCATCGCTTAGCCTAGTTAACAGTTACAGAAAACAGAGATTATCGCAAATCGGACAAATTAAAAAAAAGGGATATAGTTTTGCATATTTTTTTTTTAAATTTTGAACGCTGTAAAAACTGTTTTAGGGTGTTTTTGATCAAACCAAAGTTGGAAATGCCATCCTTGGGGTGTAATTAACGTTTTCACAAAATATAAAGACCATCGCATGTCTGATGAATTTTTTCGGAAAGAAATGGCAAGGTTATAGCCCAACAAGTTTTTGAAAAATTTTGAGGATTTGTAAAAAATTGCTTTAGGCGGTTTTTGAACAAATTAGGGGTGGAAATTCACTGCTTAGGGTGTATTTAAGATTTTCACAAAATACAGAGACAATCGCATATTTGACGATTATTTTTTTGGAAAACAATTGCAAGTTGATAGCTCAGCAATTTTTTTAAAAATTTTGAGGAGTTGTAAGAAACTGTTTTAGGCAGTTTTTGAGCAAATTACGGTTGAAAATGTATTGTTTAGTGTGTCTTTGGCATTGCTAGAATTGCAGAACTAAATTAAATGTAAATAAAAAATAAGTAAGCCGAATTATTTCAATTTCAAAAGACGTTCACAAGCGACTTACCCCAAAGGCTCATGAAAATCGCAAAGAACACCGTGGCGGGATTATCGAACAGATAGGTAAGCCGTGCAAACTTGCAGCTATCGATAAGTTTTTGATAACGACACGCCTTATCGCAAAGGGGACACAGCGTTATGTTCCCCGGGCCGCTTGGATCACAAATTTCTTTACTGCAATAAACAATTGTTAGGAGTTTCGATAAAATCGCCCAAAAAATTCTGGAAACGCTTTTTTAAATTTTTCAATCACCTTGGCACATTATCTTTTCCATCTAGAGTGCCAAGACCGTACAAAAAACACAAGAAGCCAACTACTGCAGGGGCGTACAGCATTTTTGTGTAAAATCCTAGCCAACAAAAATATAGGGCTATTTTATCTCCAAAGTACCTTCGGACTAGAGAAAGGGGCTGCTTTTTGTACCATTTGCCAGGCCTCGCCCATTCTAAATACAAAAGCTGCAAGAATAAGCTGAAATTAAAATTTCTTCCATACAAAAACAGCTGAAGAAGCATTTTTGAAAACATCTGAATGCTTTTTGAGATACCAAAGAACTCTGCGTTAGTATTGAATTGTACAAATCGCTTCTAGTTTTTTCTTACCCTTCTATCTAATACTTTTCCATTGCTTTCTTCTTTATCCCATTTCCCCTCGTGAAGCGGAAAGCAGGCAAAATATGTGTAGTCGTTCAGTAAACGTCTAATTCCGACCTAAAAACGTTAATAACACTTAATTAGGGAACAGATACTCAAAAAAATGAGTTATGGTTAAGCCTAAGTCTTGAGTTTAAAGATTTTCAAAAGCGTGGAAGGTTTCTTAGGAGTCTCAAATTTTGGTGGATTTTATTTTCGGATTACCTTATCGGTGTCATCGAACCTCACTCTCAACAATATCTGCATGACGATCATGCTTCTCTGGGCGCTTGAGTAATCCGTCAGGCGATCCTTCACGATAAATCTGAAAATAAAAACAAATATTGGGTGTAAATCTTCGTGCCATGTACAGGGTGGGCAAATTTCGATGTCTCCATAGGGAATCTCGGTGACTAATAGAACCCATAGTTGGCTGTGGCATCACGAGAAAGAGGATTATTTCCCCATTCCAATGTGATATACAGTGTGTCCAAAAGTAATGGAATATGCTATATATCTCAGTAAATATCCACTTTAGGGAAAAATGTTTTGAATAAAAGTGGTTTGGTACTTAGTTTTCCACCATAAGACAAAATTAAATATATTTTTTGTCGAATAGCAAAAGCGCAATGAAAAACAATTGCAGTTTTTTAAATGACAGGATACCCCCATATTATACTCATTCGATAGAGATTTTTTTTCTCTTTTCAATGATGCAAAATTTTAGAGTACCCTTACTTAGCAACTTTTTGAGAAAAACGCAAAAATTATTTTAATTGATTGGTATTTATTTCTAACAAAAACATCATAAGAACTAAATTTTTTTGACGAAATCGACAATAAGTGTTTAAACTGTGAACCTTTTACAGCTTGGCAAAAATTATCTATCAAATGAGTATAATATAGGGGTACACCTTGCCATTTAAAAAAATTCAATTGTTTTTCATTGCGAAACGGAAGACTATAACCAATTTTAGTTTTCACCATTGAGTTTTTCTTGAAAAAAAGGATAAAGGAAGGGGGTCCTTTTTTCCATAACTCTTATAGTTACCAAGATTTCCTATGAAAACAACGAAATTTGGCCACCCTGTACATACAACGGTAAAAAAAAGTGAAATTAACGAGAAATAGTCATTTCGTGATCGCAAATAAACGCGTTTGGTTCATATTTCAATCGATAAGTTCCATTTATAACTGAAATACGTATCGGCAATTCGTTGATGCAATACAAGTTGTGTTCAAAATTAATAACGGCTATTTTTGGAATGCACATGCGTGTGATATTAAATTTAAAAAAAATGCTGTCGACACAAATACCCAATGTTCGTCTAAGGCGTGCTGTGATTGTCATGAAATAAATATGTTTGGGTCATTTTTCAAACACATTTTTCCACAATACTCACTGCTCCTCTGGGTCGGCACCCTTTGTGGCCTCGTAAAACGAGGGCTCCTCTTCGACCAGTCTGTGGTTATAGTCGTAAACCTTTCGCCATTTTCTCACGCACCTTGCCCAAAGCGACTGGTCTTTTTCGTCGAGTTTTTCTCCAGCCTAAAAACGCACGAAAAATAAAATTTTTCAAACACAATCGCGTCGCTCAACGTACCCACGCCTTGACCGAAATCGTGATGAATCTTTTGATGGGAAATTTCATTCCCATGACAGAAGCGTAACGTGTTTTCGTCTTCCACGGTAGATGTATCTTCAGGAACCACGTTCTTCCGTCGAAGGAGAGGTCCTTGTGCTCCAGCTCCAATTCCAATCCTTCCCTTATCAAATTGTCCTTAAAAATAAGAGTGGCATGAAAAAATCTTTTTTTGCGATTCCGGTGGTTTTTTAATTGAAAACTCCTTAATACGGACAGACTGAATCAAATAATTGAAAAACTGCGCTAGTATTTGAATGTTCATTTCGCGTCCTATTATAATTACCATGGCAACACCAGTTTAGCTCCTCCCATTGTTTTAATTACCGTGGCAACGGGAGTTAAGCCCTTCCCCTTTATTTAATTACCATGGTAACCGCGTCAACAACTTACTCAAAAAAATTTGAACTCTCAACTTGTTATTTAAGTTGTCAAGTAATGTTTAACTTTAGGCCTGTTTAATGGTGCCTGTCCACGTGAGAGTAAACTACTCTCGATAGCAGCGTCGCCAAGGATACACCCAATCGCGAGTTACTCTCAGGGGCTGTATCCTTGGCGACGCTGCTATCGAGAGTTGTTTACTCTCACGTGGACAGGCACCTTAACACTAGAACTGCTTATGTTTATGTCAAAAAATTCTACTATAACATATTTTGTGAATTATATACAGGGTGGTCCAAATTCGATGGGATTACATGGGTATCTCGCTTAATAGTCGAGATAGAGAAACGGTTCAGTTACCAAAAATGTACAGTTTTTTTGGGACAAACCGTTTTTAAAAATGTTCTATCATTTCCGGTTTTTGAGTTATTAAAAAAACTTTTTTTTGTTGTTATATTTATAATACGTCGTAACTCTCTTAGTGTTTTAAATATCGAAAAAGTTTATGAAGATAATTTTTTTATTATATTACTGTGAGGCCCGATGCATTTGCTCCCTCTTGCCCCCACCCTCTGTTAAGGCTTGCTCGACGGTATAAATTACCATTTTCAGTTAATTGTCTGCTGGCAGTTCAAGTGTTGGTAGAGTGGCAAAATTGTAGTTTTCTGTTTTAATTTCAAAGATCAAAAAATTGTTAAGTTAATTTTTTGGAGCGAGTTTGTCAATAAACGTACCTGAAATACTTTTCTTTGGTCTCTGCGTTTGGCCTCCGCCTCAGTCATGACACCCAAATCCTCTTCTTCGTAAACCAAAACCATATCAATTTTTCTTCTGCCATCTCTAAAATACAGACTGTTCGGATCTGGAACCTGCAAAGTTTCTTAGTACAGTAATAGATCGAATAAGTAGCTATTTTTCTGATCTAGTGGGGTTAAAAAGTGTTGAATTTTTTTAGAAGAAAATTGCCCCTTCAGACTTTAAAATGTTTTTTTTCATCTGTTAACACGGTTCGCTGAAATGATCTCTTTTAATCTAATATTTACGCGTGTAATGGTTGATATGGCTAAGGCCTGTAATTAAAAAATGTTGTAAAGTGCGTTTGACCTACATTGAAATATCATTTGACACAAAGACTGTCATTACTTTGTGTTACGAGGACTTTGCGTGTCTGTATGGATCGCTTCGTCAGGCGATGTGGTGTTGGTCAGATTTAAATCGAACAATATGTTTATTTGAATTACATATGAAACACTATGGAAAATTGAAATAAAAACTAAATACGTTTTTCCCATAGTCCCAAGAAAATTTGAAATCGTAATTTTTTAAACTACTTTTGGGCTAACAATTATTCTTTTGGTCATAAATAACGTGTGCATGTGTCTTAAGCTAGTTGCTTTACTTAAAAAAAAAAAAAAACATCCAGACTGTAGCAAAATTAACGCTAAAATTATCTTACCTCGTCGTTATCAACAGGCGTTAGAGGCGGAATATACAAGTTATCTTCAAAATCTGGGCTGTCTTGTACTAAAGATGGCAGTGGTGTTCCTGGCAAAGCTGGTAGGGTTTCTGTACTCAACTGGGGGCCAAAAGCATCCTTAAGGGTAGTTGTTGATAGCGGTTGCACCAAACTTCGGCCAAATCTTTTGTCGTTTTGGTACTGCTAAATCAAAAATAGTTTCTTATAATCGATCTTTGAATTTTCCTTGTTAACTTGAGAGAAAGGGTAGTTTTGTGAACAGACGTTAGAAGCATTAAACTGTTTAAAATTAGCATTTATAGCATGGTACACGTAGATTAAGAGGCGGCATATATTTCTCGATGCGTTCCATGTGTAAACAGTATGAAAAAATTATTTATTTAAAAGCAATGAGTTTGTTATAGTTAACAAAACTTCGTATTTTCACACTAAGTATTTGGTTTAACACGAATGCAAGGCGAAAAAAAGTAAACCCGCATCATTAAAAATGAAAAATCATCAGTTGCCCGTTTCCAGATCTGCGTCATCGAGTCAAACCCACGATAAAACGAAAATACGTTCCTTATAAATAATGTGCGATTATTTCAAGCTGTTTCCGACAGACGTACTTGGATGACGGAGGCAATTCGTGCAGCGAAAATTGTTCTGACGCTATCACGAAGTGTTGTACCTAAATTTTTCACAAGTATAGTCGATTAATTAATTCGTTGATCGACAGAAAATCATTCACACTGAGAATCGATACGTAGGGGAGGGCTTTGTCGTTTCACAGTAAGCGTCGTTCTTTTAAATTCAATTAATTTGCCTCTTGCTGTTATTATTGGTGCTAAAAATAGAATATATGTTGTTAGTACCGTGGCAATTACAAATATGAGGCTTGGTTAAAAAAAACGAAAGCTTTTTATTATTTGGGGCTTGTTTGGGTTTGTGTTGGACTAAAATAGAACAAATCAGGAATCATAGAATTGTATGGTAAAGAAAAAATAACAAGCATTGCAAGAATACAGAGATAACGATGGGCAGGGCATCTTAACCGAATACAAGATGAAAGGCGTTAGATAAAAGACTACAGGCCGATGCTATATGTATATACGGATATTCGTAAGGTATTCGACCGATTAGAACATTCAAATTTAATAAATAAATTACACGATATAGGCATCTGTGGAGATCTTTTAAGATTGTTAAAATCATACATATCCAATGGATCACAGGCTGTAAAATTAAATGGTTTTATTTCTGCATTTGTCAAAGTAACATACGGAGTCCCTCAGGGCAGTCTCTTAGCACCATTACTATTTAATATTTACATCAATGACATACAGCATTGTTTTCTAAATTGTGAATACCTACAATACGTTGATGATTTAAAAATATTTAGATCAATAACAAATGTTAAAGATTGTCTACTGTTACAAAAGGATCTCCACAGATTGGAAATATACTGCCAAATAAACAAACTTGCCTTGAATGTTAGTAAGTGCTATACAATTAATTTTACACAAAACAAAAATATCCTACATAATTATTCTTTGAATAATTCAACTCTTATGAACACCACAGTGGTAAGATGTAGGAATTCTATTAGACCCTAAACTTCTTTTTGCTGGACATATCGAATAGATTAAAAATAAGTCTCTTAAAATGCTTGGTTTTATCATGCGCTCCTCAAAACATTTCAATAATGTTAATGCTATTAGAACACTGTATTATTCATATGTTAATAGCATTTTAAATTTTGCCTCTATCATATGGAACCCACAATATGACACGCACGCCAGTAAAATCGAGGGAATGCAAAAGAAATGTATATCTTTTTGCACAAAAAGACACAAACTTCCAGAGAAACCATATGAACAACATTGTAAAGAGCTAAACATGCTCTCCTTAAAATCTCGTAGAACACTTAGTGATATAACATTTCTTTACAAAATTATTGACTACAAAATAGATTGTCTTAATATATTATCATTAATAAATTTTAACGTACCGAGATTAGGTCTACGACACCATTTTCTCTTTTATTTAACACCTTGTAGCACAAATGCCTTTTTTAACTCGCCAATCAACAGAATTCTTTACTCCTAACATCAAACATTCATAAATATTGATATATTTAGTCTTATCATTTCATTCACTTAAACATTACTCTAAAGCAGTGGTGCCCAACCTTTAACTGGGCTCGAGCCAATTTCGAATTTAGAAATTTTAGGCGAGCCACATATAATATATTTTGATTTTAATTTTAAACGTTTTAATGCACAAACAATAAAAATTTGTAATAATATGTTAAAGAAAATGAGGCACATCAAAAGTTGTTTCGAGCCACATTAAAAGGTGTCGCAAGCAACACGTTGCTCGCGAGCGACGGGTTGGGCACCACTGCTCTAAAGTAATCCTATTCTAACTGGATCATTTACTCTACTATCTTATTAATAATAAAAACGTGAACATAATTTGGGCTCGGCCTGTGTTGCTCTGTTCTGTGTTAATAAATAAATAAATAAATGAAAGATGACAAAGATTTAGCTAAAAACTGAACTAGGCACAAAGATAAAAAAATATCGACCGCGGTGGAGATAGATTGAGACGGTACCTAGCAGAAGATCTGAGGTCTGAGAATGAAAAGAAACTTTCAAAAGGCAGAAGGAAATAAAAAAGAACTATCGGATCTTGGGCTGTTAAGGCCTGTAACAACATGTGCATAAAAAAATTTGCAGCCAACCGACTTGGAAACAAAATTTTAGATATACCTTTCGACTTGAACGAAAAATTCGATCTGATGGTCGTACCTGGACGCACAAAAATGCATGGGCAGAACCACCCATGATAACCTAACCCACGTTCAATGACGACTGCTTTTAGAAAAATTGCTTATTCGTTTAACAAATGCAGGTTTTCACGTAATAAAAATACATTTACCCTGATTAACATATTTCGTTTTCAATAGACCGAAATAATTCTATAGGGAATATTAAACAGTTTCGTGACTGTAAAAGTTTTTTGGCTCATGAATAGGTACAAATAATAAATTTATCGATGAGTTTTTGCGATATTTTCTTGTTGAAGTGTGTTTTGGAGGAAATATAAAGGCAGCTAAATAACTGTCTCTAATATACAGGGTGTGCGCAAGAAAGGCAACAGGTTATTTCAAACTTACCCTATCATTTTGAAGGGACCCTCTACGAACGTTCAGCCTGTAGTCGCTCTTGGGGCTTTCTTCTATTCCGTTGAGGTTATTTTCGTGCTCGAAACTTTGCTTTTGCATTCGGGCGATGTTGACTAAGGACCTAGATCTGGGCTTGTCGATTAGCCCTCCCGTTAAAGTTATAATCGGGGGGGTAATTTGCTCATCTAGGGGTACGTTGAGGCTACATGTACTCTCGTTGCTTGGCCTCCTCGAAGAACCTGAAATATCAGTCAGCAAAAAAAAGAAGTTTGTAAGATTCTTTATCGATTCCAATAATTACAGTTTTGTTACTGGTTAATTGCCATTTTAAACCAGGAATTAGACACACAACTTGTTAGTTTTGGTTCAGTTTCACATAATTACAAATTTTTGTGAGGTAGAAATATTTTGTGAGGCCCAAAAATTGTCCTTTCTGTTCCGCTCCGAAGTATTTCGCGCAAACAAGACAATTAACTACAATTATTAAAACTTGGGGTTTCTGTACTGGTTATAATTTTCACTTCATTTTCTACAGATGCGCAAGAAACGTGCTAAAGGGTTTTTAAGCGCTAATCCGGTTAAAAAAGTAATTGTAGAGGATTTTTTTTCTCTCGTGTTGCCAATCTTAATTTGCACGAACAATTAGAGGGAAAATTTGGTGTGTATTGCAAGTTTAAAAATTCGGTTTGTGTTTGAAAAATAATCAAGCAAGTTTAAGTTTAATTTATTTGTAAATATCTGAAATGCAGCTCCATTATGGGTCAGGTAATTTTTGCTGTACTTCAGTTTTATGAGAAATAATTTTCCTTGTCAAGAAATACGAAAACAAGAACACAAATTGAGTCTTGACCACCATTTTTCCCCTAGAGTTCCGTTGATATTTTTCTGACCAGGAAAAATCACGATATGTTGTCGCTAGAATCTGATCAGGGTTGTGTTTATTGCATCAAGAACATCAAAACTAAATGTTTTGCAGAGTTATACGTGCCACTGTCCATTTCCTTCGGAAAAATAGGGGAAAAGCTGAAAAGCTGGGTAACAAAAGTAATATTTGCGATCGCGTTGGCCATGAAACTGTCAGAGATAAAATGGAAATTCTTCTATTTACCAATGCGCGCATCCTTTGCAAGGATATTGGTGCAAAGTTTTTGAAAAAATTTGAAACGGTTCCGGAGAAAAACTTCAAAAATGGAACCCCTGCATAAGCGCTATGATTTGAGAAGTTGTATAACTAAATCAATGCGACTTGGCATAGGCGTTTAACATAGGGAAAACAGTTTTTACAAGGGCCGCGTTTTTCGCGTTTTTCTCCGGAACCGTTTAAGATTTTTCCAAAAACTTCGCACCATATTACTCTTGCAAAGGATGCGCGCATTGGTAAATAGAATTTCGATTCTATCTCTGGCTGTTTCATGGACAACGCGATCGCAAAAATTACTTTTGTTATTCAACTTTTCAGTCTTTCCCCTATTTTTCCGATGGAAATGGCCAGTGGCACGTACAACTCTGCAAAACATTTAGTTTTGATTTTCTTGATGCAATAACCAGCCCTTAGTCAAATCCTAGCGACAACATTGCGTGACCCTCCCTTGTGTACAATTTTATAATTGCTTGAATTATATGAATGAGTGATGGATGCCCTTTATTCAAATTTAATTAAAACTTCCTCAAGGTTTTTTATGGAGAATCTCTTGTACTAATGCTCGACCAGTTTTGAGACTTTCATGTTTTTACCAGTAGCCATCTTATTATAAGAGGGACTCTTCTGTCCATAAAAGAACTTGTTTCTTAATTTATTTCCATCTTTATTCCCCTGTCTAATTTTAAAGTTTGCTCGTTTTTAACACTTTTAACAGACTTTGTCTCTTTTGTTGCAGATTATGGGGAAACCACGAGGATCAAGTTGTTCCGGACAGTCGCCGCGTTTCGCAAAAGATTCTTCCAATCATGGTGAGTGTCTCTGATAGGCCCAGACTTCACCGGCTCTTGGCCAAAACCAACGAACCGGGCAATGTTTGTAGATACAGCTATAGAATCCTTGAACTAACTGAGAAATACTTACTTTTAGACGAAGCTGATTCCCTTTCAGACTCGACAAATAAAGTACTTATATTTTTCAAGTCCATTTCTTCACGCCAAAAGTCAGTGGTACTTAAAAACGGCATAGATCTCACACAAAAAACTTTTTCAATTACAAAAAAATCACTTTCATTTAAACAACGTTAAAACTTGATTAAAATTACTTGGTACGAGTCCCAAAATTAAAGTACAACATTAAAATTACGTACAGTATTACAAAGTTTTATTTAAAAAATAAGCACGCTGCAACGAACATTTCGTTTTTCGATTTACATTCAGGGGAGAGCTGTACACGTCCGTTCGCGTTCCTCTATCGGCGTCCTCAACAATTGCCATCCTTTCTCCCTCGAAAGGCTAGGAAATACTAAAATAATATTTCACGTCCTGTTATAATATTTTTCAAATTGACTGACGTGTTTTCCGTTTGTCCGTAGAATATGTTTAAGAGCAAAATGCGTTCGTAATTCGATTCGGTACGACGCCGTCCGTAAAATTATACCGCAATGGGACATGTTAATAATAAATAAGTGAAACCATAGATACGTTTCATACACATACAATAAAATCGATGCAAGTACATATGAAATTGTGATATGGCATGAGACAGATGGGCACTTTCGTCCTTGTTTAGTTCCATCAATTAGTTGCTTACGGGATTGTACAAGAGGCCATTGATAAGTTTCTGGGTGGCCCAGAAGAAACTGGGACACATCTGCAAATTTATATTTATTTATTCTACTTTATCGTTGTTTAACTTGGGTCCTTTTAATACTCTTAAGCTGCGAAAATAGACAATAACCCGAAGGGGCCAAATCGGGCGAATAAGTTGGTTGTCGGAAATTTCAAAAACAGGACAATTAGCGATCAGTACCTCCTTGTATAGCCTTGTTGTTGTGAGAAAATGCGTATATTTTGTTATAATTCAACACTTTTATGACCTCCCGATGGCCAATACTTTTGGGCCAACATTCTTGCACAAAATTCAAACAACAAGGTCACGTTAAAATTTTCGACTATTATAAACACGCCCCGTATTTATTTGTTTAATTGTAATTAATAGTTTACATATTACCCCGAGATTTTCATTTTTCATTTGGCTAGACTAAAACTGCCGCCGCAAAAAAAATGCCTCCCGAGTCGGTCCGCCCTTAAAGCCCCCCCAAGCTACGCCACTGACGTTACCTAATAGATTTTGATTAAAGAGTTGGAAGTTTCTCTACATTTTTGTTGCAATTTAGTTCATGAGAATCGAGCATGTGTTTCGCCTTTTACTTATTAATTATTTATTGTTCCCGCGCGGTGCCTTTTTAAAAACTAGGACTTCTCTAAAATATTTAGCGGAAAATGCACCATGTAGGCGGCTAAAATTGATTCGTCCTTATTCGGAAAATGATTAAGGATAATTGTTTTATTGATATGTTCCATTGGCAGTACGAAAATGTAACGGTTGAAAGTAAAATCGAATTATTAATTGGATCAGTAAAACTTTCCTTTCGCTCTAAGTGCGATTTTTGTGTAAACTTTTTGTTGTTTGAGATTGTTGGTACAAAATTAAATGTCTGTGTTACTGAATACATTTACTTAAACAATTTTCCTAACGTTACATTAGCTGTAATACAAGTAATAACATCAGTTAAATAAATATTAATTTCTAATACGATACAAAATAAATAAAAAAATTATAGGTAATCATTTTTGTTTGTAAACATGTAGGCTCGTATTTTCACGATCGAATTATTTTTTTAACGAAAAGATTGATGCTAGATTCAAGTGAAAACTTATCGAGTTTTCAATGTGTGATAACACCTATCAAAAAAGCTTTTAAAATTATTAAAACATTTTCGAATCAACCGGTAATCTTTTGTTTTACTCCATGTAATTATGTCGCTTCGACATTGAAATGAAACTCGGGCAATCATAGCAGGCCATCAAAACATTGATACATTAAAAAGGTCAAACATATTAATTTAAGATTACAATCGCATATTCATAGGTCAATCGGTAGATGCATCAATTTTTTTTTATCTGTTCATCTATGAAGACTTCTCGTAGATCGATAAAAGAAATTAGGAGTATGATTTTTTCGATAAAAATACGGTTAATGTGGCTTGAAAATTTTACGTACAGGACAAACAGAATAAGTTGTAGGCTATTTTTTATTTCATTTTTGATTTTATTCACTAAATTAAAAGCAGAGCCGAGGCCAATTGTTTTTGCTTGAAATAGTTTGTTGATACTATTAATTTTTTGACAATATTTTAAACCATACCGATAAGCATAAAACAAATGGCATTTGTTGTAAGGAATCTAATAGACTTTTAACTTCAGATACTTATGTGTTATCGTTACTTGCACTAATAAATTCTTCTAAGGCATTACAGATTTGTTCAAACTGTGTATGCACTGCTTCGACTGCGTCTATTTTGGCTTCCCATCGAGTATCACACAATGGTTTAAGCGTAATATTTATAAATGCTTTTGTATAATTTCCCACCTTTTTGTAGATGCAGTAAATAAGCAGTATAAACGTAATTTGTAAAGGGGTTAGGTAAATGGGGTACACAGTAATAATTAAGTTATTTTAAATACTGTTTAATAATCTAATTTAAAAATAAGCTGATATATCAATTTTTTTCAAATTAAATACATTTGAAAAACTAATTACATAAAATAAATAATAAAATTTTAATATGACGGTTTAGTTCATGATCGGTTTGGGATTCCCTCAATCGTGGGGCGTGGGGTGCATTACACCCCCCCCCCCCCAGAAGGCCGGCCTTGCTTATGGGACAGTACAACGAATTTTGATTTACAGAAACTTAAGTTTAAAGGACAAAAATTATTAGTTTAAAGCATTTTTTAAATTAAAAACTTACGTAATAGGACAAGTTTTGTTTTGTGAATACTTGGATTATGTTTAAAGGACAAAGTTAGTAAGTTTTAGGCAATTTCTGTTATGAAAAATTCCTTTTTATAGAGGTGAATATTTTTAGTATATTCATAGGACGAAATTTGTAATTGATAAGTACTTTTTTGAAAAATTGTTGTTTAAGGACTAAGTACAATCTGATTGGATTGGATTTTTCCAGTATATTCAAAGAACAAAAATAATTATTTGCAGGCAATTTTTGTAACGAACGGAAATGATAAGTTGTAGGCTAAGCAAGTACTTTTTTCAAATCACATAGTAGGGAAGTTTGATGTATGGATACTTAAAATTGACTTTAATTTAGCCAGCAAAAGAGGGACACCGATTTTGAGTGTAAAACAGTTTAAATCCTCTAGCTGTTACGTTTGCGTTTGTTCTCACAGATATAACTATGGGCCCAGCACTTGTATCTGTAAATAAAATTTTGCAAATTAGAGGGGCATAAAAATTGTGTTCAAAGTCAATAAAATGTCTGCATTTAGTTCTGTGTCTGGTCGCCTGCCTTCGTCTGGTCTGTCTGTCTGTCCATATTACATTATAATGTTATTTAGACACTTTGTATGTCTGTATGTTTTCATACAAGTTATTTACCTGTAGAAGGTGCGTTCATTCTAAAATCGCCGTTCGTAAATCCATCATTAAATTTGTCCCCACACAAACGAATTCCGTTAATTATTATGTAGTCGTCTGGACAGTTAAAAATCTCTGCTCCTGCTTGGCCTGGCGGTACGGTCAACTGGCCAACTCCACAAAAAAAAAATCGTCAATACTTTGCTGTTTAAATGTGCTTTCATTTGTTGTTGCAAGAACGTCAAACTTACCATTATCGACATTTCGAAGTTGAAAAGGATATTCAGTGCCATTTTGGACATTGGTGTACGTAATCGAACAATATCCCGCCTCCCGTCTTATACAAATAGCGTAGTTGAGATTGTTCTGAAAATGCGAAATTTTTAAAAAGATCAAGGGGTGTCGGCGCTGGAGAACGCGGGGTTTTCCTCGCTGATCGCCACTTACTAAATATCCGGGCGTGCTTCTACTGAAGGTGGCTGCTTGGTCGTAGTTAAAACTGGATATGACACCTTGGACGCCGGTGTAGTATTGCAGACAGTTCATTGAACTCGTGCAAGTCGTGTTTATTTGACATATCCGTATTTTAAATCGTTTTCTTTCGGCCGTATTTGCCAGGACTGCTATCTGCAGCGGGCCCATGAGCTCTGACACGTCGATGTATACTGCAAAAGTAATGGTGCTCTCACAGACGAACGTATTTTTTACTATTTACTACTTTAGCGACTCTAAACTCCGTCATTGGACAAGCGTGTCCGTTTGCACTAATTTACAAGCACTGATTATCGGAAATAATTTTGGAAATTGAGGTTGTGTGCAAGGATACATTTTTAGGTAAAGCAAAAAGAAATTAAATCTTAAGCTTTTGATTGCCAGTTTTATGTATGCTATGTTGTAGTAGTAGCTTGTCCGGATCCGTTTCTGGACTTTGCCTGTTTAAAAAAATGCTTACCATGTTGTCCTGTATTGTACCCGCAAATCGCAGGAGGTGCGTTATTAAAGTTTTGGCCACTAATTACCAGCCGTTCAGCAGTACAAGTTCCATTAGTAGGACCTCGCAACTAAAAAAAAAAGAAACTTTGCTTATTATCTTAGTATCTCAGACACTGTCAATTTTATACAATGTGTCCATTTTTAAAAACAAAGAATTAATTTTATATTCTTACAATAAATTGTTGGTCAATATACTCGAAAGGCTCACCTCCAAGTCGATGAAATCAATTCTCATTTGCTTTATTTGGTCAGAGTTCCTGAAAACGTTGAAAACACACGACAGACTATCAGAAGTACTGGCTTGCCTTGCAAGATAAATCATCATTTGATGTTTTAGTCTGGGATCAATTGTAGTGCCGTTCGAGCCAGGTGGTATCGGTGGCAAAACGGTGGAATTAGTCGGGTAGAAATTGGGATAGCCAGGGCTCTCGAAGTATGTGCAGTTCTGGTTTGATCTTCCTCCACAGGAAAATTTAACTGCAAAGAACATGTGAGCGTTAATAATATATTTAGGATTGAAGAAAAAAAAATGGAACATTCAAAGATGGTGTACTTGCCAAGGGAAAAGATTTGGAAAATATTGAAACAAAGTAGAGTGGGAGAAGAATTATTAAATGCCATCAAGCAAAATAACTAATGCAAACATACGTACAGACGCAACAGACTCCATATCCATAAGCACACTGTCCAGAAGCTGTACCATTAAGCTCGGCACACTCTGATTCGTGGTAACATATTCCTTCATAGTCGCGCAGGGGACCAATTGCTTGGCATTTGATGTTAGTAAATCGAATAATTGTGAACAGGCTCAAAAATTTGTTGGCCAAACTGACAGATTTATGCTTGATGGTGGACAGTGTTTTGCTTCTGTTATCTTCTTGTTCTGAAGTGGTGTCGCCCCCATCCTCTTTATCTGTAGTAGTGTCTTCTGTATTTGTTGCAACGTCTTCTTCATTCGTCGCCGCCTCTTCTTGGTCGTCTTCCTCGTAATCCAGTGCGCTTTCGGAGTCACTTTCATGGCCATCTTCTTCTCCGGAAGCCTCATCGACGCCATCCCCGTGTTTTTCACAATCGCGATCGGGATCTTCCGATGTGTTTTCGCTGTTTCGATCTTGAAACTTTTTCTTGTAGAGTTTCATGAAGTCATTGTTGAGGATGTTGCCGACATTGTTTTGTTTCTTCGTCGAGTTGGTTTCGGTTTGATTCGAAGGTTGCGCGTTTTCGATTTTGGGGGTCGTTTGGACGTGTGAAAGGAATTTGTCGTCTTGGGCGTTGAAGAGGTTTTTCCCGGTCTTGAAACTGGGCCGATTGTCAAAATGATGGATTTTTTCGTAGCTGGTGTGTTCGGGGGCTTTGCCGTCGTTTCCCGGGGGGCTAAAATCGTCGAAGTGTTTTCGATTTCGATTGGGCCTGTAGGTTCCAAAGTCTGCGTGTAAATTATCTGTGGTGAATTTGATGAAGTCTTCGTCATCGCGATACGCAGAGTTTTTCCATATTTTGTCGTTGGCCCGGACGTCGAATTGTAAAAAATCTCTTGTATTCTTCGGTAGTGTTAGAGTCGAAGCGATGTTTTTTCTCGGGTGGATGTATCTGTCGCTTCCATGCTCGATTTCAGCGATATTTTTAAGAACTGCTTCCCTATCAGGGTGGTTCGTGAAGACGTCGAAATGCTTGGGCTTGCTGTGTATTTTGTATCTTCTGCCGTCCAAATTGTCGCCAATTTTATGGCCAGGTTCGTAAATAAAGTCTACATGATCACATAAAAACGATTTTACGTTAGCTACGATGAGGAATAAAGACACCGCTCGCATTTTTGAAAATTTGTGGCGCTCACTCGGTTAACTGTTTGAAGCTTTTAATATTTTTTTTAAACACTGAACACTAAATGATAGTTTTCGCGCGCAATGCCGACATTTAAACGTGCCAGAACTTTTTTGTACTCGAGTTAGGCTGTTCGATTATTTTTGGAACGAACTTCTTTGCGTCTTCGCTTCAAACGGGCGATAACAGACTAAAAGCAAATAAAATTTCACGTCTCTTAAGATGAAATTATCACTTAACAGAGCGTAATATTTGTCGCATGCTCTATAAACACGTTTAACTTGTTAAGTTATTTGTTTAGATAAGCCAGCGAAGGGTTAAATGCACTTATTGTTTTTGAAATTATAGTATTTCTTCGTCAAGGTAACGCTTATTTCCAAATAGAAGTCGAAATGTAACAAAAATGTCAACAAAATAAGACATAGGAAAACTGCCAATAATAAATATATATAATAATTTATATAAAACAGCTTTACGGGCCTTAAAGACCCAAGGTTTTAATGGTTCTTTTTCACGTCCTTATTTTATCTTTTTCAAGCTTCTTCCATTCTCGGACCTGGAGTATCTAAGATCTACTGCAGATCTATCTCAATCCATATCATCCTTTACCATACTGTAGGAATTTATAAAGAATCAAGTTTTGCATGTACTTATAGGGACTTGTCGGACGAATTGATTCACTTAAAAACATCTCTAAATAGCACGAACCCAATAACTTTAATTCAAGGCAACTTATTTAAATTTTCCAAAAGATTGAATCCCAACTAACTGGAAAATCACGGTATAATAAACCCAGTTAGTTGATGTAGCACGACTTGTATCCATCACAAAGTTAATGTTATAAGTCGCGGTTATGAACAATGTGTACTTATACAATTGTCACTTGCTCTTGATGTCTTTAAAACTGTACAATAGAAAATTAAATATTGTGACAAAAAAACATCTACAAGCAAAAGTAAAATTTTGTTAGAAACTGCGATTAATTATTTTTAGGAACAAAGCAAGTTTTAGAGATGTAGAAAATGGCGTTCTTGAAAAATCAGAAGCGTTAATTAGACATTCGCCGAAATAAAAGTTATTGTTTGTCAATTTAGAGATCATAGAGCGATGCATATTGAAATTACTTACAAACTGGGGGCTCGATCACAGTAGAAACATAATTTTTAGTTAAAAATACGCATGATAAACATTTCCTGTAAATTTCAAGTCAATAACTTAACAGAGTTTTAAAGTAATTTGAATAGATAGGCCTCTAAGAGGGAGGAGAGTTAGTTTGTGTTTTAAAGGGATTATTGTTGAAATTTCTTGAGAACCCGCATATCTAGCATAGTAAAAACATAATTTTTGGGTACAAATATGTAGAATAAACATCTGTAAATTTCAAGTTAATAACTTATGTAGTTTCAAAGTTTTTTGAATATATAGACCTCCAAGTAGGAGAAATGGAAGTTTGTCTTTTAAAGGAATAATTCTTGAAATTTCTTGAAAACACACAAATGTAGCATTGTAAAAACATTATTTTTGGGTACAAATATGTTGGATAAACATCTCCTGTAAATTTCAAGTTAATAACTTATGTAGTTTCAAAGTTTTTTTGAATATATAGGCCTCCAAGAGGGAGGAAACTTAAAAGTTTGTCTTTTAAAGGGCTAATTCTTAAAATTTCTTAAAAACACACAAATTTAGCATTGTAAAAACATTATTTTTGGGTACAAATATGTTGGATAAACATCTCCTGTAAATTTCAAGTTAATAACCTATGTAGTTTCAAAGTTTTTTGAATATATAGGCCTCCAAGTAGGAGAAATGGAAGTTTGTCTTTTAAAGGAATAATTCTTGAAATTTCTTGAAAACACACAAATGTAGCATTGTAAAAACATTATTTTTGGGTACAAATATGTTGGATAAACATCTCCTGTAAATTTCAAGTTAATAACTTATGTAGTTTCAAAGTTTTTTGAATATATAGACCTCCAAGTAGGAGAAATGGAAGTTTGTCTTTTAAAGGAATAATTCTTGAAATTTCTTGAAAACACACAAATGTAGCATTGTAAAAACATTATTTTTGGGTACAAATATGTTGGATAAACATCTCCTGTAAATTTCAAGTTAATAACTTATGTAGTTTCAAAGTTTTTTTGAATATATAGGCCTCCAAGAGGGAGGAAACTTAAAAGTTTGTCTTTTAAAGGGCTAATTCTTAAAATTTCTTAAAAACACACAAATTTAGCATTGTAAAAACATTATTTTTGGGTACAAATATGTTAGATAAACATCTCCTGTAAATTTCAAGTTAATAACTTATGTAGTTTCAAAGTTTTTTTGAATATATAGGCCTCCAAGAGGGAGGAAACTTAAAAGTTTGTCTTTTAAAGGGCTAATTCTTAAAATTTCTTAAAAACACACAAATTTAGCATTGTAAAAACATTATTTTTGGGTACAAATATGTTGGATAAACATCTCCTGTAAATTTCAAGTTAATAACCTATGTAGTTTCAAAGTTTTTTGAATATATAGGCCTCCAAGAGGGAGGAAACTTAAAAGTTTGTCTTTTAAAGGGCTAATTCTTAAAATTTCTTAGTCGCGCTGAAGTAGAATAGTAAAAACATTATTTTTAGTTAAAGATACGTATCATTAACAAATCCTGTAAATTTTAAATCAATAACTTTTGTAGTTAAAAAATTATTTGAATATTTATGCGTCAAAGAGGCAGGAAAGTAAAAAAAATATCTTTTGACGAGCTAATTCTCAAAATTTCTGAAAGACGCGCAGATATAGCATAGTAAAAACATTATGTTTAGTTAAAGATACTTATCACGAACAAATCCTGTAAATTTCAACTCAAAACCTTTTATAGTTTAAAAATTATTTGACGTTTTCTGTAAATTTAAATCCTTGTCTTTATTTTTTTTTTGTGCTTTCTTTTCTGCTTTAAAAGTATAAATACAAATTCGCCGTAGAATTTTTTTACAATATTATATGCTGCACCAAAATTATAAAATCGTTCAATAAAATGTATAAGGATATTTAAACTTTGAAAGTTTTAACCTTGATTTTTATTAATTTACCGTGGTGGAATGGACAGGTGGTATTGGTTATAAGTATTTGCATCCACAGGACGTGATACAATTTTTAATATAATATTATTTTTGTGCTTCAAGTGCTGCAGCAAATTTAAATCAATAATTTATCAATTACTGCATCTTTAATTATAAAATAATTTTTACTAAATTTTGCCTGTAGGATTTACTACCCCGATTATTTTGCGACTATTTGTATTCGCGAATGAAACATTTTTCAAACTTAGCCTCAGCCGAATTTTTTTGTTTAAATCTTGGGAACATCATTTTATCTCTTAATTTAATTGCACTCTTTAGTAGTTGCAAAACTTAACGTTAAATAACTTTTATCTCTTTGCAAAATTACTGTATTTGTGTTTAGTTTTAATAAACAATCCTTGTTTGTTGTTGGACGTAAACAATTTTTTTTCCGTACCAAAATCTCGGAATTCCAGCGCTAAAATCGCAAGTTTTCGCCTTTTCACGAAATGTCAAATGACGAAACAAAACGGGATCGTCGTTTATAAACCGTGGCCCGTTTTCCTTGTTACCGGCGTTCCTTGACCGTGAGTTTGCGCCCGTGTTGTAAGCATGCACTAGTGCGCGTATTTACGTGTGGTTATTCAATGTGTAGATTTTGAATAAATTAGAAATGTAAAAAATATGAATAATGACAATATAATGCGTTATTTTGAATGGACAATGGTCATTGAAATCCGTCTTAATAGAGTGACGCTTAAATTCCACATTAAAAACAGTTGACAGTGAACTCGAGATCTAGGGTGCAGGATTTTAAGGTTATGTGTGTCCTCTTAACACATCCAACATTGGAAATTTATTTGGTGAGCCATTTTTGTGTGATTTAATACAATTTTTGCACATTTTCATTCATTTCCGATCGATTACGTCACGATGTGCCTGCTGTTAACGGAATTTGTTGGTTGCGATGTTCAATTGTTTTGGGAATGACAGCTCAATTTTGAAAATGTTTTACGCATTTACTTGTTTATTTTTAGTTGCCCTCCGGGTCTGTTTTTGAGCCATAGATTCTTTTAATGATCATTTTGCGATGTACTTTTCAAACGCTTGTTTTTTGTTTACTCGAACTTTCTTGCTGTGTCAAGTAGTCCACGTAGGTTATAAGGTCAAACAAAACAATGCCGTTTTTAAATCTGACGATTAAATTGGTGTATTGTTGTTTTAAAAATAATTAAAACGAAAATGACGCGCTTAGAAAAATGATTGTTCACTGTGGCCACTAATTTATTCAAATTTTGGAAAAAGTGGACGGACTTTTGGGCCATTAGAGTTGCAAATTTCGGAAATTTGTTTTTTTTAATTTAACGGTAATTTTTTAAGGGGCATGCCAGTTTTTGAAATAACTGCAATGGCTGCATTTGTCTTGTAATGTCATTTTCTTTTGACCTAGTTATCGACCAACCCCTGTATAAGAGAGATTGTTATAAATTAAATTTATTTTTGGACATGACCGTATTTTTGGACGTCAGTTGGCTTGGTCAGTGATATTTTAAAAATAGAAAAATGTAGGCAAAACATCTTTCCACAACTGCAACAGAAATTTTGTATCGTGAAACAATTTTGCAGTGTTGATAAAATTTGCTATATTTATCAATACTTTTGAACTTCAAGTCAACTTTTTCTAATGTGTAGGCAACTAGTAGCACACAGAAGTTAAAACGATTCGATTAATCATTACTTATTTGCATGTCTTACTTTCCTACTTAAGTATTTACGATTCATTTTTGTTTGGTAACGGAAATTTATTGCTGAGCTGAAAATGTTTATTTATTGTTATTCTTTAAACTGTTCTGACGTGGTCTGCTATGCATTTTTGCGATATGTTTATCATCGTTCGGTTGATTAACATTACCTAGTAATTATTTTTTCAACAAATGAATGCTGAAGTAACAATATTTGTTTGCGATTTCGTTTGTTTATATTTTTATACGAGGGATGTTCAACAAGTCCGTTGCGAATAAAATTGTTTTTCGTAGGGGTTGCTCCGAAATTAAATATGAAAATGTCTGCGATCGTTTAAGGCTACTTTGGGAGGCAAAACTTTTCTTTCGTTTTTTTCGTAAAAATGGGAATGCATTGTTTTTTTTTATGCTTTTTAGTATACTAAAGCTTATTGACTGCTACTTGTTTTAAACAATTGATGTTACGGTTATCTCATGACCAACTTTGCGCATCCCATGAGGAAATTGTTGACCGTGGTTCGCTTGAACTTGAATCACACGCGCTGTTTCCATTGGAGGAACGACGTCACCAGATGCGCCCGTGGCCTACTATTGGCTAGATTTAAACATGCCACATGGCTTGATCATTGATTATACCACAATGAATTAAATTGTGTATCCCGGAACGAAAATGTACAAAGGAATTAAATTTTTGGGAGTTTTTAGTCCACAGATTTTGGTTTTTACGTAGTGGCTACTTGTTCAAATAGCTTTTGTTTGCTTTATGATCTAGTTTTGTTAAAAATTGAATGTTTGCTTAAATTTTAAGATAAAAACAGTCGAGTGTGAGATTTAGTTCGCGTGGAGTATTTTTTTGTTTGTTTTCGTGAAATGAAATTTTTGTGTAAGGAGGTATGTGTTGAAAACAAAATTTTGCGCAAAATGTGACGTCCATTTAATGGTGTTTTGAATTGGTTTCAATTTCGGTCTTCCTGTGACGTTCGATTTTATAAAATTGGATTTATCTAAGTGCGGTTATTGGGTTTGTTTGTAGTGGAAATTGCCGTGGTTGTCGATTCGTTTATCTTGCGATACGAGGTAATTTTTTTTAGCGTAAACTACTGGCGTAATCAAAATTTAACCCTTAAACGCAAGGTATAGTTTGGTTCATTATTGCAAATACGCGTAGTGTGGTTACGTAATTCAAAAACTGCCTAAAGTAGTTTCTTCATAGCGATTCAAAATTTTGAAAAAAGTTCCTAGTATATAACTCTGCATTTGTTGTTGGCAAAAATTTATAAGTAGTGCAATGTTCTTTATATTTTTTGAAAACTTTTAAAACACCCCGAGCAATGCATTTTGATCTTTAGTTTTTTCAAAAACGGCCAAGGGCATTTTTTTGGTAGCGATTCAAAATTTTGAAAAAGGTTCCAAGTATACAACCCTGTATTTATTGTTGGCAAAAATTCCAAACTTGTGCAATGTTCTTTACATTTTATGAAAATGTTAAAGACACCCCAGACAATGCATTTCGATCTTTAGTTTTTTCAAAAACGGCCTAAAGCAACTTTTTTTATAAAGATTCAATATTTTGAAAAATGTTTTAAAGTATACAACTCTACATTTATTGTTGGCAAATATTCAAAAGTCGTTCAATGTTCTTTATATTTTCTGAAAATGTTAAAGACACCCCAGACAATGCATTTCGATCTTTAGTTTTTTCAAAAACGTCCTAAAGCAATTTTTGATAGCGATTCAAAATTTTGAAAAATGTTTCAAAGTATACAAGCCAGCATTTATTGTTGGCAAAAGCTCAAAAGTTGTGCAATGTTCTTGACATTTTCTGAAAATGTTAAACACCCCAAGTCGCTTTAGTTTTTTTTTAAGACTTCCTAAAGCAATTTTTTAATAGCTATTCAAAATTTTGAAAAAGTTCCAAGTATATAATTTTGCATTTATTGTTGGCAAAAATTTATTAGTAGTGCTATGTTCCTTATATGTTTTGAAAATGTTAAACACACCCCAGACACTGCATTACGCTCTTTAGTTTTTTCAAAAACGGCCTAAAGCATTTTTTTTATAGAGATTCAAAATTTTGAAAAATGTTTCATAGTATACAACTCTACATTTATTGTTGGCAAATATTTAAAAGTCGTTCAATGTTCTTTATATTTTCTGAAAATGTTGAAGTCACTCCAGACAATGTATTTCGACCTTTAGTTTTTTCAAAAACGTCCTAAAGCAATTTTTAAAAAATGTTTCAAAGCATACAAGCCAGCATTTATTGTTGGCAAAAACTCAAAAGTTGTGCAATGTTCTTGACATTTTCTGAAAATGTTAGACACCCCAAGTCGATCTTTAGTTTTTGTTTTTAAGACTGCCTAAAGCAATTTTTTAATAGCGATTAAAAATTTTGAAAAATGTTCCAAAGCATACAAGCCAGCATTTATTGTTGGCAAAAGCTCAGAAGTTGTGCAATGTTCTTGACATTTTCTGAAAATGTTAAAGACACCGCAAGTCAATCTTTACTTTTTTTTAAAGACGGCCTAAAGCAATTTTTTAATAGCGATTCAAAATTTTGAAAAAGTTCCAAGTATATAACTCTGCATTTATTGTTGGCAAAAATTTATTAGTAGTGCTATGTTCCTTATATGTTCTGAAAATGTTAAAGACACCCCAGACAATGTGTTACGCGCTTTAGTTTTTTCAAAAACGGCCTAAAGCAACTTTTTGATAGCGATTCAAAATTTTGAAAAATGTTCCAAAGTATACAACCGTGCATTTATTGTTGACAAAAATTCATTAGTAGCGCAATGTTCTTTATATTTTCTGAAAATGTTACGGACACTCTAAGTAATGCATTTCCACCTTTTGTTTTTCCAAAAATCGACAGTAATTTTTAATGTTGATGCATCTCCCTGGACCATCCTTTCAATCATTGATTGCTTTTATAAAATCGCAATTTTATAGGTGCATTTGCTGGTCTTTGCTTTTGGTAAAGTTACCTCGACATTTTGATTCGAGAAATCCCAAAATACTGGATTTAACAAATGATCAGCTATCATATCATTTCAAACGCTTTCTTAATCTTATTGGTTCTAAATCAGTAAGCGTTACTAACCTACACTAGATCATCAATGCAGCAGCATTCGATGTACACGCAATCTGCAACCTTTATCACTAAATTATCTTTGAAAAGCAGAGTTAACATTAATACAAATATAGTTAGGACACTTTTGTGTCATGCGAACCTCCTATGGCCAGTTACTTCATCAAGAGGTCACCTATACGTTAATTTAATCTTCGTTATTATCATCATCATTGCACATGTTGTAAGCCTTCTGTAATGTGGAACATATTAAACAGTTATTATGATTGTGCTCTTTAGAAGTATATGTACATAGTAATTGTGTTGGTTGGTTCGTTAATACTGGCGATTTTTTTCCGGCGATTTCGCGGGGAACACAACAGTGAGTATTGTATTATTAATTTTTGGAGACGTCCTGCGTTCTTAGGTGCGGAGATTGATGGCCCTAGATGCTTGTAAACGGGAAATTAACGCGTGTTAATTGTAGGTTTGAGTTGCGTTAGGCGTGCGAATGGCATTTCAATGTCAAGGTTACGTTTTAGTAGCGTTTGGCCTACTTGGATCTAGAAAGAACACTGGTTGCTGCTCACCTGAAGTTCCTTCCTCTGCGAGCACCCATGAATCACTGGTCGCCTCGCTTCCGGAGTTTTTTTAATTCGCACTTTTTCCGTTTCGTCTCGGTTCTTTAAAAACATTTCTCCAAGAAGGAAATGAAAATCGTGCACTTTTCACAAATTATTGCTATTCAAACTGTTGCGTATGAACAGAAATCAGTCAAACTCTCGAAGGTCCATTCGTTTTTACTTGAATTCAGTGAATGGTCCTTCGAGAGTTTGACTGATTTCTGTTCATACGCAACATTTGGTCCTTCCAGCCGGATCAAATGTTGCGTATGAACAGAAATCAGTCAAACTCCCTCGAAGGCCAATTCGTTTTTACCTTAATTCAATGAATGGTCCTTCGAGAGTTTGACTGATTTCTGTTCATACGCAACATTTGATCCGGCTCGAAGGACCAAGTGTTGCGTATGAACAGAAATCAAACTCTCGAAGGACCATTCATTGAATTTAAGTGAAACGAAAGGGTTGGGTTCACTTACCAGTTAGATGCGCATACACGACTCATGGGCAATTTTCGACTCCACTCTTCTTGCCCGTAGAGAGGCCTTTCTGGCGGGCATGCGCGACGGCTATGAAACCAACCAAAAAGCCGCGACAAAAAGCAAAATTTAAATATTAAACAAAACGAACATTTCAACGAATTATACCTAACACAAACCTTAGCAATATATTATTATCAAGGAGGGGTTGTTAATTAATTTTTTATTGTCTACTTGCGCGTGTGTTTTATTTGGCTATTAAAAAAAAACAACAAAATCACACACATCTGGAATCTGAGCAAGTATTTTAGAGACGGTTTAAGGTTAGGGTTGATTTAGGACTTAAGAGACTCAAATATACCTTTTGACCAAGTTCCTAGACTGCACATTTTGTTAATCGCCTTTCACAATTTTTTGTCAATTAGTTGATCATTTTAATGATAATTGTGTTCGTACATAATAATTCTGTGTGTTCGCTAATTAATTTAGTAATTTAATTACTTAAATAAGTAGGTTGAACAATGCTCTGTGGTTTTGTTAGCTCCCCACAGCATAAAAAAAAAATGTATTGACCACAGATCTATCAGGTAATCCGCGACTGAAATGTTTTTCCGTTTTCCAGAACGTTTGTGTTCTTGAAAACTGCTTGTGCTGTTGACCATTGAAATTAAACGTAGAAGTGAACTAATTTTTAATGTTGCGAAATCGCCTTTAGTTTGCAGTGAGTTTTTTTGCCCGATTTGTGTTGATTGTCAGTTGTTCGTGTTTGATGTTCGGTCTGAAGTTTTGTTTCTTTCGTTGTTGCAGGAACTTCGAAACTTGGCGTTGCAGTGCCTACTGGTAACGTAGAAGACACAGAGGCTGCCGCTAACACGATGGCAGAGACCAAGCCGACCCAAGAAAATGGCCTGCAGTGGATGATAGGCGATGACGAAACGAGGGATGTTTTCCCTGAAGAAGGTGATCATTCTTCACAGCCACCACCTGCTCCTTCCGATGGAAAAGGTGGAATTAGATACTCAACGGAGGAGCAGAAGACTTTGCAAGAAAAACGCAGACGACTGAAGTAAGTAACGTTTTATTAATTTCTTCTGTATCTTTAATAATTTTGTTCTTTAAACCTGCATCGATTTTTTTTATACTCACACGTTGAAGAATTTGTTTTTCTCAATAATACATCGTTGTAATTATCTTTCTAACTTAAGTACGAGAAAAGTTATGATCGATTTTTTGTAACTACTTTGGAAGGCTGCTCCGATTTGGTTTCTAGGGAATTGTTGCTGTTGCTACGGTCGTTGTTTTGATACTTTTAACGCGTACTTGCGCATTCTGACGCTTGCGAAGCATCTACGTCCACTCCTAGACCCAATTTAGCTGACGCATTGTATACAGGGTGTTCCAGCAAGTACTCTCCAGTGCTGTAACTTATTTATTTTAAGAGATAGAGCCTTGGTGTTTATTACAAAACATTTAGGCGGTCGCAAGTCCCTTTTAAATGTGTAATTATATTTAACGAACATGCAGTTATGTTTTAAATTGGGATATTTATTAGGATCTTATTCTTTTATTTCGGAGTATTTTGCAATACCAAACCAAAACTCTATCTTGTAAATTAAATGAGTTATTGGGCTGGGCAGTTCTTGCTGTATAATTCTGTCGAATTTATTGTTTTAAGTTAATCAAAAACGCTAAAAGCGTACGATTGAAAACGAAAAATCGAAGTTGAAGAGTGTTTTGCTTGTTAAATTAGCTTTTCGTTGATTGAAACTTTTATTTTTGCGTACTGTGTGCAAATTAGTGCAAATATTGTGGTCTCTTCCCACTGGAAATTACAAGGCACACTTTCTAAATAAGTACAGTTAAATTTTAACAACTGAATTACATCACAAACGAGAATTTCCTTTGATGTAGGTTCTATTTGCAACTTTGGTCGTGTGGCGTGGAATTAATTTTGCACAATTTTTTTTTGCGTCTCAGTTTTGAATCGTTTAGTGCAGGAAATATTGAAGACTATACTATGATCTTCGAAAACAGGTTCGATTTTTACTTACTTTATTAAAAATATATTTAAAAAAGTTTGTAAATTAACGATTGTAGGATTTTTTTAATGTGATTATGGCATAATTTTGGCGTTTTATTTCATGTACATAATTTTTTGAGTAGGTCGACCTCTTGAGATTTATTTTGCTATACTAGAAAGTGTCCCTAATGGTTGTATAATTATACTAACCCCCCAGCGTGGACCCCCTACCGACAAATATTTCTGTAGAAATTTGTTTTTAATATCAGCATGGATTATACGACAAAATTAAAGTTGCTGCAGTTCTTTCGCGACAAAATTAAATAATATTTCCGGGCAAGGGGACCACGCGATGGAGAAAAAAAATTACCGCTAAAACGTGATTAATTGCTGGCGCTTGTGTGGTACCGAATAGCTATCGACTATAAGTGGGTTAAAGGGTTAACGACACATGTAAAACCTTCAGCGTTTGCCGCTCCGCAGCTACAATAACCTTGCCTCAAATCCACCTGTTGCGCACTACCTTGGTTTTTACAATGTATAGCCTGTAATCTTAGCCTAGCCTCCTTAGATCACCGATGCGAACGCTATCGAAGTTCGGTTAATAAACAATCTAGTGACATTTGTAAATTTTTATCGGTTCTTCATACACAAATAAATGCTAGTGCCATTGTGTATTGTGCGATATATCTGTGGTAAAATGTCTTTGAGGTTATGTTATCGATTAGTGGTTTTATCGCGAAACAAACGAAAAACGCGAACATTTTCAGATGGGGGGTAACAAAACGGTCGAACGTTATTTTGCGAATGTTGGCGTTTAAAAAAAAAAATTGACGGACCGGAAAAAATAGTAATATTATTTTTGTGGTGGCCTATGAGTTTGCGCTGCACATATTACGTGTGACGTCGCTGGGAAGAGTGTGACGTCATAGTTTGTTTAATCATTCATGTTTTCTACCAAAGGGAAACAATTTTTGTTGCGTTTTCTTGAAACGAAACAAATTGTATTTCAATTAACTATTTCAGTGGTTGTGTCATAACATTGGCGTAAGAATTAAATAAAATTTAAAACTATTTAAAGTATTTTTAAAAACAGCAACAATCACTAATTGTTAATGAAAGTGGAATCCGAAAAAAAATATTGTTCTTTAAAATATTTTTTATCTTTTCATTCTCAGAAGGCTAATTGGCGATAATAATTTGGTTGTTAAATGTTTTTGATTTTAGGAAATCCTTATGTTTAAGATCAAATAAAAATTAATCGTAAGCACCTAGAGGGGTTACATAAAACTATAGGGGCCTTTGATTGCATCCGTCGATCGTGATTTGTTTTTTTGATTATTTTGGGCATTTTTATTAAAACTATTGTACTTTGATTCGCCTTTTTTTTTTAAATCAATTTGTTTGTTTTATTGGCGTCAAAAGAAGTAGGCCATAAAGCGCTGTTAAAAACAAATGTTTTACGGTCAAGTACAACTAGTTTTACACAAACTAACCAGAAACAGTTTATTTTTTAATAGCTGATTGAGGAAATTTAAAGAAATATATATTAAAGACGATGTATCTCGGTATAATTTCATTGAAAATTGTTTTATCAGAAATGGTAGTAATGTACCTAGTGTTTTTGCAAAATTTCGTTATTTCAAAAATAATAATTGATCTATTTTTATTAATTTTTGTAACACATTAAAAATTCGAATACTCGGCCTTTAGAATTCATAACTTCGAAATATCCTTTTTTTAAATGCAAAACCGAACTAAAAATTTCGTTTTTAAATGCAAAAGATGTTGCAGGGTTATTTATTTATTTATATCTACACTTTTTCCCAATTACTTTGCTATTCGATTATTTATCTTGCTTAATTGATTAGGAAACCATCTTCAAGCCCTTTTTTTATTTATATGCACACATTGGGGTACTGCATTCACTAACTCCTTGACAAGAAAATTGTTTTTGCAACAATATCTTTTCGAAATCAAATAAACAAAAATTATTTTATTTATTTTTCCAAAATCATTTAAATTCCAATTGTAAATTTACGTATCAGGGGACCTTATAATATTTTTTTAAGTCGAGGGGTGCCAGCCGAAATGTTTAGGGAGTTTTGTAATTAACATTTGAACAGTTTTCGTTCATCATTTGTAGAAGAAAGTCGATTACAATTTTATTCTAATTGATTTGGAAATAACTTAAGTCATATATATTTTTTAAATTCGCTCTTGTAAAAAAAAAGCTGTTAATATGAATTAAATATTAGTGAACTAATAGAACATCAAAGACTGTAGTTAAAGCCGAAAGCTAAAGAGTGACTTAATGAAGACCAATTAATTTAGATTTTGATTGATTATGTTAAATTATTTTTTTTAAAGAGTAGCTACCTGGAGATGCGTCTTAAATAAATAGTTTCGCGTTTCTATGAAATGGTTTTAATTTTCTACTGTTCATTTGCTTTGTTAAACATTCATAATTATTTGGAAAAAATCAAAAGTTAGCGTCGTTTCGAAAATGAGACATTTTATTTTTCTTCTAACTTTAGTAGTGATTTTTTTTTTAGACTGAACAATTTCACCCAAATATTGGTAACTCGAATTGTTATCCGTTAATAAAAATATCAAATGTTTTTGATCGTTGTGCTCTGTGGTTTAAAGGTTAATACTTTATGTTAATTTATCTCTTACCATTATCACGTATGCAGTAATTAGCTGACCTTGTTGTTAGTGTGTTCAGTATTACGCAATTTGTAGTAATTATATTTCAATTTTCGTAGTCAATTGCGCAATGTCTGGTTTACTAAATACTGGGAACTTGCAAATGCTGTTTTTTTATGTTGGGGTTTGGTGAAAGGTTCGGCTCCAAAGAAAAATACGAAAACACCCAGTACTTTTCGTGAATAGGTTTTCTTTAAAGGACCTATTTTTGTTTTTTCTGTTATGTCTGTGACGGTTTTGCCTTGTGAGAATTATTTTTTTACTTTGCAATTTAATCTACAGGGTGCTTAGTGCGAGATCGGTCGATTGTGGCTAAACGATTTGAGAAGAAGAAAAACTGTCGAATATTTCGAAAAGTATGAGTTTTGGATACGGGACATACTTAACAAAAAATGAAGCTCTCTTAAAGACGAATTCGATGACATAAGAAAATACAGGGGGTTTGCATTTGAAAAAATTGAGTTACGTGCTTTAAAAAATCATGGAAGTTGCCACTTATTTATGAACACCCTGTACGCGTGATTTAAACTTTTTTGTGTCGAGCGAATAGAGCAATGTTTTCTGCATGTCCTTGCCAAATTACAACTCTGTACTTCGAAAAATAACTTCAGGAGAATTTTTTTAATAAAGACTTAAAACCTTCAAAAAATTTGAAAAATATTTTTTTTAGTGACAGGTCCGCATAAAAACCTGCAGTATTTTAAATTGATGCAAAGCTAAAATAAAGGCGGTCATAAATATTAAATAAAAAATGGGGTGTTGTATTTGAAATATAAAAGTTGCTGTTAGTTCCAAGGAGGTGCCTCACCCTGTGTATTGGAAAATATTTTTATCGTGTTCGGGAGAAAAAACTGTGTAAAATAGCGTTTGAATCAACTTTCTATCTCAAACCGTTTAGCCACAATCGACCGATCCCCCACTAATGACTCACCCTGTATATCCAATTTTCATGTTGGATCTTTTCTCTAATTCATATTAAGTTGCGTGCGAGCATTGTCAAGTTTGAGTAGCTTACAAATGTGCCAATTTTGATTTTAAATTCTTCGTTTTTTTTTTCCGTAACAGTTATTCAGATGGAAATTAATTTTGCTCCAGTTTGCACCAAATAGAGATAATTATCAACGCGTATTGTCACCTTCTACATACAATCTTGTTTGTTCCGAGCTGTTTACGTTATTTTTTGGCGTTTCCTATGTTATTTTCGCAGACAGCCTGATCGATTTTTCGCGATGCTAACGAAATTTGCGTACAGTTGAATGTTATTCGGGTTTTTGATTGATTTGGTCGCGATTTTTTCGTTTGTGGTTTGGTCGAAGATTTAAAAAAAAAAAATGTGTACGGTTTAAAACTTTCGGCACGAGTACTTGAATTTCGAAATTTGCTAATACAGCAATAATTTTTGAGAAATTTTCGAAAAATTTTGCCTCTTGTTATCGAAAACCACCTCGATTCGATACGAAAGTTGCTTGGCTAATTGTTCTGTCATTGGTAAACAAAAATTTGTAAAACAATGAGCACGCGTCATTGGCAGTTGTTTTTTTTTTAACGTTTGAACGATAACAGTCATGGAAAATTTAAAAGGTGGGCTTACTGTAACGTTTAAAATTCTAAGCTTCTAAAATTGGAACCTACTTTAAAAAATTATCTGGTAGAACTTTATTTATTCGGGAATTTTTGGAAACGGGCTTGTTTTTTGTTGTAGTCTTTTTTTGAAATACATATTTTTTGAAAATTTGGCTTGTGTTGTTGCAGACACAGTTTTAATGATTTTTAAAATATTCGAGGGGCCTTAAAATAACTTGCAAGTTTTTAGAAACTTTTATTTATCGTTTTCCCAACTAAACTGTACTTAGCTGGCGCAGTCATCGATGGAGGTGACACTTGACTTTAATAATCGGCCCTTTTGAGGTATTTTCGTTCAGTTTAGACCATTTTCAAAATGTATTGTAAGCTAGTACACAAAAACATTGACTTTTTTTAATTGCCAACTTTTTCGCAACGGGCAAGGGGTAAAAATGCAATCATAGTACGATACACATAAAGAAAGTCGAGGCAAGTTCACCTAAACGTTATTGCCTAGTATAGACGTTCATTTTTTTCTCGAAATAAAAGACGGTCTACTTGGGTTTTAGTAATTAAAAAACAATTGCAGTTTTGTATCGTGTAGAATTCAAATTTATTTTATCCACCCTGTTTTGGTATTCGAAATTTTGTTTTGGACAGGCCGGGGTAACTTTTGTAAAATCCGGTTTGTGTGTGACTCGAAATCGATCGGCAAATATCGGCACGTTTGTCTGAAACAAATTCATTTCCGTCCCGTCCGTCCGCGAGAAATATTCGCAAAATAACGTCGTTTTTTTGAAAATTATTTTCCTCTCAGGTACCTGATACCGTGAAACAATAATTCAAGTGCATTTAGGACATTCCTGAACTCATTGTGATATTTTATACGTAGTATTATTAATAATAGTGACAGTATTAAAAAAAATTGTGAGCCATGTTGCCGAAGCATCCCCTGTTGCGCAGGAAATCTAGCAAACGTTTCGTTATTGGTGATGGGGTTGATGACGACGACGATGCTGTTTCGCATATTCCAAATATTCAAGTGACTTTTTCTAGTGAACCCTTAAAATGCATAAAATCGGAGAACTTACTGCAAGTTGCAGCCACCCTTACGTAAGTTTTACATTATATTTGGTTTAGTTTACAGATTGTTCGATTTTTCTTTGAAAACAATGCAAAGAGTATATACAGGGTGTTTGAAATTCGAGTTTAAGCATGGGGATCTTGCTCATTATGGACTTTTCCCATTTTTCATTATAGTTTTAAAATCGTAATTTGAAACAATTTGAGAGCTAATAATTTTTATACAGGGTGTGTAAAAATTGGCGGAAGCGCTACACGTGGCGATGTTCTTCGTAAAATTCTAAGTCGAAAATCTTAATACGAAAATGTTGTACCATGCTTGCTGTGTCTGCAAAGTGTCCTCAAAGTTTTGACATTTAGTTCTTTAATAAGCGTTATTATTTAATACTTGTAAATGAAAAAGTTGCAATTTTGAATAAAAATAAATTTCGAATAGTATTTTTTCCTAGATGTTGTGTTCTTCCTTTCAAAAATTGGTGTTGAAAATATGTAAATCACTGATTTGAATGAAAATAATACATATGGCAACATTGTCATTAGCTGTCATCTCTCTTTTTCTCGTAATTATTTCTAGTTTGTGTTTTACGATATCTAAAAGTTTGCAGCTATGTTTACGAAACGAAGGTTTTCAGTTCGAACAAAAATTGTAAATACCTAAGTAAAAATTGCTGATAAAAAAATGTCCAAACGCAAATCAATGTATGCAATGTTGCCAATTTTTTTTTCTTCTTTAAATGGTTCCTGAGGCCATAGGAAGCATGGTACAACATTTTTGTATCAATATTTTCGACTTAGAATTTTACGAAGGACATCGTCACGTGTAGCGCTTCCGCCATATTATACACACCCTGTATAAGCTGCCAATAACTTGGGTAAGAACTTAAAAAAAAAAAATCGATGGTATTCTTCCACTTGGCTAAGAACTCGTATTAGTATTTTTAAACAACAAAATTTGTTTAACAAATTTGCGTCAGCATAATGCTCCAATTATTTGCTTAAGTATTTTAAACAACATTATAACACAACCATTTGCTATGGACTTTGAATCTCACCACAAATTATACGAATTAATTGAATAATAATAGCACAATAAATTGGTTTGCGAACAATTTCGTTTTCATTACATCACTCACCAATATTTAATTAGCCTTGTTTGTGTGTGCAATTTATTAGGATGTTTTAATGGAAAACATGCAAAATATTTTTCGAAAATATTAAGACATTTAACGTACTCGTTATAGCGAAATTAAGTATTGTTTGTTTTTTTAGTGATCTCGATTTAAAAACCGTGTTAATTCGTTTATCGCATTCTATTTTTGCCACTTGACTAAATATAATTGTGGTTTCTATTACAAACAGCTGTTTCCAATCAGATACATATTAAAATATGGCTCGGAAATACTTATGTCAAGGTCAGATATGAATATAATAGTCGGGCTATATCAAACCAAAACAATATTCACAGTACATAGGACAATTGAATAAAAAATAAATTCGATCCTTGTTCAATTCCTTTAGATTTCTTTGGTGTTGGATTTTCTATCGTCTCTAGGATTTTGGGCAACGTCTGTACCAATTTTCAAAGTCCATTAAGAACAATTTTAAAACAGTTTAAATGTTAATCGTTTAAAGGATAATAAATTAATGTTCATAACTGATCCTTGTACGGGGCCTTTGATGTCTTTGGTGTTGGATTATGGCCACTAGGATCATGGATAACGGCTGTGCAAATTTTTAAAGTCTGATAACTCTTAATAACAATTTTAAAACAGTTTAAATGTTTTTCGTTTAAAGGATAATAAATTAATGTACATTAGTGATCCTTGCACGAGTCCTTTGATATCTTTGGTGTTGGATTATGGCCACTAGGATCGTGGATAACGTCTGTGCCATTTTTTAAAGTCTAATAACTCTTAATAATAATTTTAAAACAGTTTTAAAGTTTTTCGAGTAAAGGATAATAAAATAATGTTCATTTCTGATCCTTGCACGAGTCCTTTGATGTCTTTGGTGTTGGATTATGGCCACTAGGATCATGGAATACGTCTGTACCATTTTTTAAAGTCTTATATTTCTTAATAATAATTTTAAAACAGTTTAAAAGTTTTTCGTTTAAAGGATAATAAATTAATTTTCAATACTGATCCTTGCACAATTCCTTTGATATCTTTGGCGTTGGATTATGGCCACTAGGATCATGGATAACATCTGTGCCAATTTTTAAAGTCTGATAACTCTTAATAATAATTTTAAAACAGTTTAAAAGTTTTTCGTTTAAAGGATAATAAATTAATGTTCATTACTGATCCTTGCGCGAGTCCTTTGATGTCTTTGGTGTTGGATTATGGCCACTAGGATCATGGATAACGTGTGTGCCATTTTTTAAAGTCTGATAACTCTTAATAATAATTTTAAAACTGTTTTAAAGTTTTTCGTTTAAAGGATAATAAATTAATGTTCTTTACTGATCCTTGCACGGGTCCTTTGATACTTTTAGTGTTAAATTATTGTCACAATGATCATGGGAAACGTCTGTATTAAATTTCAAAGTCTGATCACTTTTGTGAACAATGTTTAAACATTTTAAATATTTTTCGTTTACAGGACAATAAAATAAAGCTTTTTGCTGATCCTTGCACGGGTCCTTTGATATTAATGGTGTTAGATTTATGTTACTAGCATTATACAAATCGTTTTTACTACTTTTTAATGGATGAAACCCATTAAAAACAATTTTGTAACGATTTAAATGTTAAACACTAATTAAATGTGCACAATTTTCCTACAAAAAAAAAAAAAATACAAGTCGAAATATTTTGGTACAAGTACCCTGTTTCGTTATTTATCGTGAAGTGTTTTTAAAATTCAAGTTATCTGTTTTTTATTATTTATTTTAACTTAATTAAAACAAACAAACTTGTTCAACTTCGATTAATTGTTGTAAAATGTTATCAAACAAATTGATATCGTATGCTTTCCCCAGACAGGACCGTATTAGGAACACGTTTTTAAGGCAATTACTTTTGACCCAAAATGCATTTCTAGATTATTATTTTAGGGAACACAATATTACGTTAGAATCGCCAAGATTTTTTCGTCGTTAACAAAGAAATCTAGTCAAAAAACTTTTGCACATTCACACCAAAATCGCCATCGTTCTAATGGTTGTAGTGTTTTTGAAAAACTACGCGAAATAATTTTTTTATTGCTAACTAGCGGAAAAGTTTGCGTGTACTGTCTTCAATCGTTAAAACTTTATTTTTAGCAAAGACTCCTGTTTCTCCCATCTATTTTCGCGCTACCTTGACCCAACAGGGAAACCGAATCGGTATTTCGATGGTTCATTGTACGTTTTTAAAGTAATCCTGGCGCCGGTTCTGCGTACGTGTGATAACTGAACGTTACAATTTGTTAAATAAATGTATGATTTAAGCTTATCTAATATTTTTCACTCCCGGAGATTGCTTCAAACAGCAGTTGTAGGTGTTAAATGATGATGAGATTGGTTTGTGTAGAATTTTCTGACTGTGGTGAAGTTTTTTTGATAGCATCATGGTTTTAAGTGAGTTTAAAATGGATGGGCGAAGGTACAGTTTTATTTTATTTTTATTTTATGGCTTTTGTAGTGTTCTTTCTTTTTATTGTGCCACAAACCTTTGAAGAAGAAATTACAATTTTTAGTATCAATGTAATAGGTAGTTTTTGTATGATACAGAAAAGTATACCATTAAGATCTCCCCAGCCTTATAATTTTTTTATTTTTTTGAGCTTTCTATACTCTTTTTGGTGCCAAGAAGGTACAACAAATCACAGAAAATTCATCACTAAATTTGTTATTGGTATGGTTTTTTCCTTGTAAACTTAAAAAGTGTACATTTTCTTCTCCAAACAATTTTTTTAAAGGAAATATAAATTTTCAGAGTTGCACGTAAACGGCTCTGAAAATTACGCTTTTTGGATGGAAAATTCAAAAAGGTTGCCAAAAGATTGTCAAATTTGAAGTCTGTCATGAATGACATTAAAATTCGTGTGACAATTGTTATTGGTGTTCTGATCCAGTGTCGGTTATTTTAAAGTGATTTTGGGTGTATTGTTACAGGCCCAGCATGTCCCAGGGGACTGTTATGGCCCACAACCGATCGTATGAAAAAGATTTTACCGTTGCAACCCCGGAAGAATTTGTTAAACGCTTCAATGGAACCAAAGTTATCAATAAAGTAAGTGTTTGTAATTTTAATGTGGATTCCAGGGCAATACAAAAATGTGTAATGTGATAACTAGTTAATGAAATAGAGAACAAATATCATTCTTTTCCATAGAATAATTTGTAATAATTTTGTAGCTATTTTCCTTTGTCGCTTTTATTTTTTCGATTTTCTTAATCCTTTCTTTTAAGCTTCTATTTTTATTTTTTTACAATGTACCCTTTTTGCTATTTTTTTAAAATCAATTTATCTTTCCTCCTCTCCTTTTTCTCTGTCCTTTCCATTATTTTCTTGTCATTTTGTTTCATCTCCAATTTTTTCTATTTGTTTATAATTTTTTCTACTGTTTATAGTTTTTCAATTTTCCATCCTTTTATTTTTAGGTCTTCTATATTTCAATGTATCATTAGTCAAGTAGGAATTTTTCTACACATTTTAATCTTAATATAGAAATTTATTTTGGAAATTAACAATGAACAGTAAAACAAAATAAAAAGTGTTTTTAGGCCCTTGTTGTCTTGTTAATCTTCTAAAGTAAAACATATTTTGTTCAGTTAGTTTTTGGAAAAAGTTATTTAGTAATTCAAATCGGCATCAAATTAATGAAAAAAATATTCAAAATAATTCTACACTCATGAACTGTTTCATCTTGCAGGTTTTAATAGCCAATAATGGAATAGCAGCTGTTAAATGTATGCGTTCCGTTCGCCGCTGGTCGTACGAAATGTTCAAAAACGAAAGGGCCGTACGCTTCGTGGTCATGGTTACCCCCGAGGACCTCAAAGCCAATGCCGAGTATATAAAAATGGCCGACCATTACGTGCCCGTGCCGGGCGGAACTAACAACAACAATTATGCAAACGTTGAACTTATTGTCGATATAGCAATCAGATGTCAAGTGCAGGTAAAAAAGATATTGTTGTTTATTGCCGTTAATAATTAATTCGGATTGTGTTGGTTATTAATTTAATTTGAGCTGCCATTTCTAGTTAATTTTTTAACGACGATTAATGGTTTTTGTTAGGCTGTGTGGGCCGGCTGGGGCCATGCTTCCGAAAACCCAAAACTCCCGGAGCTGCTCCACAAAAATAGCATCACCTTCATTGGGCCCCCCGACAAGGCCATGTGGGCTCTCGGCGATAAGATAGCCTCGTCGATCGTCGCACAAACCGCCGACATACCGACACTTCCCTGGTCCGGTTCTGGCAAGTAAAACCTCTTAACTCGACGAGGAACCGAATGATCGATTTTTTCCCCGCAGATCTCAAGGCCGAATACACTGGTAAAAAAATCAAGATCTCTTCGGATCTTTTCTCGAGAGGCTGCGTACATAGCCCGGAGCAGGGCTTGGCGGCCGCACAAAAAATAGGGTTCCCGGTCATGATTAAAGCCTCGGAAGGCGGCGGAGGAAAAGGAATACGAAAAGTCGACAACCCGGACGATTTCGGCGCTGCTTTTAGACAAGTAAGTCGTCACCGTAACAATTTAAACCGTTTTATATCGTGCGGATTTAGTAAATTGCTTTAATATATTTTTAAAGTTTGAAATTGGTAGTTTTAAACTTATTTTTTGTAAGCCAATAGCAGTTTGTTTGCACATTGGTGGTGAGCGTGGTTTTAAATTATTCTGTTGTTTAAATTCGATGCTTTTGTTTTCCAGGTACAAGCCGAAGTGCCGGGGTCGCCCATATTCGTCATGAAATTAGCGAAATGCGCGAGGCACCTGGAGGTACAGCTGCTGGCCGACCAGTTCGGCAATGCTATCTCCATATTCGGTCGTGACTGTTCCATACAGAGACGCCACCAGAAAATCATAGAAGAAGCCCCCGCCGTAGTGGCCGAACAGTCCGTTTTCGAGGAAATGGAGAAAGTACGTACATTCTTATTTTTAAATACATTGTGTATGGTCGAGAGCGTGCAATATTTCGTCCTCGAAGCTCAATAACGATCATTTATCGTGTTGTTTGCTTCCAGGCGGCTGTACGTCTTGCAAAAATGGTAGGATACGTGTCCGCTGGTACCGTGGAATATTTGTACGACACGGAGGGACAATACTTTTTCCTGGAACTTAATCCTAGACTTCAGGTGGAACATCCCTGCACGGAAATGGTGTCGGATGTTAATTTACCGGCCGCTCAGTTACAAGTAAGTCACATAATGAAACCACAACCTTTTTAGTGGCATAATTTAATCGCCAAACGTATGTTGCCGTTTTTAAACTTATATAAAACAGCGAGATCGTAGTTAAAAGATTTCTCTTTACAGTAGAAATTTTGATTTCGAGTTACCAATTATATGCACGATGAAATTTAATACTTGCTTGATGTTTTTAGATTGCGATGGGACTTCCACTACATTATATCAAGGACATACGGTTGTTGTATGGAGAGTCGCCTTGGGGCTCGACGGAAATCGATTTCGATCAGCCCAGACAAAGGCCGCAACCTTGGGGCCACGTCATAGCGGCTAGGATCACTTCAGAAAATCCCGACGAAGGTACGAAACAATTTCGAGCCCGAATCTTGGCAAAACCGTAGCTAAAATTTTCCATGTCATGTTACAGGATTTAAACCTAGCTCCGGTACGGTACAGGAACTCAATTTCCGATCGTCGAAGAACGTCTGGGGCTACTTCTCGGTGGCGGCCTCTGGTGGGTTGCACGAGTTCGCCGATTCCCAGTTCGGCCATTGTTTCTCGTGGGGCGAGAACCGCGAGCAGGCTCGGGAAAATCTCGTCATAGCCTTGAAAGAGTTGTCGATCAGGGGCGACTTTAGAACTACTGTCGAGTACCTCATCACTTTATTGGAAACGAAAAGTTTTCAGGTACGATCCGTTTTCTTTTTAATTTCTAACAAAAACATCAAAAGAATTACATTTTTTTGACGAAATTTACAATTAGTGTTTAAACTGTGAACCGTTTACAGCTTGGCAATGATATAAACTCAGTTTTTAAACCCGTTAATAACTTTCCCAACCATTTCCGGTGTATTCTCTTATACGATCTTTTAAATTTTCGATATTCTCCGGCCTCCTAGCATAAACTTAATTTTTAAGGTGACCCCATATTGAAAAGAGAAAAGAATTCCCCATCAAATGAGTATAATATAGGGGTATCTTTGCCATTTAAAAAAATTTAATTGTTTTTCGTTGCGCTTTTATATTCGAAAACAATAGAATTTAAATTTTGTCTTATGGTGGAAAACCAAGTACCAAACATTTTTTATTCAAAACATTTTTCCCTAAAGTGGATATTTTCTGAGATATATAGCATATTCCGTATCTTTTGGACGTACTGTATGTGTTAAAACAACTGCAAGCTTCTTGAATAGCTTTCATTGTTAACCCAATATCGTTATCGGTTTTCCAGGCAAACCGTATCAGATTATACAATTTTTTGCTTGCTGTTTTAGGACAACACTATCGATACCGCATGGTTGGACATTTTAATATCGCAACGTGTCCAAGGGGAAAAACCGAACGTTATGTTGGGGGTAATCAGCGGTTCTTTGCACATAGCGGACAAAACGATTACGGCCGGGTTCAATGAGTTCCAGAATTCCTTGGAACGTGGACAGATTCAGGGTTCGAATACTTTAACGAACGTCGTGGACGTCGAACTTATTCATGAAGGGTGAGTTATTAAAGAAAGTGTTCTGGAAATGTTTGTTCAAAAAATAGCAGTGATCGTCTTAAAACTACACAGATTTTGTACTTTTCAATGGAAAAATTTCTTGACATTGATTTTTCTACGTTTCAATATCAATTTTTGCATGAACGTACGAAAATTGCAAGCGGAAATGTGAAAACCAACTTTGTTAACGATTTAACCGTGTAAAAAAATGTAGACGTCTTGAATTTACTTCTTGTCGTTGTTTTTTAGGTTCAAATATAGAGTACAGGCAACCAAAAGTGGCACCAACACTTATTTTTTGGTTATGAACGGATCTTTTAAAGAAATCGAAGTACACCGTCTCAGCGACGGAGGTAAGTTTAAAATGAGAGCGTCAACATCGGACGTCTGCTTGAACATTTTTCTTCTCTCGTAGGTATTCTTTTGTCTGTCGACGGTGCCTCGTACACGACGTACATGAAGGAAGAAGTCGATCGATATCGCATAGTGATAGGCAACCAGACTTGCGTGTTCGAAAAAGAAAACGATCCGACGCTGTTGCGTTCGCCGTCGGCTGGAAAACTTATCGGTTTTCTTATGGAAGACGGGGGCCACGTGTATAAGGGACAGGCTTACGCCGAAATTGAGGTACGAAAAAACTTGTTGAAATTTCGAGCGGCCGATTCGACGTTTCAAAGACGGCAAATTAAGTCGCAAGAATATTAAAACGTGTCTTGTTTTTTTGTGTTAACAATTTACTATGTTTAAAATAGTGCCTTTTTTAAGTCAAACGGTAAAATTGTGTGTCCGTCTGTCAGTTTGCAGCATGTGATAAATTTGGAAACCGTTCATGTGCAATTTTTTAGATTTTAAAATTTTTATAAGTGTTTGACAAACGGTTTTAACAAAATTTCATTCTAATAGTCATTATTTTCATAAACGTGGTTCGTTATTTCATTACTTTAAGTATTTTAAATATCGTTTCCGAGATTCTGAGTGTTCCTAAGCGCTTTGTTGTTGTTTGTAGGTTATGAAAATGGTGATGACTGTGACCGCTGGTGAGGCTGGCAGCATATTTTACGTCAAACGAGCCGGTGCCGTCTTGGACGCCGGCTCTATCATAGCCTCGTTGGAGCTGGACGACGTTTCGCTCGTGACGAAGGCCCAGCTCTACGTCGGACCGTTTCCCGAACTCGACGTCTCCACGCCTTCGTTTTCGCAAAAATTGAACCACGTTAACAGCAGTTACAAGACCATTCTGGAAAATACCTTAGCTGGTAGGTGATCTCTAATAATAATTGTCAGTTTCGGTCGCCCACTTCGGATTGAGCAGCCAAAAATATTTCATCATTCGTTTTTTCAATTGCTCGGAGAGTAACTTTCGATTTTTAACTCTTTGATTCCTTACGACACGTTAATTAACTTACCTTTTATTTTTGCACTAGTTATATAATGTTGTTTTTATTTTGCGCAAACTAGAAGGGATTAAATAAAAATATCGATATTATTTTTCAACGTAAGCGTCGACACTAACTTCATAATAAACAAGTACTCGATATAAACATTTATTTTAATATTGCTACAGTAATTTTTACAAATACATTTACAATACGTCGTACAAGAATAAATAAATTGTCAGGTTATATAAGCGAGCGACATTGCCGTCACAATCACATCACAACGGGAGAAGTTTTTTAACTCGTGGAATCACGTCAGTGTAAAAATCAAGTGAATTGCTTGAAAATAGACTTGCTTTCTTCAGTTCTTTCAATATTTACAGGTTAGTGCTCCTTGCGAGATGTTTTTCTTGCACGAATACATTACAGTAATTTTGCCACTTGTGGTTACGGTCCTCTTCACAAATTGCAAGGTTTTCGCAGCTTAATAACAGTTAAATGTAGTAAGCACTGTTTTGTTACACTTAAATAACACATATTTGCGACCCATCATCTTGATTTATCTTCTTATCGTATCAAAATGCAACAGGTAATGTTTTCCGTCGTCACTAGACACATTAAATTTGCATACATCGCGTTGTTTTTCACCATTTTCTTGTTATTTATAAGCGTGGGTACGGCATTTTGCTACAAAATTATAAATCCATAAAAGGTTTTAGCTGGTAGACGGCAATGCGAGCGATTTTTGCATTTTAATTACCAAATGTTGACCATTATAGGTTAAAATGTCAACATAACCAAGCTTTTCATCTGACGTTTGTTGATCAGTGCTACCACACTAAATTCTGTTTTTGATAAAAACTTTTATCAATGAAAGTTATGAATGGAGTGGTCATTGACCCTACTACGGTACTATAATTCCTGGAAATGGATTTAAAGGTCCCACATGCTCCTCCTACCCTATGTGATTTAAAGGGATCCCATGTTGCATTAGAGATGATGATTAAAATTGCATTCAGGGGCACAATTAAAACAAAATAACATTTGTTAGTAGAAAAATAACACTGCTTATTTCATAAATTTAAAAATTATTGAAAATAAATTCTTTTAAATACATTTTTACACTTGATAATGTCCGAAATAATTCCAAAACTTATTTTATCGTTTTCAAACATCCATTTTAAGGTGGCGCTAGATGTTTTTTTATCTTAAAATGACACGCCAATTTTAAAATCGTAATTTGTACAAATTGTAATTCGTAATTTAAACAGTTTATAGCGTATGTAAGAAGTCCCGAGTCATTTGCCTTAGTTTAAATATACTGGGACACTTAATTATTGAACCATTGTTACAGGATATTGTTTACCTGATCCGTACAACGCACCTCGTTTACGAGAGGTCATAGAAAAGTTCATGTCGAGCTTACGAGACCCCAGCCTGCCCCTTTTAGAACTGCAGGAAGTGATTGCGTCAATATCGGGTCGCATTCCCATAGCTGTAGAGAAGAAAATACGGCGTCTCATGGCCCTCTACGAACGTAACATTACGTCCGTCTTGGCCCAATTTCCTAGTCAGCAAATTGCCAGCGTTATCGACAGCCACGCTGCCAATATGCAGAAACGCACGGAACGTGACGGCTTTTTCCTAGCGACGGAGAGTGTCGTGCAGCTCGTCCAGAGGTACAGGAACGGTATCCGTGGAAGGATGAAGGCCGCAGTGCAGGACTTGCTCCGACAGTACTATGATGTCGAAAGCCAATTCCAGCAAGGTAATGAAATCAACTGGAAACGTCTCATATCGTTTCTAACTTGTGATTATGTTTAGGGAGTTACGATAAATGCGTCGCCACGCTCAGGGACAAGCATAAAGACGATATGGCCGCTGTTACGGCGACCATTTTCTCCCACGGACAGGTCCCCAAGAAGAACATGTTGGTTACGATGCTTATAGATCACCTTTGGTCGAGAGAACCGGGTCTAACCGATGAATTGGCCACCACGCTCAACGAACTTACGGCTTTAAATCGAAGCGAACATTCTAGGGTCGCTTTGCGTGCTCGTCAGGTAAAAGCAAGTGTTCTTTTGGATACTAATACATGTTAATTGGTGGAGGGATTTCTTTTTTTTATATCTTGAGTCTGTCTGTCTTTCTATTGTGTTATTAAAACTAGTACTAACCGTTTTTGTGTTCAGTTATTTCTTTTTCGTAGATATTGCGTGCTTGTCTGTGTGAATGTTGAACGTCACTAATCCTGCCTTGCCTTAATTATTTTGTTTTCGAGTGTGTGCTTGCGCGAAGATTAAAAAAGCATTTTTGTGGTGAGGTATTTCTATGTCTGCCAGGAATTTGAATGATTGTCTTTGGTATTAAGTTACGTCTTTTCAACTATTTTTGAAACAGGTTCTGATTGCCGCCCATCAACCAGCATACGAGCTACGCCATAATCAGATGGAGAGCATTTTCCTGTCGGCAGTCGACATGTACGGACACGAGTTCCACCCCGAAAACCTACAGAAACTGATCGTTTCTGAGACCTCGATCTACGACATCCTCCACGACTTCTTTTACCACGTGAACCGGGCCGTCTGTCATGCGGCGCTAGAAGTGTACGTGAGGAGGGCGTACACGAGCTACGACATCACCTGCCTGCAACATCTCGAGCTGAGCTGCGAAGTCCCGGTTGTGCATTTCCAGTTCCTGTTGCCCCCGTCACACCCGAATCGACTAATGAAACTCGACAAGCTCAAGGAAGACGACGACAGGGCCAAGGTGTTCGACAGCTTCCAACGGACCGGCTGCATGGCCGCGTTCGAGAACTTCCAGCAGTTCGAGGAGTACGCGGACGAGATCCTCGACCTGATCGAGGACTTCGCCAATCCGGCCACCGTCTCGGCCAAGGACCTCAATGCCCTCGAAAGCGGATCGGAATCACGCGGCAACAGCACGTCGATCAACGTCAGTCTGTCGGTCGAGGGGCCGAGGTCGAGTCACGAGGACAGCAGGAACCAAGAACCGATCCACATCCTTCACATAGGCGTCAAGGACCGCGGGGACACGGACGATTCGACGATGGGAAGAGTCTTCGGTAACTTCTGCTTGCGTCACAAGACGGAGTTGGTAAGTCGCGGCCTAAGACGGATCACTTTCACGCTACTGAAGAAGAAGCAGTATCCGAAGTATTTTACGTATCGGTATCGTGACGACTACAAGGAAGATCGTATACATCGGCATTTGGAGCCGGCCAGTGCCTTCCAGCTGGAACTGACCAGGATGAGGTCTTACAATCTCGAAGCTCTGCCCACGTCCAACCAAAAGATGCATTTATATTTAGGAAAGGCAAAGGTAAGACTTCGTTTAGTACTGAACAATAATTACTTATTTGTGTACGATTTTAGTCGAATAATCTTTAATTTTAAATACGTCTGCAGGTGGCTCCAGGTCAGGAAGTAACCGACTATCGATTCTTCATTCGTTCCATCATTCGCCATTCGGATCTTATCACGAAAGAAGCTTCGTTCGAGTACCTGCAGAACGAAGGCGAACGAGTGCTCCTGGAAGCGATGGACGAGCTCGAGGTCGCGTTCTCGCATCCCCATTCACGCAGGACCGACTGCAACCACATTTTTTTGAACTTCATACCAACGGTCATTATGGATCCAGGAAAGGTACTTATTTAATGATATTAAATATTATGTTGCGAAAATTTCATGTAGAAGCTCAAGAACTTCTTGAATTTGCTGTATCGTTTGTGCTTTGGAAGCGTTGAAAATTTTTCCAAAAATATTGTTTAAGTCAGCACTGGGGGGCCACGAAAAGTTCTATAAAACGCTTTTACTTTTTAAATTATTAAAATCTTTTTAAAAAAAAAATTTTCCTTATTTTACTCGAACCATCGGAGAGATTTCCTCTTAAATAAAGCGTAATATGTATTTTTGTTACTACAAACTAGGGGGCTGCGAAAATATTTTAGGATATTGGGGGGGACTAATAAAAGGTTAAGAACCACTGGTTTAAGTCATCATAAAAAAATTTGTAGGCCAAATAGGGACAACTAAGGATTGTTAGTTATTCCGGTGGGCCCCCATGGTGCATAAATGAAATTGAAAAGTAATTAAAAACTTAAAAAAGTTTCCACTGAAATGATGTAGTCACTTCATACTGGTCGATGCTGCTATGCTGTATAAATTTTACTTGTCAAAATTTATATTTGTTTGGAACATTTAATGCCTTTTTTCGACAAGTTTCGATCGTTATAGTTTTCTCGTTACAGATTGAAGAAGCAGTGACGAGTATGGTCATGCGATATGGCCCCCGGCTGTGGAAACTGCGCGTACTGCAAGCGGAACTGAAAATGACGATAAGACCATCACCGAACGCACCAACGCAGACGGTACGGCTGTGTTTGGCCAACGATAGCGGTTATTACTTGGACATTAATTTGTACACTGAGATGGTCGATCCGGAAACGGGCAAAGTAAGTCTCGCTTTCGGATTTGAAGTTGTTATAAAACTCGCAAAATGTGAAACTCAGAGGGGCATTTAAGTCGTTTGAGGCCCCGGACGCAGAAGAAAATATTGGGCCCCTTAAAAAAAAAAGAGAGACAGGGAAAATAAAAATACATGTAAACAAAATTTTTAAAAAAAGTTGGGGTTTAGCGGGGCCCAGGGCACGCGCCTTGTGCGCCCGCCGTTAAATTCGCCTCTGGTAAAACTGTGTTAATATTAACGAATTGCAGATCCATTTCGAAGCGTTTGGCGAAAAGCAGGGCCCAATGCACGGCTTGCAAATTTCGACGCCGTATTTGGCCAAAGATTACCTCCAGCAGAAGCGTTTCCAGGCCCAATCGTCGGGTACGACTTACGTTTACGATTATATCGACATGTTCCGACAAATGATCGACAGACAGTGGAAAGAATACAGCGAGGAAAGACCAGGTAATATAACCAAAGGTTAGACAAAGCTTTTGCCGTATTTATCACAGTACGACACAAAATTTATTAATGGAATTAATTATCAAAATATTTATTATTTTATGTTACGCCCAATTTTTTTTTTTCAGTTGGAGAAGAGATCAAAATCCCTGAAAAACTGATGGATTTCATAGAGCTGGTGCTTGAACCGGACAACGAAAACCAAATCGTCGAAGAAAAGCGTGTACCCGGCGAAAATAACGTCGGCATGGTGGCGTGGCGACTGACTTTGTACACCCCCGAGTATCCGGACGGCCGAGAGGTGATCGTAATCGCCAACGATATTACTTACACGATCGGCGCGTTTGGTCCTCGCGAAGACAAGGTGTTCGGCTTGGCGAGCGCAATGGCTCGTATGCTGAAAATACCCAGGGTAGGTCGCTCTCTACCACCTCAATTTGTTTTTGCTCGTGTCTCGACAAAAGACAATCGTATTTTTTTCTTTCTTTTGTTTTTTTGAAAACAAACGAACAGCGTTTCACATGTATCTGTTTCTCGACAAAAGACAATCGTATGCTTTTCTTTCTTTTGTTTTTTTGAAAACAAAGGAACGTTTCACATGTTTCTTTACAAACAAAAGACTGAATGATGTTCGTTAATGTCGATAAATATAAATCAATTAATTTGAGAGAAATGTGTTAATACTATTTTTGTTTCGTTGCAGGTATACATTGCCGCCAATAGCGGTGCCAAAATGGGACTAGCGGAAGAAGTGAAAAGCCTGTTCAGGATAGCGTGGGAAGATGCCAATGAGCCGGATCGAGGTTTTCGATATCTGTACCTCACGCCCGAAGATTATGCCCAAGTTAGTTCGTTGAATTCCGTTAGGGCTATGCTTATCGAAGACGAAGGCGAATCTAGATACAAAATAACGGACATTATAGGTAAATAATTCACGGATTTGTTTAGCGTTGTGCTTGTAAAATGATTCTGTATTTTCTTTCTTTGATCATGTGTTTAAGTGCTGATGACGTTGGACCTTGTGTTGAAATTGACGATAAAAATCGTTTCACGTCGAAATGCGCATGTTCCGATTTAATTAATTTTTTTTAAATGTCTTTCTTTGTTTTACAGGTAAAGAGGACGGACTAGGTGTAGAAAATTTACGTTATGCCGGCATGATCGCAGGAGAAACTTCGCAAGCTTACGACGAAATCATCACTATATCCATGGTTACCTGCAGATGTATCGGGATTGGCTCTTACCTCGTTCGTTTGGGCCAAAGAGTTATACAGATCGAGAACTCGTCCATAATCCTTACCGGTTATAGCGCCTTGAATAAGGTTGGTTCGTTGTGTGATACTTAAGGGCAGCGATTCTTAACCTGGGGGGCCGTGAGGAATTTTAAGGGGGCCGCGAGGGATTTTAAAGGGGGCCGCAAAAAAATTATAAAACGTTTTTACTTTTTAAAATATTGAAATCTTTAAAAAAAATATTTTTGTTACTACAAACTTGGGGGCCGCAAAAATATTTTAGGATATTTAGGGGGCCGCGAGTACTAAAAGGTTAAGAACTACTGCTTCAGGGTGACCAGAATTCGCTATGCCCAAAGTAGGACACTTATATGTAGGATGTTTCAAAATAACTGGACTTAGGACTGACTAATAAACATTTTAGAGCGATTTGCGTAATTCGCTAAATGTACAGCAATTATTATAAAATTAATTACGCATGTCCTACGCATTTCTAAATTTTTTTGATGACACCTACATACGAGTACAATTCTATTGGACCTCTCAGGCAAATTTCAAACATTAGGAATGACTATTAAAAATGTTATAACACTTTAAATATTTTTACCAAAAACGCAATAACTTTGAAATAATTATTACGCACGTCCTACGCATGAATTACATGCGTTTTCTCACCAGTGCAATTTTTGGTTTAACATAGGCCGCATTCCACTCAAGCACCGTGCAAGTGCACGGTACACTTATTGTATGTGTACGGTACACAATGAATGGAACGGTCGGTGTAGCAAAGTGCATGTGTAACGTTTACGTATTTATACTTAACCTCAAAATTTTCAGTTTATGATTGCAGTGAACTATTTTGCAGTTGAAACATTGATTATTATATTATATTTTTAGGATTTTAGGACATTACCGTGCAAGTGTCATCCATTTTTCTCACACCACTGTCAATCACATGAAAATTTGAGGTTATGTTAGTTCAGTTCTACAAGTGCCCGGCATAATTTTTAAGTACACTTTAGGAGTAGTTGTCGTACCGCCGTGCATGTGCACAGATTGATGGAACACTGGCAGTACATGTACCGATGTGCACGGTGCTTGAGTGGAATGCGGCCATAGTAAACATTTAAGTTACAAATATCACTGACCGATTTATGTACTGTTTACGAGCTACCTTGCCTACAAAATTTATTATTTGACCAGTTACATTCACAGTTAATGCTAATTCATAATCCTAACATATTTAAAACAGCAAGTTAAAATTTATTATTACTGCATTATGTGTAATTTTAATGTGCCGCCTCGTTCATTTGTTGATCAATACTATTACGTTGCTGTACCTTGGGTTGCCTACATCTCAGGCGTTCCATAACCCTTAAAAAGTCAATTTGATTTTTTACCTTTAAATTGTGCACTAACACTTCAAAACTGATTAACTGTATTGCAAGTGAACTTGTTAAATTGCGTTAAATGTATATAAAACATTTAACAAATTAAAAAACAACCCAATACCTAGAAATTTCGATGAAAAATTGTAAACTATAAAATATTGACTAAAATCTTTGCACTTTTGTAAGGAAGCATACAAAAAATATTAAAACTACAAGCATATATTAATTACAAACTAAATTTTTATAACAATTATCTACTCTCAGACGGTTCAATTTATAATTAAACATTTTTTATAAGAAATGGATAAAGTACAAAAACTATAGTCTATTTTTTTAAACTAAAAACAAATTTGAATGACTCGCCCGCTTGGTTTTTCACAAGAAGGATTTTTTCTCGATCCCAGGGGGGGGGGCAAGTGCCCCATTTGCCCCCCCTTGCAGACGCCCATGAGGACAGTCCCAAAGTAGGACGGTTGGTGGTTGGTCACCCTATGATACTTGTTTAATTAATTACGAACGATGCCCCAATAATAGTGTACGTTGCTTTTCAGCTATTGGGTAGAGAAGTGTACGCGTCCAACAACCAGCTCGGCGGTATACAGATCATGTATAACAACGGAGTGTCCCACAAGACTGAACAAACTGATCTGGACGGTATTTACACCATACTTAAATGGTTATCGTACATGCCCAAAGTAAGGTTTTGAATTTTTTTGTCGTGTCTTTTTTAATTTTGTGTCTTCGAACAGGATAAGCTGTCGAACGTTCCTATATTGAAATCGGTCGATCCGATGGACAGAGAAATTGGTTATACGCCCACGAAAGCCCCGTACGACCCCAGGTGGATGCTCGCTGGTCGACTGTCGCCAAGTGAGTGGCGTTTCCGAATTCGGTCGTAGCACCGCGGACGCTTCGTAACCGCTAATAATTGTTTTTGTTGTAGATAATTCCAACGAATGGGAAAGCGGGTTCTTCGACAGAGGTTCGTGGTGCGAGATTATGCAGCCGTGGGCCCAGACGGTCGTCACAGGTCGGGCACGTCTCGGAGGCATTCCCGTCGGCGTTATTGCCGTCGAAACGAGAACCGTCGAGCTGACTCTGCCGGCAGATCCGGCGAATTTGGATTCCGAAGCAAAGGTACTTGAAAAATTATCGAATAAATGTCGTAACCTTAATTTTTTTCGAATTTTTAGACTGTGTCGCAGGCGGGTCAAGTCTGGTACCCCGACTCGTCGTTTAAAACGGCCCAAGTGATAAAAGATTTTTCGAGGGAAAATCTGCCGTTGATTATATTCGCCAATTGGAGAGGTTTCAGTGGTGGGATGAAAGGTAATATTATGATTTTAAATCACGTTTAATGTGTAGGGTTTTAGAATAAAACTAGATAATAATCTACACTCGCTAAAAATTTAAATAATTTAAAAAAAGTCTGGTGTCGTGTTTTTTTTAGAGAAAATAAATTCATTTTATTCAAGGTAACACTTCATTGGTGTCTCCCAGAAATATTAATATGGTCCTTTAATGCTGTAAAGGCTTAAAATCTAGTTGTCGAAAGTTTTTAACGGATTATTTTGATAACGGGACGAAACGTCGCAGCTGTCAACTCAAAATTTTATTTTACATTTTTGAGTTTTAAAATATTACTTACAGCGTTAATACTAGCCGTGGTAACATTTTTCGTACCAAAAATCTTAAAATTTGTTTATTTATAATATAACTGAAAATCTCAAAAAAGTGAGGTTACATTACCCTCGAATAAAATCTAACTTTGATTGTATTTAATAATTTAAGCAAAATTTTGCGTTTTTGTGCATTGAAATTGATGAAAGGGGACATGATTTGTATGTAAAAGTGTTAAATCGGGAACCATACGGTCTCTGAAGTGTATAATTGTTAGGTTTTTAGTCGAGATAGCAATCTCCCGATTTAGCATATTTCGTAACGGTAAAATTGTGTTTTTGTTCACTTGAATGACTTTTACCATTGGCAAATTACATTCAGGCTTACCTTAGTGCAATTATCTTTTGTGTTATTGCTAATTGGTTGTTTATAGCTGTAAAATTTATAATTTAGTCGATATTTTTTATTACCGGACTCGTAAGAATCCCGTATTAAAAAATTTGTCGACCTAAAGGTTGTGATTCGATATTTTTAAATCTGCCTATTGCTAAATTATTTTGTTTTTATATCCTCTGTTCTGTACAAGTCATTTCTAGCTTTCGCTTTCAAGCACAAGTCGATCTATTTAAGTGATTTTTAATGTTATGATTTGTCATTGTTTTTTTAGAGAAAATAAATTCATTCTATTCAAGGTAACACTTCATTGGTGTCTCCCAGAAATGTTGATATGGTCTTTTAATGCTATGAAGGCCTAAAATCTAGTTGTCAGAGGTTTTTAACGGATTATTGTCAAAACGACGATGAAACGTCGTAGCTGTCAACTCAAAATTTTATTTTACATTTTCGAGTTTTAAAATATTACTTACAGCGTTAACACTAGCCTTGGTAACATTTTTCGTACAAAAAATCTTTAAATTTGTTGATTTGTAACTGAAAATTTCAAAAAAGTGAGGTTACATTACCCTCCAGTAAAGTCTAAATGTAATTGTATTTAATAATAAAAGCAAAATTTTGTGTTTTTGTGAATTGAAATTGATGAAAGGGGACATGATTTGTATGTAAATGTGTGAAATCGGGAACCATACGGTCTCTGAAGTGTATAATTGTTAAGTTTTTAGTCGAGACAGCAGTCTCCCGATTTAGCATATTTCGTAACGGTGAATTTGTGTTTTTGTTCACTTAAATAACTTTTACCATTGGCAAATTACATTTAGGCTTACCTTAGTGCAATTATCTTTTGTGTTGTTACTAATTGGTTGTTTATAGCTGTAAAATTAATAATTTAGTCGATATTTTTTATTACCGGACTCGTAGAATCCCATATTACAGCATTTGTTGAACTAAGGGTTGTGATTCGATATTTTTAAATCTGCTTATTGCTAAATTATTTTGTGTTTGTATATCCTCTGTTCTGTGAAAGTCATTGCATACTTTTGCTTCCGAGCACAAGTCTGATCAATTTAAGTGACTTTTAAGGTTATGATTTTTCTATATTTTTTTTGGATATGGTTCGAGTGATGAAGGCCTTTCTTTTTGTATTACATTTTGTTCGAATACTTGTAATACTTTATTGTTTACCATCACTTACAGATATGTACGAGCAAGTTGTTAAATTTGGAGCTTATATTGTGGACGGCTTACGACAATACACTCAGCCAATTTTAGTCTATATACCTCCGAACGGTGAGCTGCGTGGTGGAGCGTGGGCCGTAGTCGATCCATTAATAAATCCTCGATACATGGAAATGTACGCAGACATTGACTCCAGGTTAGCACGATTACTTTTTGTTTTTAATCCGCTGACGGTTACTTTTGAAAGACTTGTTAACTGCCCGAGACTCCTAGGTATTATAGCTGTCTTTTGTTTTGACAGGGGAGGTGTCCTGGAACCCGAGGGAATAGTCGAAATCAAATTTCGCAAGAAGGATCTGGTGAAGTGCATGTTCCGTATGGACCCGGTCATCAGGGAAATGTGCGACAAGAGGGACAAGATCAACCAGACGCAACCCGTCGAACGTAAATCCAGCATATCGCAGCAGGTCGAGAAGAAGAAACATCCGGACGTGGTGGAGATCGAGAAACAGATTGCCGAGCGCGAGGACCTGCTGCTGCCGATGTACCATCAGGTCGCCGTACATTTCGCTGACCTGCACGACACGCCCGAACGGATGCACGAGAAATCTTGCATATTTGTGAGTAGACTCGCTTTGTATTAGGTCATTTTTAAGTATGTTTGATGGCCCTCCGATGCCTGAAAAGGCAAAAGGAGCCGAGAATTAGAAGATGGCTGAAAAAGTTATGTTTAGTAATACTCGAAGCCGTTTGCTGAAGGTTTTTTTAGCGTTTAATCATAAATAAATATATATAAAAGTCCAGCCTGACTCTGTGACTCTAAAACGCATGAATATAGCTACAAAATATCTGTGACGCAGTAAATTACTACGGGTTCATTTGACCGACTGAGTTGTGTCTAATGTACCGTAAATTTTTACTCACCGGTAACATAACAGTGTCTAACTTGCAGCTCACGGTATTATAAAATGTAATAGTTTAAATTTAAGATATACAATATTCCCGTCCTAGGACGGGCTAAGTGCCAGTTGTCTATAATTTGCAATTGTGAGAAATTAACAATTTTTTTTGTTTTTCTGTAGGACGTAGTCCCGTGGCGAAAATCGAGGATAATATTGTACTGGCGTTTAAGGCGTCTGCTCTTGCAGCACCAAGTTATTTCGTCGCTGTTAACTATACAGTCCAAACTGACAGTGGGACAGGCAGAGTCCATGCTTAGGCGATGGTTCATCGAAGACAAAGGATCGTCCGAGGTAATTATTAGTAAAATGTCGAACGTAAACGGCGTCTCGGGAGCACTTTACGTTAACACTAAACTTTTGTTTATACCCGTTTTAGGCGTATCGATGGGATAGCAACGAAACTGTGGTGCAGTGGCTGGAAGAACAGTTGAACAAATCCGACGGACAGTCGATCGTGGGATACAACCTGCATTGCGTCAAAAAAGACGCAGTCATAAACCAAATCAAGGAATCGCTCGAGGTAATGAATTCAATCGAAACGATAAAATTTCACGTTACTATTGGGTGTTTTTTTTTTGTTTTCTCGATACGTAGGACTGTCCGGACGTGGCCCTCGACGCGGTCGTAGAAATAGTGCAAAAACTAAACGACAACCAAAAAGCCGAAGTTATAAGGACGTTATCGCAGCTGGAGAGTGTACAAGTCGAGAATATCGAAAACGTATAGTTGTTATAGCTGTAGATTTAGACGTAGCCAATCTGATATTTGATATTAGCTGCGAAATGGGGAGACATCTGTCTTAAGCAGGTGATTAATATAAAAACCGTAAGCCAGCGATTTCCAAACTGGGAGGCACGCTTCCCTGGGGAGGCGGGAACTAGCGCAAAAAGTTGCAAAAATGACATGTTTAGTAAAACGTGTTATTATTCTGTCGCTGACGTTTTTTTTCTGTTTTTGTTTTGATACATTTTTTACCATTTTTCATGTGTCTTTATTATTTTATGGAATAAAAGGGGCGCCAAAATTGGATTTTTTTTAAGGGGGGCGTAGCATCGTAAAGTTTGGAAACCGCTGCCGTAAGCAAAACTCATCATGAAACAATTGTGACACACATTTTCAAGGTTTTTAGAATTTTGAGTTGGAACTTTAACAATTTTTGATACGTAACATGTACCAGCGAGCATCTTATTAATTTTTTAGAATCACCCGAGCGCACATTTTAATCCTCGTGTGCCTTATTTATTAATTCCATTCGTCTATTAATAATTTGTTGCAGGAACAGTACGAATCTTTCTCGTGTTTCACGCTGAAATTCAAAAAATTGAGGGACAAAATTTTTCGGGTCGTTGTGTTCGTCGAATGAACCTTCCTTTGGCGTTTCCATGTTTTGTTTTTGCGCGACTGTTCTTTTTGCATTCTTAAAAGCAGTTGTCTCAGCAATTGTTATTTGTTAATTAGGTAATTAGGAATATTTTCCGAACTAGGTGAAATGGCATGGAAGTACAAATGTTTTTTGTATTTTGTTTGTGTTCGTTTTTAAAATAATAATTACATAATAATGTCGAAGCCAGGCTGATAATCGATAAGGATCTATTTTTTTATTTATTTAAGTAAAGTTGTGTACATTGAAAGACAGTGGGTTTGGATTTAATGTGTAAATAATATTGAAGGTGATTTTTTTTTTTTAAGTAAGGTTTGTTTTTGTTGTACCGTCTTTTGTTTTATTTTGTTGGTAAATTGGACGTAGTGCCAAGGTGGTTGAAATGAATAGTTTTATTTTCTTCATACCAATTTGTTATTTACTTAAATAAAAGTGAAAGTTACTATGTTGGTTTTATTTGCTTGCCATAAAACAAGATTTAATTAACTAATTTCATTGCAACTCATCGTGGTAGTGATAATTTTGTTAAATAATCGCATGAAACCAGGTTTTTGGATCCATCGTAAATCCATCCATCGCATGAATTAAATTATTATAGGCCCGATACTTGTATAGTAACGTGTTTAAGAAGCCACTAGCTTTAATTTAAAACTAACACTTCTTCATTGGCAAAAATCAGGGCCGTCGACAGGGGTGTAGCATTGTGGCAGCCAGGGCCGTTCACAGAAAATTCGGGCCCTGGGGAAGCAATAGACAACGGGCCCCCCATCACTCTTAGAAAGATTTAAATTTAATTTTAATAGTATTTGTAAACAAAATATTGTGTATTAGCTCGAATCCGGGCCCCCTTGGTAACACACATGTTTATTGTTTAACTATCATTCCCGATAAGCATTGTGTCTTATCGCAACACACTTTTTACCGTTAAAAAGTGGTGAGAAATTTTAAATTTCAGTGTAAAAATTTGTGTCTTGCGTTTAAACAACGTTAATGCAATGAGTAACGCGTATTGTATTGTTTAGAAACTGATTAAAAACATTTTTTATAGCTGTTTAAAAGCTTTTAAAAAATGTCCAAGGGTATATATCCTTCACATCTGTTACGTAAGAAAATCTAAGGTTTTGTTATGGGCCTAATAGATGGTAGAAGTGTTAATGCATTGCGTAATGCGTATTATTTTGTTTATAAACCGATTAAAAATATTTTTTATAGCGGTTTTTATCAGCTCTCCGCCCCTTTACTAATGTACATCCACCTATGGGGCTTCTGATCTCTCTAAACCCCTTGCCTACGCCACTGAGGGGCGATATTCTGTTGTTTGCCCCAGGGCGCGATCTAGTCTGTCGACTGCCCTGACAAAAATGCAAAGACCCGAAACCGTATTGAATCGATTGAGACTCGGTAATAGTCGTTTGGGATGTATAATCTTTCAAAAAATTAATTTTCTGCAAAGGCGCAGTCATGACAAGTTAATTCCGTTGTTCTGTTATTAGTAGACACAAAAAAATGTTTCGTGCAAAAGTTGTTCACGCTGACCAGCTGAATAATAATAAAATAATTTTCAACCATACAGTGTTAAGTTTCCACTGCCAATAAATATCTTTGTTACTTTGAATGAAATATCCCATATATTTTGCGCTATTTAGATTCCAAATTTAATTCACTTTCAAAAATGTATTAGGTTTTTGTACCTAAATTCAACAGTAACTGAGAAAATTGCTCCTTGCTGTTTGTGAATGTGAATACGTGCAAAGTAGCTGTGCCGCCTCGTTCATTCACGACCAATACTATTTAACCTCAATTTTTTGACGTTTCGTGTGGTCATTTTACCACTTTGGAATTTAAGTGAAGAATTTTATTGTTTAAATTAAATTATCCCTCAAGCAAATGTGTGTATTTATAGATACAAATATTGGTTATGATTTTCCTGTACAAATCTTCAGGTAACTGTCAGTATAAATTGTTTTATTAGCCAAAATGATCAGTCAATGTCATAGATAAGGTCAATGTTAGTGTCCTGTATGATCATTTTTTGTGGGTGGTAAATGTGTTATGAAATGAAAACTGAAGGATTGATTTAACTTGTGTTTAAAGTTGTGTCTAAAATATTCTTAAACATCTGTATGGTCGAATGTTGTTTTATTTAGCGTAAAACAGTTAAGCGAATGAGGCAGGTCACTGTTTTCACTTAGTCATCATAAGCTGCCCTTTTGGAAGTTATTGTAATTAATGTAGAAGTTGTAATGAATGATTATTGTATATTGTTTTACAGATACGCTTGGCATGTCGGATTTCAACGTTTAAAGTTTGTGTCGATGCCGTCCGTAAGTTGTCTGCTCGGAAATCTACAGGGAATGATTTGGAACTCGTACTGAAATTTATCGTACGTGGTTCTGGTTTCATCTCGTATCATTTACTACCAGTCTTGGTTCAGAGAGTAATAAGCTTTTTTGTTGAAGGAACATTTAAGGTAATTTTCATATCGTTTTTGGGAACGAATGTTGCGCAAATAGCAAATCGCCTTAGTTTAAAAGTGAGTCAGTGTCCTAAAAACGCATTGTTGAATGCATTTATCAGTCATAGTGGCGCAATTTAGAGTCGCTTTTCTTTTTAAATGTTTGGAGATAAAGAGGACGTTCCAAAATCGATTTTAGTCTTGATAACGCCTTTAAATCTTTTTAGTCCCTAGTTTTTGAATGTTAAAAGATTAAAAGAATGTTTCTGCGACGTTTTTAGTCGTAAGGACCTTTTAAAATCTCTTAGCTTTAATTTTTTCTTGTAGAGTCAAAAAAACCATTTCCAAATTTGTTTTGAAATGTTTTTAATAACTTTGTATTACTAATGTTGTAATTTCAGGAAGTCCGTTGAGGATTTTTCACCCAGTTACTCTGGTGGACCCGATGGCTGGATGCTGGAGTCTGCTCTCTATGGTCAAGCATCATCAGAGTGCTGTGCTTGCTCAGGCAAGATGACACGGCACATTGGGCTTGCTCCGAATTCTTCTGGTGAGAGATTAAAATAGTTTTTTGTGTGAGATTTTGACTTGTTTGATGTTGGTGTACAAAAGCTTCGAAGCAATTTCGGTGGTAGTTTCCTAGGAGTAAATTTTTGGTTTCCTCTAAGCAAGTTTTTGGTCATTGTTCAATATAAATAAATGTAAAATTAGCACACTGATTTTAGATGAAGGATTTCTTGTAGAAATGCTAGGCCAGTTTCGACACTATTATCTCTATCGTCAATAAGACAAGACCAGTCTTAAAGTTGCCTAAGCGTCTCTAAAAAAAATCCCTCATATAAAATAGCAATTATTATTAATTTATTAATTGTAATAATTCTTTGATGATTTCTGAACAATTCTTTAATAGTTTTTTAATGAGTTTTGTAAACGTTTAAATATCATTCAGTTATTTATTGTACACAATTAAATAAGTTCACTTGCATCACAGTTAATCGGTTTTGAAGTTTTAATGCACAATTTAAAGGTAAAAAATCAATCTAAAGGTGATAAAGCGCCTGAGATTTAGGCAGCCCAAGCTACAGCAACTTGGTATTGATCAATAAATGAACGAGGCGGCACATTAAAATTACACAATGGATGAAATAACTTTGACTCTTAAATTTTACATGTTGGTGGATGTGCCGCCTCTCTCTTATTGACGATCACGACCAGTACTATTTAACCTCAAAACTTTGAAGTTTCTGCAATTCTTATTACATTATTAATTGTAATAATTCTTTGATGATTTCTGAACAATTCTTCCATAGTGTTTTGATAGGTTTTGTAAACGTTTAGATATCATTCAGTTATTTATTGTATACCATACTCTTGGGGTGGAACGAGTTTTGTTTTCCCTAAATTCAGGTATCTTGCGAACTGTTGTCATAAAGGAAATATTTTGGTTGCAGATATTTCGATAAAACTGAGGGATTAACAACAGGAAATCATGGAGCCTTCTTGTGAAAACCAAAAAAGTGAGTGATTTAAATTTGTTTTAGTTTAAAAAGTAGACTATAACCTTTGCACTTCATCCATCCATTTCTTTAAAAAAAAAGTTTAATTATAAATTGAACCGTCTAAGGGTCGAAAATTGTTATAAAATTTAGTTTGTAATTAATATATGCTTGTAGTTTTAATATTTTTTGTATGCTTCCTTACAAAAGTGCTAAGATTTTATTATTAGTCAATATTTTATAGTTTACAATTTTTCATCGAAATTTCTACGTATGGGTCAATCTAAACAGATGAATCTTCCTTAGGTGTAAACACATTTTACTGTGGTTACCATTGTTAATAACAATCATAATATCAATAGCAACAATGGTAACCACAGTAAAATGTGTTTACACCTAAGTAAGATTCATCTGTTTAGATTGACCCATTGGGTTGTTTTTTTGAATCTGTTAAATGTTATATATACGTTTAACACAATTTAATAAGTTCACTTGCATCACAGTTAATCAGTTTTGAAGTGTTAGTGCACAATTTAAAGGTAAAAACTCAAATTAACTTTTTAAGGGTTATGGAACGCCTGAGATATAGGCAGCCCAAGTTACAGCAACTTAGTATTGATCAATAAACGAATGAGGCGGCACATTAAAGTTACACATAATGCAGTAATAATTTTAACCTGCTGTTTATAATATGTTAGGATAATGAATGAGCATTAACTGTGACTGTAACCGGTCAAATAATAAATTTTGTAGAAAAGGTACCTCGAAAACAGTATATAAATCGAACATAAATCGGTCAGCGATATTTTTAACTTAAATGTTTACTATGTTAAACCAAAAATTGCACTGGCGAGAAAATAACTCATGTAATTCATGCGTAGGACGTGCGTAATTAATATTTCAAAATGATTGCGTTTTTGGTAAAAATATTTAAAGTGTTATAACATTTTTTATTAGTCATTCCTAATATTTGAAATTTGCCTGAGAGGTCCAATAGAATTGTACTCATATGAACGTGTCATCAAAAAATAATTGCTGTACCTTTAGCGATTTATGCAAATCGCTCTAAAATGTTTATTAGTCAGTTTATTAGTCAGTCCCAAGTTTTTAAATTTGCAGGAGTGCTTCACTAGGGTTGTACAGACATGCACATTACATCAAAAAAAGTTAAATCATGCGTAGAACGTGCGTAATAATTATTTCAAAGTTATTGCATATTTGGTAAAATTATTTAAAGTGTTATAACATTTTTAGTAGTCATTTCTAATCTTTGAAATTTGCCAGAGAGGTCCAATAGGGTTGTACTCGTATGTACGGGTCATCAAAAAAATTTAATAATGCGTAGGACATGCGTAATTAATTTTTTAACAACTCCTGTACCTTTAGCGAAGTATGCAAATCGCTCTAAAATGTTTATTAGTCAGTCCTAAGTTTTTAAATTTACAGGAGGGCTTCACTAAGGTTGTACAGACATTCACGCTACATCTAAAATGCTTAATCATGCGTAGGACGCGCGTAATAATTATTTCAAAGTTATTGCATATTTGGTAAAATTATTGAAAGTGTTAAACATTTTTATTAGTAATTCCTAATGTTTGAAATTTGCCTGAGAGGTCCAATATGATTGTACTCGTATGTAGGTGTCATCCAAAAAATTTAGAAATGCGTAGGACATGCGTAATTAATTTTTTAATAATTGCTGTATCTTTAGCGAATTATGCAAATCGCTCTAAAATGTTTATTAGTCAGTCCTAAGTTTTTAAATTTGCAGGAGTGCTTCACTGGGGTTGTACTGACATGCACCCTACATCAAAAAAGTTTACACATGCGTAGGACATGCGTAATTAATATTTCAAAATTATTGCGTTTTTGATAAAAATATTTAAAAGTGTTTTAACATTTTTATTAGTCATTCCTAATGTTTGAAATTTGCCAGAGAGGTCCAATAGGGTTGTACTCGTATGTAGGTGTCATCAAAAAAATTTAGAAATGCGTAGGACATGCGTAATTAATTTTTTAATAATTGCTGTACCTTTAGCGAATTATGCAAATCGCTCTAAAATGTTTATTAGTCAGTCCTAAGTTTTGAAATTTGCAGGAGTGGTTCACTAGGGTTGTACTGACATGCACGCTACATCCAAAAAGTTTACACATGCGTAGGACATGCGTAATTAATATTTCAAAATTATTGCGTTTTTGGTAAAAATATTTAAAGTGTTATAACATTTTTATAAGTCATTCCTAATGTTTGAAATTTGCCTTAGAGGTCCAATAGGATTGTACTCGTATGTAAGTGTCATCAAAAAAATTTAGAAGTGCGTAGGACATGCGTAATTAATTTTTTAATAATTGCTGTACCTTTAGCGAATTATGCAAATCGCTCTAAAATGTTTATTAGTCAGTCCTAAGTTTTGAAATTTGCAGGAGTGCTTCACTAGGGTTGTACTGACATGCACGCTACATCAAAAAAGTTTACACATGCGTAGGACATGCGTAATTAATATTTCAAAATTATTGCGTTTTTGATAAAAATATTTAAAAGTGTTTTAACATTTTTATTAGTCATTCCTAATGTTTGAAATTTGCCTGAGAGGTCCAATAGGATTGTACTCGTATGTAGGTGTCATCAAAAAAATTTAGAAATGCGTAGGACATGCGTAATTAATTTTTTAATAATTGCTGTACCTTTAGCGAATTATGCAAATCGCTCTAAAATGTTTATTAGTCAGTCCTAAGTTTTGAAATTTGCAGGAGTGGTTCACTAGGGTTGTACTGACATGCACGCTACATCCAAAAAGTTAACACATGCGTAGGACATGCGTAATTAATATTTCAAAATTATTGCGTTTTTGGTAAAAATATTTAAAGTGTTATAACATTTTTATTAGTCATTCCTAATGTTTGAAATTTGCCTTAGAGGTCCAATAGGATTGTACTCGTATGTAAGTGTCATCAAAAAAATTTAGAAGTGCGTAGGACATGCGTCATTAATTTTTTAATAATTGCTGTACCTTTAGCGAATTATGCAAATCGCTCTAAAATGTTTATTAGTCAGTCCTAAGTTTTGAAATTTGCAGGAGTGGTTCACTAGGGTTGTACTGACATGCACGCTACATCCAAAAAGTTTACACATGCGTAGGACATGCGTAATTAATATTTCAAAATTATTGCGTTTTTGGTAAAAATATTTAAAGTGTTATAACATTTTTATAAGTCATTCCTAATGTTTGAAATTTGCCTTAGAGGTCCAATAGGATTGTACTCGTATGTAAGTGTCATCAAAAAAATTTAGAAGTGCGTAGGACATGCGTAATTAATTTTTTAATAATTGCTGTACCTTTAGCGAATTATGCAAATCGCTCTAAAATGTTTATTAGTCAGTCCTAAGTTTTGAAATTTGCAGGAGTGCTTCACTAGGGTTGTACTGACATGCACGCTACATCAAAAAAGTTTACACATGCGTAGGACATGCGTAATTAATATTTCAAAATTATTGCGTTTTTGATAAAAATATTTAAAAGTGTTTTAACATTTTTATTAGTCATTCCTAATGTTTGAAATTTGCCTGAGAGGTCCAATAGGATTGTACTCGTATGTAGGTGTCATCAAAAAAATTTAGAAATGCGTAGGACATGCGTAATTAATTTTTTAATAATTGCTGTACCTTTAGCGAATTATGCAAATCGCTCTAAAATGTTTATTAGTCAGTCCTAAGTTTTGAAATTTGCAGGAGTGCTTCACTAGGGTTGTATTGACATGCACGCTACAAAAAAAAAGTTTACACATGCGTAGGACATGCGTAATTAATATTTCAAAATTATTGCTTTTTTGATAAAAATATTTAAAAGTGTTTTAACATTTTTATTAGTAATTCCTAATGTTTGAAATTTGCCTGAGAGGTCCAATATGATTGTACTCGTATGTAGGTGTCATCCAAAAAATTTAGAAATGCGTAGGACATGCGTAATTAATTTTTTAATAATTGCTGTATCTTTAGCGAATTATGCAAATCGCTCTAAAATGTTAATTAGTCAGTCCTAAGTTTTGAAATTTGCAGGATTGCTTCACTAGGGTTGTACTGACATGCACGCTACATCAAAAAAGTTTACACATGCGTAATTAATATTTCAAAATTATTGCGTTTTTGATAAAAATATTTAAAAGTGTTATAACATTTTTATTAGTCATTCCTAATGTTTGAAATTTGCCTGAGAGGTCCAATAAGATTGTACTCGTATGTAGGTGTCATCAAAAAAATTTAGAAATACGTAGGACATGCGTAATTAATTTTTTAATAATTGCTGTACCTTTAGCGAATTATGCAAATCGCTCTAAAATGTTTATTAGTCAGTCCTAAGTTTTGAAATTTGCAGGAGTACTTCACTAGGGTTGTACTGACATGCATTTAATTTACAAAATTATTCAAAAAATTAAAAATTTTGAAATTTTTTCTCGAAAACGGCTCTTACGATTTTGTTCAAATTTTAGTATGTTATAGAGTTTATTTTTCTTAGTATAATGCCGTTTGTCTCAACTATTTTGAAATTTAATTTACAAAGTTATTCAAAAAATTAAAAATTTTGAAAATTTTTCTCGAAAACGGCTCATACGATTTTGTTCAAATTTTAGTATGTTATGGAGTTTATTTTTCCTAGTATAATGCCGTTTGCCTCAACTATTTTGAAATTTAATTTACAAAATTATTCAAAAAATTAAAAATTTTGAAAATTTTTCTCGAAAACGGCTCATACGATTTTGTTTAAATTTTAGTATGTTATAGAGTTTATTTTTCTTAGTATAATGCCGTTTGTCTCAACAATGTTGAAATGTAATTTACAAAGTTATTCAAAAAATTAAAAATTTTGAAAATTTTTCTCGAAAACGGCTCTTACGATTTTGTTCAAATTTTAGTATGTTATAGAGTTTATTTTTCTTAGTATAATGCCGTTTGTCTCAACTATTTTGAAATTTAATTCACAAAATTATTCAAAAAATTAAAAATTTTGAAAATTTTTCTCGAAAACGGCTCATACGATTTTGTTCAAATTTTAGTATGTTATGGAGTTTATTTTTCCTAGTATAATGCCGTTTGCCTCAACTATTTTGAAATTTAATTTACAAAATTATTCAAAAAATTGAAAATTTTGAAAATTTTTCTCGAAAACGGCTCTTACGATTTTGTTCAAATTTTAGTATGTTATAGAGTTTATTTTTCCTAGTATAATGCCGTTTGTCTCAACTATTTTGAAATTTAATTTACAAAATTATTCAAAAAATTAAAAATTTTGAAAATTTTTCTCGAAAACGGCTCATACGATTTTGTTTAAATTTTAGTATGTTATTGAGTTTATTTTTCTTAGTATAATGCCGTTTGTCTCAACAATTTTGAAATTTAATGTACAAAATTATTCAAAAAATTGAAAATTTTGAAAATTTTTCTCGAAAACGGCTCTTACGATTTTGTTCAAATTTTAGTATGTTATAGAGTTTATTTTTCTTAGTATAATGCCGTTTGTCTCAACTATTTTGAAATTTAATTTACAAAATTATTCAAAAAATTAAAAATTTTGAAAATTTTTCTCGAAAACGGCTCATACGATTTTGTTCAAATTTTAGTATGTTATGGAGTTTATTTTTCCTAGTATAATGCCGTTTGCCTCAACTATTTTGAAATTTAATTTACAAAATTATTCAAAAAATTGAAAATTTTGAAAATTTTTCTCGAAAACGGCTCTTACGATTTTGTTCAAATTTTAGTATGTTATAGAGTTTATTTTTCTTAGTATAATGCCGTTTGTCTCAACTATTTTGAAATTTAATTTACAAAATTATTCAAAAAATTAAAAATTTTGAAAATTTTTCTCGAAAACGGCTCTTACGATTTTGTTCAAATTTTAGTATGTTATAGAGTTTATTTTTCTTAGTATAATGCCGTTTGTCTCAACTATTTTGAAATTTAATTTACAAAATTATTCAAAAAATTAAAAATTTTGAAAATTTTTCTCGAAAACGGCTCATACGATTTTGTTCAAATTTTAGTATGTTATAGAGTTTATTTTTCTTAGTATAATGCCGTTTGTCTCAACTATTTTGAAATTTAATTTACAAAGTTATTCAAAAAATTAAAAATTTTGAAAATTTTTCTCGAAAACGGCTCTTACGATTTTGTTCAAATTTTAGTATGTTATAGAGTTTATTTTTCTTAGTATAATGCCGTTTGTCTCAACTATTTTGAAATTTAATTTACAAAGTTATTCAAAAAATTAAAAATTTTGAAAATTTTTCTCGAAAACGGCTCTTACGATTTTGTTCAAATTTTAGTATGTTATAGAGTTTATTTTTCTTAGTATAATGCCGTTTGTCTCAACTATTTTGAAATTTAATTTACAAAGTTATTCAAAAAATTAAAAATTTTGAAAATTTTTCTCGAAAACGGCTCTTACGATTTTGTTCAAATTTTAGTATGTTATAGAGTTTATTTTTCTTAGTATAATGCCGTTTGTCTCAACTATTTTGAAATTTAATTTACAAAATTATTCAAAAAATTAAAAATTTTGAAAATTTTTCTCGAAAACGGCTCTTACGATTTTGTTCAAATTTTAGTATGTTATAGAGTTTATTTTTCTTAGTATAATGCCGTTTGTCTCAACTATTTTGAAATTTAATTTACAAAATTATTCAAAAAATTAAAAATTTTGAAAATTTTTGTCGAAAACGGCTCATACGATTTTGTTCAAATTTTAGTATGTTATAGAGTTTATTTTTCTTAGTATAATGCCGTTTGTCTCAACTATTTTGAAATTTAATTTACAAAGTTATTCAAAAAATTAAAAATTTTGAAAATTTTTCTCGAAAACGGCTCTTACGATTTTGTTCAAATTTTAGTATGTTATAGAGTTTATTTTTCTTAGTATAATGCCGTTTGTCTCAACTATTTTGAAATTTAATTTACAAAGTTATTCAAAAAATTAAAAATTTTGAAAATTTTTCTCGAAAACGGCTCTTACGATTTTGTTCAAATTTTAGTATGTTATAGAGTTTATTTTTCTTAGTATAATGCCGTTTGTCTCAACTATTTTGAAATTTAATTTACAAAATTATTCAAAAAATTAAAAATTTTGAAAATTTTTCTCGAAAACGGCTCATACGATTTTGTTCAAATTTTAGTATGTTATAGAGTTTATTTTTCTTAGTATAATGCCGTTTGTCTCAACTATTTTGAAATTTAATTTACAAAGTTATTCAAAAAATTAAAAATTTTGAAAATTTTTCTCGAAAACGGCTCTTACGATTTTGTTCAAATTTTAGTATGTTATAGAGTTTATTTTTCTTAGTATAATGCCGTTTGTCTCAACTATTTTGAAATTTAATTTACAAAGTTATTCAAAAAATTAAAAATTTTGAAAATTTTTCTCGAAAACTGCTCTTACGATTTTGTTCAAATTTTAGTATGTTATAGAGTTTATTTTTCTTAGTATAATGCCGTTTGTCTCAACTATTTTGAAATTTAATTTACAAAGTTATTCAAAAAATTAAAAATTTTGAAAATTTTTCTCGAAAACGGCTCTTACGATTTTGTTCAAATTTTAGTATGTTATAGAGTTTATTTTTCTTAGTATAATGCCGTTTGTCTCAACTATTTTGAAATTTAATTTACAAAGTTATTCAAAAAATTAAAAATTTTGAAAATTTTTCTCGAAAACGGCTCTTACGATTTTGTTCAAATTTTAGTATGTTATAGAGTTTATTTTTCTTAGTATAATGCCGTTTGTCTCAACTATTTTGAAATTTAATTTACAAAATTATTCAAAAAATTAAAAATTTTGAAAATTTTTCTCGAAAACGGCTCATACGATTTTGTTCAAATTTTAGTATGTTATAGAGTTTATTTTTCTTAGTATAATGCCGTTTGTCTCAACTATTTTGAAATTTAATTTACAAAGTTATTCAAAAAATTAAAAATTTTGAAAATTTTTCTCGAAAACGGCTCTTACGATTTTGTTCAAATTTTAGTATGTTATAGAGTTTATTTTTCTTAGTATAATGCCGTTTGTCTCAACTATTTTGAAATTTAATTTACAAAGTTATTCAAAAAATTAAAAATTTTGAAAATTTTTCTCGAAAACGGCTCTTACGATTTTGTTCAAATTTTAGTATGTTATAGAGTTTATTTTTCTTAGTATAATGCCGTTTGTCTCAACTATTTTGAAATTTAATTTACAAAATTATTCAAAAAATTAAAAATTTTGAAAATTTTTCTCGAAAACGGCTCATACGATTTTGTTCAAATTTTAGTATGTTATAGAGTTTATTTTTCTTAGTATAATGCCGTTTGTCTCAACTATTTTGAAATTTAATTTACAAAGTTATTCAAAAAATTAAAAATTTTGAAAATTTTTCTCGAAAACGGCTCTTACGATTTTGTTCAAATTTTAGTATGTTATAGAGTTTATTTTTCTTAGTATAATGCCGTTTGTCTCAACTATTTTGAAATTTAATTTACAAAGTTATTCAAAAAATTAAAAATTTTGAAAATTTTTCTCGAAAACGGCTCTTACGATTTTGTTCAAATTTTAGTATGTTATAGAGTTTATTTTTCTTAGTATAATGCCGTTTGTCTCAACTATTTTGAAATTTAATTTACAAAGTTATTCAAAAAATTAAAAATTTTGAAAATTTTTCTCGAAAACGGCTCTTACGATTTTGTTCAAATTTTAGTATGTTATAGAGTTTATTTTTCTTAGTATAATGCCGTTTGTCTCAACTATTTTGAAATTTAATTTACAAAATTATTCAAAAAATTAAAAATTTTGAAAATTTTTCTCGAAAACGGCTCTTACGATTTTGTTCAAATTTTAGTATGTTATAGAGTTTATTTTTCTTAGTATAATGCCGTTTGTCTCAACTATTTTGAAATTTAATTTACAAAATTATTCAAAAAATTAAAAATTTTGAAAATTTTTGTCGAAAACGGCTTATACGATTTTGTTCAAATTTTAGTATGTTATAGAGTTTATTTTTCTTAGTATAATGCCGTTTGTCTGAACTATTTTGAAATTTAATTTACAAAGTTATTCAAAAAATTAAAAATTTTGAAAATTTTTCTCGAAAACGGCTCTTACGATTTTGTTCAAATTTTAGTATGTTATAGAGTTTATTTTTCTTAGTATAATGCCGTTTGTCTCAACTATTTTGAAATTTAATTTACAAAGTTATTCAAAAAATTAAAAATTTTGAAAATTTTTCTCGAAAACGGCTCTTACGATTTTGTTCAAATTTTAGTATGTTATAGAGTTTATTTTTCTTAGTATAATGCCGTTTGTCTCAACTATTTTGAAATTTAATTTACAAAATTATTAAAAATTTTGAAAATTTTTCTCGAAAACGGCTCATACGATTTTGTTCAAATTTTAGTATGTTATAGAGTTTATTTTTCTTAGTATAATGCCGTTTGTCTCAACTATTTTGAAATTTAATTTACAAAGTTATTCAAAAAATTAAAAATTTTGAAAATTTTTCTCGAAAACGGCTCTTACGATTTTGTTCAAATTTTAGTATGTTATAGAGTTTATTTTTCTTAGTATAATGCCGTTTGTCTCAACTATTTTGAAATTTAATTTACAAAGTTATTCAAAAAATTAAAAATTTTGAAAATTTTTCTCGAAAACGGCTCTTACGATTTTGTTCAAATTTTAGTATGTTATAGAGTTTATTTTTCTTAGTATAATGCCGTTTGTCTCAACTATTTTGAAATTTAATTTACAAAGTTATTCAAAAAATTAAAAATTTTGAAAATTTTTCTCGAAAACGGCTCTTACGATTTTGTTCAAATTTTAGTATGTTATAGAGTTTATTTTTCTTAGTATAATGCCGTTTGTCTCAACTATTTTGAAATTTAATTTACAAAATTATTCAAAAAATTAAAAATTTTGAAAATTTTTCTCGAAAACGGCTCTTACGATTTTGTTCAAATTTTAGTATGTTATAGAGTTTATTTTTCTTAGTATAATGCCGTTTGTCTCAACTATTTTGAAATTTAATTTACAAAATTATTCAAAAAATTAAAAATTTTGAAAATTTTTGTCGAAAACGGCTTATACGATTTTGTTCAAATTTTAGTATGTTATAGAGTTTATTTTTCTTAGTATAATGCCGTTTGTCTGAACTATTTTGAAATTTAATTTACAAAGTTATTCAAAAAATTAAAAATTTTGAAAATTTTTCTCGAAAACGGCTCTTACGATTTTGTTCAAATTTTAGTATGTTATAGAGTTTATTTTTCTTAGTATAATGCCGTTTGTCTCAACTATTTTGAAATTTAATTTACAAAGTTATTCAAAAAATTAAAAATTTTGAAAATTTTTCTCGAAAACGGCTCTTACGATTTTGTTCAAATTTTAGTATGTTATAGAGTTTATTTTTCTTAGTATAATGCCGTTTGTCTCAACTATTTTGAAATTTAATTTACAAAATTATTAAAAATTTTGAAAATTTTTCTCGAAAACGGCTCATACGATTTTGTTCAAATTTTAGTATGTTATAGAGTTTATTTTTCTTAGTATAATGCCGTTTGTCTCAACTATTTTGAAATTTAATTTACAAAGTTATTCAAAAAATTAAAAATTTTGAAAATTTTTCTCGAAAACGGCTCTTACGATTTTGTTCAAATTTTAGTATGTTATAGAGTTTATTTTTCTTAGTATAATGCCGTTTGTCTCAACTATTTTGAAATTTAATTTACAAAGTTATTCAAAAAATTAAAAATTTTGAAAATTTTTCTCGAAAACGGCTCTTACGATTTTGTTCAAATTTTAGTATGTTATAGAGTTTATTTTTCTTAGTATAATGCCGTTTGTCCCAACTATTTTGAAATTTAATTTACAAAATTATTCAAAAAATTAAAAATTTTGAAAATTTTTCTCGAAAACGGCTCATACGATTTTGTTCAAATTTTAGTATGTTATTGAGTTTATTTTTCTTAGTATAATGCCGTTTGTCTCAACTATTTTGAAATTTAATTTACAAAATTATTCAAAAAATTAAAAATTTTGAAAATTTTTCTCGAAAACGGCTCATACGATTTTGTTCAAATTTTAGTATGTTATGGAGTTTGTTTTTCCTAGTATAATGCCGTTTGCCTCAACTATTTTGAAATTTAATTTACAAAATTATTCAAAAAATTAAAAATTTTGAAAATTTTTCTCGAAAACGGCTCATACGATTTTGTTTAAATTTTAGTATGTTATAGAGTTTATTTTTCTTAGTATAATGCCGTTTGTCTGTACTATTTTGAAATTTAATTTACAAAGCTATTTAAAATTTGGTTTGCACTAGGGCTGTATGTAGGTTTGCACCCGGGCTTCTAATGTAGGTTTGGTTTGCAACCGTGCTCCAATGTAGGTTTGGTTTGCACCCGGGCTCCAATGTAGGTTTGGTTTGCACCCGGGCTCCAATGTAGGTTTGGTTTGCACCCGGGCTCCAATGTAGGTTTGGTTTGCACCCGGGCTCCAATGTAGGGTTGGTTTGCACCCGGGCTGCAATGTAGGTTTGGTTTTCTCGCGGACTGTATTTAGGTATATTTGTTTGTACATATATATTTTGTTACAGATTGCATGTGAACATCATCGCCCTTGAAGAAAGAATCAACTGCCTGCACAGGACCATCAATCAGGAGAATCAACTAGGTAGCTTACAACAATGTCAAATAATACAACTGTAGATATGTTTGAATTGTTTATTAAAATGTAATCATAATTTGTACAATAAAGAATTATAATACAGTAAATTGTTATTAATTAACTAGTAAATAAATTAAGACACTAACCTAGGAGAAGTAATAGTAAATTAAGACACTAACCTAGGAGAAGATAATAGTAAATTAAGACACTAACCTAGGAGAAGATAATAGTAAATTAAGACACTTAAGTAGGAGAAGATAATATAGTAAATTAAGACACTTAAGTAGGAGAAGATAATAGTAAATTAAGACACTTAAGTAGGAGAAGATAATAGTAAATTAAGACACTTAAGTAGGAAAAGATTGCAGATCAAGACACTACAGTGGGAGAAGAAACGACAGCCCCCCTGATCCAGACGCACAGGGGCCCTGTTTATCGCAGCTTGCAAGTCCGTAGCCTTGCCAGTTTCGAAAACCAGGGCCCAGGTGCACTAATGGTGCCTGTCCACGTGAGAGTAAACTACTCTCCGTAGCAGCGTCGGCAAGGATACAGCCAATCGCGAGTTACTCTCAGGGGCTGTATCCCTGGCGACGCTGCAGTTTACTCTCATGTGGACAGGCACGCAGTCTGACCACACACATTTAGGTGCATTGATGAATAAGAAAGATGCATTCAAAACAAGAAAGCAACTATCCACCCGAGGTGCGGTCAAGTCTACATTCAAGCAACCACCAATTAAGGTGCTTATTGAAGTAAGTCTGACCACACACACAAAGGTGCATTGTTGAACACATTCGTAACACAAGAAAGCAACTATCCACCCGAGGTGCGATCAAGTCTACATTCAAGCAACCACCAATTAAGGTGCTTATTGAAGTAAGTCTGACCACACACACAAAGGTGCATTGTTGAGCACATTCATAGAACAAGAAAGATGCATTTATAGAACAAAAAAGATACATTCAAAACAAGAAAGCAACTATCCACCCGAGGTGCGATCAAGTCTACATTCAAGCAAGAGGACAGCCCGGTTGCATGAGCGTTCCAGCATACATAGAGTAAAAGAGACCTCGGTCTAAAAGGACCTCGGAAACCACCAATATCATGGCGCCTCTATGTAAGTGCACGTCATACAGATGAACAGTGCCCCCTTGTCCACCAATTAAGGTGAATATTGAAGTAAGTCTGACCACACACACAAAGGTGCATTGTTGAGCACATTCGTAACACAAGAAAGCAACTATCCACCCGAGGTGCGATCAAGTCTACATTCAAGCAACCACCAATTAAGGTGCTTATTGAAGTAAGTCTGACCACACACACAAAGGTGCATTGTTGAGCACATTCATAAAACAAGAAAGGAAGGTGCGATCAAGTCTACATTCAAGCAAGAGGACAGCCCGGTTGCATGAGCGTTCCAGCATACATAGAGTAAAAGAGACTTCGGTCTAAAAGGACCTCGGAAGCCACCAATATCAAGTCATGGCGCCTCTATGTAAGTGCACGTCATACGGATGAACAGTGCCCCCTTGTCCACCAATTAAGGTGAATATTGATGTACGTCTGACCACACATACAGGTGCATTGATACCCAAGAAAATTTAAAATGTAAGGAAGATACAGTCCATGCATAAGAATAGTAGCAGTAATAGGCACAAGAACAGTAATTAAAAATAATTCACCACACTACGAGTCACTTGAGGCAACTGCTGCTCCGGGGATCTTCCAGATGATGTCCTGTGATGTCTGATAGAGATTCTGAAACAATCATAAAAAATAAACATTAAATTATTGATTTTAGCTATGGGGCATGCTTAAAATTTTTTCAAGGCAATTGAATTGTCTAACAGAAAAATATACAGAATGTTGCATGTCGGTTCTCGAAAACTAAACACCCTGTATATTAAAAAATAGTGCGGGTTTAAGCGGCTCGTGATGCCAAAAAATTAAACGAGAATCTTAAGCAAAAACCAATGTGCACCTATAATGACATATCGGGAAGGTGGAACAGGCAGTTCGCCTAAACCGTGAAATGAAGAAGGCATTTCGCTTACAAATTTAACAGCATTGGTTAAAAAACAATATAAAAATTACCTTCAATGTTAATTAGCAAAAAAGCTTTTCCTCGCTGGACCACGACTGGTGTAGTACATGTTCGTTAAATGACGGTACGAGTTCCAAAACATTCCCTGAAGATTTCTGAGCAGACGACTGATGGTCCGACGAAATGCATTGAATTCCGACACCTCTGAAGTATGTCTGAAAACAATATACATTGTAAATAAATAATCATACACTTCAAGTTTAACTTTTAAAATTAATAAGTTATTATTACAATAAGCGAAGGCAGCTTAAGATAAAACGACCTGCCTCATTCATACAACTGTTTTACTGCAAACATTCAAAAAATACTCACACTTGCAAAATGATCACAAGAAATATTAAAGTTTTGAGGTTAAAATGGTAGTTTAAAATAGTACTGGCCGTGATCGTCAATGAGCGAGGCGGCACATCCACTAACATGTAAAAACCAAGAGTTAAAATTATTTAATTCATTGTGTAATTTTGATGTGCCGCCTCGTTCATTTATTGATCAACACTAAGTTGCTGTAACTTGGGTTGCCTAAATCTCAGGCGCTTTCTCACCTTTAAAGAGTTAATTTGATTTTTTACCTTTAAATTATGCATTAAAACTGATCAACTGTGATGCAAGTGAACTTTTTTAATTGTGTTAAGCTAATAGAAAACATTAACAAATGCAAAAAACAGCCCAACACGTAAAAATTTCCATGAAAAATTGTAAATTATAAAGTATAGACTAAAATCTTTGCACTTTTGTAAGGAAGCATGCAAAAAATATTAAATCTACGAGCTTTTGTTAATTACAAACTAAATTTAATAACAATTATTTACTCTCAGATGGAAATAATTAATTATTTTTATAAGAAATGAGCAAAGGTTATAGTCTATTTTTTAAACTAAAACAAATTTAAATCACTCATCCTTTTGGTTTTTCACAAGAAGACTCCATGACATCCTGTCGTCATTCCCTCCTCATCTTTATCGTAAAATATCTGTAACAACAATACTTTATTAATAACAATTAAAATTAAGTGTACTTGATTTTATTAAAAAAATGTATCGCATTAATAGATCGGGAGATAATTTGTAACAATTACCAAGGGATTAATTCACTTATTTCCACCTACAAAGTGCACTCAAAAATAAACAACGAGAGACTTGGGGATTTAGAGTAGGAAGATCGTCGGCAGACAACACCCTTAAATTAAAAAATGCCGACATCCATTTTGTACTCATCGATTTTAAAAAAGCTTTCGATGAAGTGAATAGGACGAAGCTTTGGCAAATAATAAATTTAAGGAACAACCAATATTCGAGGGGGGATCCAAAAATAACCGGAATTATTTTCTGAGGGGCGAGCCCCTTTTAGTTCGAGCTTCTCGTCCTAGGAGAATATTCTAGAAACCCTTCTGCATCAGCGTGCCTACTGGCGTTGCTGCGTTCGGCTTCACTGAATTTTTTTCGAAGACTCTTTCAATACGTTTTCCTAAAACTTGCGGCAGTGACATTTTGTTTCCTGCTATGGAAAATAAAAAGGAAACAATTGTTATGCTACAGACAACTTACAAAGAAGTTGCTCGCAAGTTTACAAATGGTTTTTCCGTTTTAAACAAGGTGAAATGTCGACTGACGATCAACCTCGGCCCAGGCGTCCTTTGACCAACTGAAGATACGAATTCGTCTAGCCATCTTGGAAGACCGTCGTCGGACCATTTATGAACTTGTGACGTTGATTGGAGTGTCGTGGAGTTCCTATCAGCGAATTTTATTGGAAGATTTGGGTATGAAACAAGTTGCAGCAAAATTTGTGCCTCGCTTAATCACGCCTCAACAAAGAGACAATCGCATGCCATGCGATGAGGAAGCAGTTGAAGGCTGACCTAACCAGATCCCCCTCCCCCTAAATCATGATCGAAGACTAATCTTGGTGCTATGGTTACGACCCCGAAACGAAGCAGCCAAATTTCACTGCCCAAAGTTCTTGTTAAACAGCCATCACAAAATAGGCAGATGCGTTGAAAGAGTCTTCGACAAAAAGTCACTGAAACCGAACGCAGCAACTCATAACGTCAGATGGCACTCTCATGCAGAAGGGTTTCTAGAATATTCAACTAGCACGGAAAGCATTTACTAATAGAGGCCCGCCCTCTAGAACATAATTCCGGTAATTTTTGGGTCCCCCCTCGTATTAAATACCGGTAGAACTCGCAACATGGAACTTCCAGACAAGGGTGCAGCATATCATCAACTTTGTTTAACACACATACGTCGACCACGAAAAGCGAAGTGAACTCTGAAAAAAAATCAGTCACGACAACACACACTTCACGATAGGGAAGAAAACTTACAAACAGTTGTATATGAATTGTAAAAAGTTGCCCAGTAATACAAGATCCAAAATAATAATACACGAACAAACGACTATCACATTTTTGCTATCTATGAACAGACATCAGCTACGAGAAGGATAAGACGTAGAATTAAAATTACATCGATTTGATTACACATGTTCGGAACGCTTCACAAGAAGAATAAAATTTTATTAAGCAAAGGTCACACCTATGTTGATGTACGGCAGAGAAACTTCCGATTTTCACACGTTCAGACATGAAAAACACACAAACAGCAGAAATGCGAAAGAAGAATAAAAGAATTGTCACATAGACCAACTAAGAAAGCAAGTTATGGGAGGTCTAGAAATCTCGGAGGCAAAATAAAGAAAACAACAGAGATTCACAAAAAATAATTAGAGAATATAAGCAGAAACCACTGATACGTATCGGGAAGGCGGAACAGGCAGTTGGCTTAAACCATGAAATGAAGAAGGCAATTGGCTTAGAAATTCTTAAAAAACAACATACAAATTACCTTTAATGTTCATTAGAGAGAAAGCTTCTTCCTCTATGAACCACGATGGGACAACAACGACGAAATGCGTTGAATTCCGACACGCCTGAAGTATGTCTGAAAACAATATACATTAGAAATAAATAATTATACATTTCAACTTTAACTTTTAAAATTAATAAGTGAAGGCAGCTTAAGATAAAACGACATAAAAAGTGGCCTGCCTCACTCATACAACTGATTTACGGCAAATATTATAACATTCAACCACACAGATGTTGAAAAAATACTCTCACAAAATCATATATTTTCACAAGAAACTTCAAAGTTTTGAGGTTAAATAGTATTGGTCGTGATCGTCAATGAGCGAGGCGGCACATCCAATAACACGTAAAAACCAAGAGTTAAAATTATTACATCAATTGTGTAATTTTAATGTGCCGCCTCGTTCATTTATTGATCAACACTAAGTTGCTGTAACTTGGGTTGCCTAAATCTTAGGCGCTTTATCACCTTTAACGTTAATTTGATTTTTGAACTTAAAATTGTGTATTTAAACTTCAAAACTGATTAACTGTGATGCAAGTGAACTTTTTAAATTGTTTTAAGCTAATACAAAACATTAACAATTTCAAAAAACAGCCCAACACGTAGAAATTTCCATGAAAAATTGTAAATTATAAAGTATAGACTAAAATCATTGCACTTTTGTAAGGAAGCAATCCAAAAAATATTAAATCTACGAGCATTTGTTAATTACAAACTAAATTTAATAACAATTATTTACTCTCAGACAGTTTTATAAGAAATGGATAAAGTACAAGGACTTTAGTCTATAAATTTAAACCACTCACCCTTTTTTTTTCACAAGAAGGCTCCATGATTTCCTGTTGTCATTCCCTCATTTTCATCGAAATATCTGCAACAACAATATTTTATTAATAACAATAGTTAATAAGGTACCTGATTTTAGGGAAAACAAAACTCGTTTCACCTCAGGAGTATAGCGAACAATAAATAATTGAACGATACCTAAACATTTAACAAAACTTGTCGACAAAGTATGAAAAATTTGTTCAGAAATCATCAAAGAATTATTACAATTAATAATAATTGCTATTTTAAATGAGGGATTTCTTTAGAGACACTTAGGCAATTCCAAAACTCTGGTCTCATTGACGATAGATCGAAACTGGCCTAGCATTTCTACAAGAAATCATTCATCCAAACTCAGCGCTATTTTTATAATTATTTATATTGAACAATGACTAAAACCTTGCTTAGATGCCACCCAAAATTTCCTCCTAGGAAACCACCAACAAAATTATAAAATTACAGAATCAAAGGGGGGAAAAAAAAATTTAATGTCTCACCAGAAGAATTCGATCCATGCCGTTGTCCGAGCAAGCACAGCACTACACGATGATGCTTGACATGTAGATAAAACTGCAGCATCCAGTCATCAGGTCCAACAGTGACCAGATCCTCAAAGGACAACCTGCAATTAAAACGGCACTAATAAATTACAAAAAATAAATTACATCCTTTTTAACCCTAAACATGAGTGAAAAGATTGACAGATGTTAAAAACGATTAAGGAACATCCTCTTTTATTTCTAAAAAATTGCAAATAAAAGCTACTCTAAATTACACTTAGGACACCGACTAATTTTTAAACTAGATAACAACTTTTTACTAGAGGTGGACGATACATTGATATCGACAACATAAGCCACCAGTTTTTTCAGTAGTTTTATGATACAACATTCACAGCCGATGATATAATTTCAATATCGTCCACCCCTACTGTTAACAAACCATTCGCTTCAAAAACGATGTTAAAATTACCTTTAATGTTCCATTAGCAAGAACACTCTCCGAACTATGACTGAAGATAATAAAGATAACACCCAGAGTTAATTTTAGTAAGAGTTCTTAAGCATTCCCTGGCTGATGGACGATTTCGACAATCTCTGGACATGAATTCCACATCTTGAAGTATATATGAGGAAACAACAAGCAACAGTTCCAAATCAATCGCTGAAGATTTTTGGGTGGATGCAGATGGTTGATAGACGACATCGACGTACGCAGCTCTGTACGTTGAATTTCAATATCTGTAAAAACTATATACAATTAACATTCATTCCATAATACTATAAATTACAAATGGGCAGCTTAATAATGTAAAGAGGGACCTGCCTCATTCGCATAACTCAGTTTCATGCCAAATAATGTGACATGCAACCATACGATGTTAAAAAGTATTTGAGAAAACTTTGAACACGACCACCTTTACATTCACTACATATTTTTATACGAGACACTAACATTAACTGATCATTTTGGTTAATAAAACATTAAAAATACTACATGAATATTACCTCGAAAAGTCATAGATTTTAGGTTAGAATAATACTATAGTACTGGTCGCAATTATGAACGAGGCGGCACATACATTTTGCACATATTTTCAAACAGAACAGCGATTTATTCGATACGTTTGATTTTATGTACCAACACATCTTTTTATACATTTGAAATCAAAATAACAAAGCAAAAAAGTTCACGTGGTTATTAATTAAACACATAATTAATTTACGCGAACACTGTATCTTTTCCAAACAGAGCTATGAAATTAATTTGTCGTGACTAGATATGGACATTTTGTACAAGTATATTCTGGGGCCGTTTCAATTTGTTTAGTTATATTTAGTGGTGACAGGCTTTTCACATTGTCGTATAAAAAAAGGAATACAACAAACACGATTTATTAACCGAGTGAAGAGATAATAGAAACGTCCATGTTTAACCGACATTTTCTGATGCGCATGGAGTACTAAAATTAGGAAATAGTTCAAACAGTAATTGGATTAACATATTAAGGGTTTTTTTGCTAGCAGGAATAGATGTACTGACTTTAAATAAAGCATGTAAATTTAATACCCAAGACTTTTTACAAAAAATTACTTTATGTTCCTAAATAGATTAAATTACTGAATTAAAAAACAGATACGTATATTACCTTTTTAAGACGAGCAACTGCTAATATCCAAAATGTTTTTAAGACACTTAATTTAGTTTTGACGACAATTGATGTTACAAAGAGAGCGATAGAGCGCGCAACTCAGATTATTGACCGAACTAACAGGTGCATTATCTATTTGACGACATTGAAAATCTTTTTTGCTGTAACGGAATGTTGGGGGTCATATACGAACGACCTATAAAATGCGATAACATGTGGATGATGTACTAAAGCAGGCATAAAATATATGTACAGGATTATTTTTAAGTAAAGTAATCACTTTAAATTGAAACTTTGCACACAGATTATATACATATAATACAACCCTAAACAAGTATTGACTTTTGATAAATTACTAAAAGCAATTTAAGCAACTTTTTATGCAAAATCTTAAACTAAAGCAAATGAAGATATTTCTTTTTCTTACACACACTGTATTCCGTATAGTTGAAAATAATTGTATTAGTATAAATGACCATGAACAACTTTTATATCCTATTAATCAATAACAGCTATACAATACATTTAATTTACGTACAAAATATACATACATTTTCTTAATAAAGCTGATTGAATAGCACAACAAATGTTATTTAACATTTTTAAAACAATTGGGTTGGGTTTACAACGAAATTTTTAATTTAAACAATGCAACTAATGACCGCGAACAACTAGGTATTTATATTGTTTTATCTTAACTAAAACTAATAACAAAGCTGTGGAATTAATTTTTAAGACTAAAAACGTAACATTTGTAAAAAAAAAACATTAATTTTGTTTATACGTACAAAGAGCTTTAAATTTCAGTTTCTGAACGACAACATAGGACAAATCAAATAATGTGTTGTTTAACATTTTCGAAAACAATTAGGTTCATAGCAACATTTTTGAATTTTCGAGGGGGTTATAAGCGGAATTATACATTTTTGTTATTAAAATTGCAGCAAAATCAAAGCTTAAAAACACAAATGTACCAAAAGGCCGATTTTAATATATTTTGCAAAAGAATTGTACCTTTAAGAGAGATCATTTGTTCCTCCGCCTGTTTTTTAAGTTTTTGATGCATCCCACTGCACTAATTCAATATTATAATAAATAGTTTTGAAATGTAGATTTAAAAACAACACTCACAATAGTTATTGTTGTATATGTAATTAAGTTATATTTATTTAACAAGCACGAATAACGAACGTATTTTCCGCCCGATAGGTGATATCTAACTGATGAGATTTTGTGGAATGTGTGTTTTAACCTTGAGCGCTATACAATTGATTCTTATGCTAATTTGCAACGATGATAAGATGCGGCCCCATAGCAGAGTTGGTGTAGCGGCTTAGTCCGGTACAAGTATCCCTCAGTTCGAATCCGATTGGTTCTAAACTTTGTGTTTAGAATCAGGGTGGTTCGAGAGGGTGCTACCTTCCCTGTGTTGGGCTCCCGCCTGGGGTCGGCGTTTCGGCCGACTCCAGGCTCAAAAAATTGAAATTTTTTGAAATTCCTCCCCGCCTCCGAAGTGTACTTTTACACTCAGAGGCGATTGGATTTGAACGTAGGACCCTGCTCATGACAAACAGGAGTCTAACCATCCAGCTAACCACAGCTTATGATAGTGTGATGTTATTTGGTATATTAGTGTTTATACTTGACGAAAATTTAAACTTGGAAAAATACGTTAGAACTCGGAAAATACTTTTTTTAACAACTTTTATCATCCATTCCACTAAGCATGCATATATATAAATAATTTTGATCCACAGAAGAGAAAAAAATTGCAAAAATGGGGGCCGTATTTTAAATCAATTTTTAGAATTTGAAACTTTTTAAAGTAGACACAATTGTTAGACTTGTTAAAATAACTTTTAATGTTTCTTTTCGATAAACAAATTGTCTAAAATGTTTATAAAACCTACACGAAAATTCACACATGAATAATGCACTTAGATCACTTCTCAATAGATAATACCGCGCGTCATGTGTTAGTATATACGTGGTAATAAAAATAATAGACTTTTGGATGCAAAAAAAATAGAAAAAAGCAGCATGGGGCGCTTTGCAAGTCAAATTTAAGCATTCAAGATTATTTTTACACAATTTTTAACTATTCATGTTCCTTCTTACTAAACAAATTGTGTCTAAATGCCTTAAATAAACGAAAATACATTTACTTTGTACTAGTTAGATAGATCAGCTTACTAAAAAGTTTTAACACGTTCTTGATAATATATTTGGCAACTTGATATGATAAAAATGTTCGATTATTTATGTATTAACATAAATGAAAAACGACTTTATTGAAAATTGAATACTCTATCATTTTTTGAAGGATCTATGGTAGTGCGTCTATATCACGGTATCACCTTCAAGTTTATCTCAAGTTTAATTACATTGCAAAACACAATGGAGTATACAATTAGGCAACGTTTAATACATGCAGTGAATGGAAAACAATTCGAGATAATTCTTTCAGAAAATACATTTACAACTGTTAAACAACTTTTTTACGACTTTTCCCATACATACCACTAAGTATAGTTTAATTATAAATTTTTCGCATGCCGCATAAGTGAAAAAAAAACTGCATGGTCCGTTTAATTACATTACAAAATACCATGGAGTATACAATTAGGCAACGTTTAATACATGCAGTGAATGGAAAACAATTCGAGATAATTCTTTCAGAAAATATATTTACAACTGTTCAACAACTTTTTTACGACTTTTCCCATACATCTCACTAAGTATGTTTAATTATAAATTTTTCGGATGCCGCATAAGTGAAAAAAAAACTGCATAGTCCGTTTATCAAGTCAAATTTTAAGTACCATTGATTGTTTTTGAAATAATCACAATTAAACAATTAATTTACCTTCTCGCTGAAGAAATTGCCTTGAATGTTTACCTATATAAAAATTCACACACAAATGCACTTAGATTAGATCAGTTCTCTAAACAGTTTTAAAACGTTCCTTCATAGTTTGAAGAAGGGTATAAGGATATGCTGCAAAAAAAAAATAACTCCAATTTTATAAATTTCTGGAAAACTAAAAATAAACGTTTTCAAATTTCAAAGTCACATGATTTTTTTTTCTCGCTTATTGTACATGACTTTTCACATGATTCAGCTCTATTGGCATAAAAAATATCTCTTCTGAATTGCAGGACCATGTTTTCAATGTTAGAGCTACGTTTGTCTTGCCACAAAATATATGATTTTGATTTAGCCCCAATTCCATACTACCGTGAAGAGTATTTTATTTAAAAAAATTAAAAATTGCTATTTAAAATTCTTTTAATATTGTCAAAAGCAAAATTACATTTTTCATTCGTCAAATTTACCCTCTGCAAAAGTAATTTGGTGCAAGAAAGAGGGGGCTCAGGAACTGCATCGTTTTTTGTCCCAGACGAACAAGATTAGGCTTAATATATTGAATAACTCAGGAACTGAATTGCTTCTTGTGCCAATTGCAAGAGATTTTTTTATTGCACAAGATAGGATTTTCAATTCAAAACGCATAAAAATTGAAGCTACCTCCTTTTTGCAGCATATCCTTCAATTGTGAGATTATATACGTGATTCATTTTTAACTATAAATAATGCAAATTTCAACCCCGTTATATGTTATACATCTCAAACTTAATCACATTGCAAAGCTAAAAAACCAATTAAAATAGCACAACAATAAACAGAAATAAAGTATTTAAAAATACAAATAATATTGAGGGCCAACAATGGCTATTTCGGGTGTAAAAGTCTTTTGTAATGTTTTAAATTTGCCCTTGTATACCCCTGGGATTCTCTTTGTTCAAAATTTAGCAATTGTTAAAAAGCAACAAACAATTAATTCATGACAAAAATAAGCAATTCGTTGAAAGCCCGTTTAACAAAAGTATTTTTTAAATCTTTTCTAGAATCATAGGGGAAAAAACCAAACTTGCAAAGTCTAATTTAAGTGTTGCAGAAAATTATTTTGCACAAGTTCTGAACTAGCGAAAATTGCAAGCAAAATAAAACCAGGAACTATAAAACCTAAATAAACTTTATTCCAATTTATTGGCACAAATTAAATTAAATATATTAAAAACATCTTGTACGTTTCAAATAATATATTTTCTCTCTATATATACTTTTAATTTAACTTAAGTACCATTTTCCAACGATAAATTTTTGTGTTACTGTTGGAATTTTTAAATCTCAAAAAAAATTAAGAGAGAAGAGAGTTGATTTATTAAAACAAATTTTTAACTGAAATATGATACAATTTTGCATAAATATCGTCATTGTTCGATACTAAATTCCTGTAACTTGGGCTGCCTAAATCTCAGGCGTTCCATCACTATAAGATATTAAATTTGATTTTTTAGCTCTAAATTGTGCATTTACACTTCAAAACTGATCAATTGTGATGCAAGTGAACTTATTTAATTGTGTTAAACTAATAAAAAACATTTACAGATTCAAAAAACAGCCCAACACATGGATATTTCGATGAAAAATTGTAAACTATAGGTGCGTTCGGGACGTACGCTCTTTTTGCTTTATTTGCTCTTTTTTGCCCCCACAGCGTTCGGGACGCGACTTTGGAGTAAAAAAGATCGCTCCGAAGGGCGTTCGGGACTGCATAAGTGGATTAAATAAATCTACTCTAATTTGCACCACCTCTGAAGCTGGGGCAAGCTGAGCTCGCGAAAGAAGACATGCGCATTACGGATTGTCTACGTTTGAATTCTTTGAATTGCCAGGTACAGCATAAGAATAAGATACAGTTAACATTCAGGCTTCGTGTTATTGTATTGCATTAGTTAACAACAATTTCTTGTGAACAGTAATTAACTTTCGATGTAATTCCTTATTATTAAAACAAAATTTTGGGAAGTTAAATGGTTTCATATCATGACATTTTACATCAATTTTATAACCAAATAATCTAACAAATTCGAAGCAATACAATTTGTTGCTTGTTTTACTTACAACGATGTCTGATTAGACCGGTCTACAACAAAATAGTGAGGTTACCTTTATATTTGAAATATCTGCTGATTTTCTGCACTTACACGTCCCGAACGCACAAGATTTACTCTTGGAGGCTCTGAGACCACGTGATTACAATCTTACTACAATCCACTCCACTCTGGGAGCGTGCGTCCCGAACGCACCTTATTAAGCATAGACTAAATTCTTTGCACTTCTGTACAAAAAATATTAAAACTAAAAGTCTATGTTAATTACAAACTAAATTTTTATAACAATTATCTACCCTCAGACAGTTCAAATTATTAATTCACATTTTTTATAAGAAATGGAGAAAGTGCAAGGACTAAAGTCTATTCTTTAAACTAAAAACAAATTTAAACCACTCACCCTTTTTTTTTTCACAAGAAGGCTCCATGATTTTCTGTTGTCATTCCTTCATTTTTATCGAAATATCTGCAACCAAAATATTTCCTTTATGACAATAGTTCACAAACAAGATCCCTGATTTTAGGGAATATTCCACTCATAACATAAGTAACCAATCAAAACATACTATTCAGCCAATAAGACTTGACTCTCACTGAAGACACCGCAAGTTGAGGTGTCTCAGCGAAAACACCATGACTAGGTCTATTTTTCACAGTAGGCCTCCTTAGTTACGCTTAGTTACACATAAACATGTCAATTAAATTTGTCAAAATGACTACAAGCGGTCGTTTTTCTTCGTTTAATATACGAGATATTGAAAAAAATATACAGGGTGTGTAGAAATTGGCGGAAGCGCTACACGTGACGATGTTCTTCGTAAAATTCTAAGTCGAAAATCTTGATACAAAAATGTTGTACCATGCTTCCTATGGCCTCAGGAACCATTTAAAAAAAAAAAAAATTGGCAACATTGCATACATTGATTTGCGTTTGGACATTTTTTTATCAGCAATTTTTACTTAGGTATTTACAATTGTTGTTCGAACTAAAAGCCTTCAGTTCGTAAACATAGCTACAAACTTTTGGGTATCGTAAAACACAAACTAGAAATAATTACGAGAAAAACAGCGATGACAGCTAATGACAATGTTGCCATATGTATTATTTTCATTCAAATCAGTGATTTACATATTTTCAACACCAATTTTTAAAAGGAAGAACACAATATCTAGGAAAAAATACTATTCGAAATTTATTTTTATTCCAAATTGCAGCTTTTTCATTAAAAAATATTAAATAATAACGCTTATTAAAGGACTAAATGTCAAAACTTTAAGGACCTCTTGCAGACACAGCAAGCGTGGTACAACATTTTCGTATTGAGATTTTCGACTTAGAATTTTACCAAGAACATCGCCACGTGTAGCGCTTCCGCCAATTTTTACACACCCTGTATATACAAATGTGCCCCAAAATACTTTAAAAAGCAATAAATACGTTTGGAACCAATTCCTCGAGTTTTGCAGTGATAGAAAATTTAAATTAGAAAAAACGACATCCAAAGAGCAATTGGGTGAAATTATGATGGATTGGGCGTTCAATATGCGCAAGAAAAATGGGGATGACTACAAAGAGTTAACTGTAAAGACCATTTGGAACAAGACAGCCACTCTTCTACAAAACCATTATTATGACTTATTCAAAATTTCCTTTGATCCGTTTAAAGCTTGTACCTTCAAAAAGACACGAGACGCTCGTGACACAAAGGGAAAAATTTTACAAAAAAATGTAGAAAATCATAAGGTGAGTTCCCGTGCACTGACTAAAGATGAACATAATGAAATTGTGAAATTGTGGAATGAAGAAATGCCTGACGGTCTTCAAAAAAAGTTCTATCACATAGCAACGTTTGAATTAGCGTGGCACGGCGGCGAATGTTCGAGATGTTTATTATCTTACTTTAGAGATGAAATTCAAAATAATGGATTGCCGACTGGTAGAATAGAATATAATACATACAATTTTCTCAAAAACCTGTCAAGGCGGATCCAAAATTTCTTGTACAAAATACAACTAATCCAGATAATTGCCCTGTAAGAATATATAAAAAACTGATCTCAAAAAGGAATAAAAATATAAAAACCGACAGGTTATTTTTAACTGTTAACCCTTCATGGATCACAGGCGGAAGCTGTTATAAAAATATACCTATTGGTGAAAATGAAATGAAGAAGGCATTTGGCTTAGAATTTCAACAGCATTCATTAAAAAATAACATAAAAATTACCTTCAATGTTAATTAGCAAAAAAGTTTCTTCCTCTCTGAACCACGACTAGAAGTACACGTGCGTTAAATTACAGTACGAGTTCCAAATCATTCACTGAAGATTTCTGATCAGACGACTGATGGGACGACAACGACGAAATGCGTTGAATTCCAACACGCCTCAAGTATATCTGTAAAAACAATATACATTAGAAATAAATAATCATACACTATTTCAACTTTTAAAATGTATAAGTTATTATTACAATAACCACCGCAAAGGCAGCTTAAGATAAAATGCCATAAAAAGTGACCTGCCTCATTCATACAACTGATTTACAGCAAATATAATAACATTCAACCACGCAGATGTTGAAAAAATACTCTCACAAAATCATATATTTTCAGAAGAAACTTGCAAAATGATCACATAAACGTCAAAGTTTTAAGGTTAAATAGTATTGGTCGTGATCGTCAATGAGCGAGGCGGCACATCCTCTAACAAGTAAAAACAATAAGTTCAAATTAATTCATCCATTATGAAATTTTAATGTGCCGCCTAGTTCATTTAGTGAACAATACTAAGTTGCTGTAACTTGGGTTGCCTACATCTCAGGCGCTTTATCACCTTCAGAGTAAATTTGATTCATTACCTTTAAATTGTGCATTAACACTTCAAAACTGATCAACTGTGATGCAAATGAACTTTTTAAATTGTGTTAAGCTTATAGAAAACATTAACAAATTCAAAAAGCAGCCTAACACGTAGAAATTTCCGTGAAAAATTGTAAATTATAAAGTATAGACTAAAATCATTGCACTTTTGTAAGGAAGCATGCAAAAAATATTAAATCTACGAGTATATGTTCTTAACAAACTAAATTTAATAACAATTATTAACTCTCAGATGGTTCAAATTATGATTTAATTGTTTTTATAAGAAATGAGCAAAGTGCAAAGGTTATAGTCTATTTTTTAAACTAAAACAAATTTAAATCACTCACCCTTTTAGTTTTTCACAAGAAGACTCTATGACATCCTGTCGTCATTCCCTCATTTTCATCGAAAAATATCTGTAACAACAATACTTTATTAATAACAATTAAAATTAAGTGTACTTGATTTTATTAAAAAAATGTATCGCATTAATAGATCGGGAGATAATTTGTAACAATTACCAAGGGATTAATTTACTTATTTCCACCTACAAAGTGCACTCAAAAATAAACAACGAGAGACTTGGGGATTTAGAGTAGGAAGATCGTCTGCAGACAACACCTTTAAATTAAAAAATGCCCACATCCATTTAGCACTCATCGATTTTAAAAAAGCTTTCGATGAAGTGAATAGGACGAAGCTTTGGCAGATAATAAATTTAAGAAACAACCGATACTTTAAATACCGGTAGAACTCGCAACATGGACCTTCCAGACTGGGATGTAACACATACATTGACCAAGAAGAGTGAAGTGAACTCCAAAAAAAATCAGTCACAACAACACACACTTCATGACAACACGCGATAGGGAAGAAAACTTACAAACAGCTGTACATGAATTGCAAAAAGTTGCCCAGTAATATAAGATCCAAAATAATAACTCACGAACAAACGAATATCACATTTTTGCTATCTAGGAACAGACATCAGCTACGAGAAGGATAAGACGTAGAATTAAAATTACATCGATTTGATTACACATGTTCGGAACGCTTCACAAGAAGAATAAAATTTTATTAAACAATGGTCACACCTATGTTGATGTAAGGCAGAGAAACTTCGATTTTCACACGTTCAGACATGTAAAACACACAAACAGCAGAAATGCGAAAGAAGAATAAAAGAATGTAACATAGAACAAATAAGACAGCAAGTTATGGGAGAAGGTCTAGAAATGTATGATCTCGGAGACAAAATAAAGAAAACAACAGAGATTCACAAAAAATAATGAGAATATAAGCAGAAACCACTGAGACACCTATAATGACGTATCGGGAAGGAGGAACAGGCAGTTAGCTTAAACCATGAAATGAAGAAGGCAATTGGCTTAGACATCCTTAAAACACAACATAAAAATTACCTTTAATGTTCCTCTCTGAACCACGACTGGTAGAACATATGCGTTAAATTATAGTACGAGTTCCAAATCATTCACTGAAAATTTCTGATCAGACGACTGATGGGACGACTACAACGAAATGCGTTGAATTTCAACACGCCTGAAGTATATCTGTGAAAACAATAGACATTAGAAATAAATAATCATACATTATTTCAACTTTAACTTTTAAAATTAATTAGGTAGTATTACAAACCAACACAAAGGCAGCGTAAGATAAAACAATATAAAAAGTGACCTGCCTCATTCATAAAAATGTTTTACTGCAAACATTCAACCACGCAGATGTTGAAAAAATGCTCACAAAATAATTTATTTTCACATGAAACTTGCAAAAAGATCACAAGAAACGTCAAAGTTTTTAGGTTAAATAGTATTGGTCGTGATCGTCAATGAGCGAGGCGGCACATCCAATAACATGTAAAAACCAAGAGTCAAAATAGTTTCATCCATTATGTAATTTAAATGTGCCGCCTCGTTCATTTGTTGATCAATACTAAGTTGCTGTAACTTGGGTTGCCTAAATCTCAGGTGCTTTATCACCTTCAAAGAGTTGATTTGATTTTTGAACTTTAAATTGGGTATTTAAACTTCAAAACTGATTAACTGTAATGCAAGTGAACTTGTTAAACTGATAGAAAACATTAAAAGATTCAAAAAACAACCCAACACTTGGAAATGTCCATGAAAAATTGTAAACTATAAAGTATTGAACAAAATCTTTGCACTTTTGTAAGGAAGCAATCCAAAAAATATTAAATCTACGAGCATTTGTTAATTACAAACTAAATTTAATAACAATTATTTACTCTCAGACAGTTTTATAAGAAATGGATAAAGTACAAGGACTTTAGTCTATAAATTTAAACCACTCACCCTTTTTTTTTCACAAGAAGGCTCCATGATTTCCTGTTGTCATTCCCTCATTTTCATCGAAATATCTGCAACAACAATATTTTATTAATAACAATAGTTAATAAGGTACCTGATTTTAGGGAAAACAAAACTCGTTTCACCTCAGGAGTATAGCGAACAATAAATAATTGAACGATACCTAAACATTTAACAAAACTTGTCGACAAAGTATGAAAAATTTGTTCAGAAATCATCAAAGAATTATTACAATTAATAATAATTGCTAATTTATATAAGGGATTTTCTTAGAGATGCTTAAGCAATTTCAAGACTCTGGTCTCATTGACGGTAGATCGAAACTGGCTTGGCATTTCTACAAGAAATCCTTCATCCAAAATCAGTGCTATTTTTATAATTATTTATATTGAACAATGACTAAAACCTTGCTTAAATGCCACCCAAAATTTCCTCCTAGGAAATCACCAACAAAATTATAAAATTACAGAACCAAAGGGAAAAAAAACAATTATAATGTCTCACCAGAAGAATTCGAACCACGCCGTTGTCCGAGCAAGCACAGCACTACACGATGATGCTCGACATGTAGATAAAACTGCACCATCCAGTCATCAGGTCCAACAGTGACCAGATCCTCAAAGGACAACCTGAAATTAAAACAGCGCTAGTAAATTACATTCTTTTTAACCCTAAACATGAGTGAAAAGATTTAAAAACGATCAAGAAACGTCACTCTTTTATTTCTAAACAATTGCAAATAAAAGCTACTCTAAATTACACTTAGGACACCGACTAATTTTTAAACTAAGACTTAGTGACAGATTACAACTTTTTACTAGAGGTGGACAATACATCGATGACAACATAAGCCACCAGTTTTTTCAGTAGTTTTATGATACAACATTCACAGCCGATGATATAAATTCAATATCGTCCACCCCTACTGTTAACAATCCATTCGTTTCAAAAACGATCTTAAAATTACCTTTAATGTTTCATTAGCAAGAACACTCTCTGAACTACGACTGAAGATAATAAAGATGACACCCACAGTTAATTTTAGTAAGGGTTCTAAAGCATTTCCTGGCTGATGTACGATATCGACAATCTCTGGACATGAATTCCACAACATCTTGAAGTATATATGAGGAAACAACAAGCAACAGTTCCAAATCAATCGCTGAAGATTTTTGGGTGGATGCAGATGGTTGATAGACGACATCGACGAACGCAGCTCTGTATGTTGAATTTCAATATCTGTAAAAACTATATACAATTAACATTCATTCCATAATACTATAACTTACAAATGGGCAGCTTATTAATGTAAAAAGGGACCTGCCTCATTCGCATAACTCAGTTTCAAGCCAAATAATGTGACATGCAACCATACGATGTTAAAAAGTATTTGAGAAAACTTTGAACACGACCACCTCTACATTCACTGCATATTTTTATACGGGACACTAACATTAACTGATCATTTTGGTTAATAAAACATAATTATAAATACTATATGAATATTACCGCGAAATGTCATAGATTTTAGGTTAGAACATAGATAGGTTAGAATAATACTATAGTACTGGTCGCAATTATGAACGAGGCGGCACATACATTTTGCACATATTATCAAACAGAACAGCGATTTATTCGATACGTTTGATTTTATGTACCAAAACAACTTTTTATATATTTGAAATCAAAATAACAAAGCCAAAAAGTTCACGTGGTTATTAATTAAACACATAATTAATTTACGCGAACACTGTATCTTTTCCAAACAGAGCTATGAAATTAATTTGTCATAACTAGATATGGACATTTTGTACAAGTATATTCTGGGGCCGTTTCAACTTGTTTAGTTATATTTAGTGGTCAGGCTTTTCACATTGTCGTAAAAAAAAAAGGAATACAACAAACACGATTTATTAACCGAGTGAAGAGATAATAGAAACGTCCATGTTTGACCGACATTTTCTGATGCGCATGGAGCACTAAAATTAGGAAATAGTTTCAAACAGTAATTATATTAACATATTAAGGGGATTTTTGCTAGCAGGAATAGAATTACTGACTTTAAGTAAAGCATGTAAATTTAATACCCAAGACTTTTTACAAAAAATTACTTTAAGTTCCTAAATAGATTAAATTACTGAATTAAAAAACAGATACGTATATTACCTTTTTAAGACGAGCAACTGCTAATATCCAAAATGTTTTTAAGACACTTAATTTAGTTTTGACGACAATTGATGTTACAAAAATCACAAAGAGAGCGATAGAGCGCGCAACTCACATTATAGAGCGATTTCCTTGAAGTTTTAAATGCATGGATCTGATTTTAATGCAACCAACACTTTTTGAAAATAAATACACCACCCCACTCACAATAATTAATGATTATTAGTATAAAAGGTAATATTTATTTAAACACATCACGAATAACCACCAAACTGCGGTCTATTCTATTCGATAATCGGCATGTAACTGCTGATAAGTACGTACGTTTGTTATGTATCCCGCTATACAATTAACTTTAAATACTTAATTGTACTGGCTTATCAGAGTTGTGACAATAGCTGAGTGGGTCCGTCAGCAAATTAACTTTGTTAATTTGTGGACGAGATTGGGTCCTGGGATCGAGCCCAGGAGGATGGTTGGTTGGCCACTCAGGATTTTGTCATAACTTGCGTCCGCGCATTACGGCGCGGTTTCAACGCAAAAAATTTCAATTTTTTTTGCAATTCCTCCCCACCTCCGAGTGTAATTTTACACTCGGAGGTGGATTTGAACGTAGGACCCTGCTCATGACAAACAAGAGTTTAACCGTTCAGCTAACCACAACTTATGATAGTGAAAAGTTATTTGGTATATTAGTGTTTATCCTTGACGAAACTTTTAACTTTGAAAAATACGTTAGAACTCTAAAAATACTTCTTTTAACAAATTCTATCATCCATTCCACTAAGTATGCATATATATAAATATTTTTGATTCGCAGAAGAGAAAAAAATTGCAAAAATGGGGGCCCGTATTTTAAATCAATTTTTTAAAGTAGACACAATTGTTAGACTTGTTAAACTAACTTTTAATGTTTCTTTTCGCTAAACAAATTGTCTAAAATGTTTATAAAACCTACACGAAAATTCACACATGAATGCACTTAGATCATTTCTCAACAGATACCGCGCATCATGTGTTAGTATATACGTGGTAATAAAAATAATTGACTTTTGGATGCAAAAAAATAGAAAAAAGCAGCATGGGGCGCTTTGCAAGTCAAATTTAAGCATCCAAGATTATTTTTACACAATTTTTAACTATTCATGTTCCTTCTTGCTAAACAAATTGTGTCTAAATGCCTTAAATAAACGAAAATACATTTACTTTGTACTAGTTAGATAGATCAGCTTACTAAAAAGTTTTAACACGTTCTTGATAATATATTTGGCAATTTGATATGATAAAAATGTTCGATTATTTATGTATTAACATAAATGAAAAACGACTTTATTAAAAATTGAATACTCTATCATTTATTGAAGGATCTATGGTAGTGCGTCTATATCACGGTATCACCTTCAAGTTTATCTCAAGTTTAATTACATTGCAAAACACAATGGAGTATACAATTAGGCAACGTTTAATACATGCAGTGAATGGAAAACAATTCGAGATAATTCTTTCAGAAAATACATTTACAACTGTTAAACAACTTTTTTACGAATTTTCCCATACATCCCACTAAGTATAGTTTAATTACAAATTTTTCGGATGCCGCATAAGTGAAAAAAAAAACTGCATGATCCGTTTAATTACATTACAAAACACAATGGAGTATACAAATAGGCAACGTTTAATACATGCAGTGAATGGAAAACAATTCGAGATAATTCTTTCAGAAAATACATTTACAACTGTTAAACAACTTTTTTACGAATTTTCCCATACATCCCACTAAGTATAGTTTAATTACAAATTTTTCGAATGCCGCATAAGTGAAGAAAAAAAACTGCATGATCCGTTTAATTACATTACAAAACACAATGGAGTATACAAATAGGCAACGTTTAATACATGCAGTGAATGGAAAACAATTCGAGACAATTCTTTCAGAAAATACATTTACAACTGTTAAACAACTTTTTTACGACTTTTCCCATACATCCCACTAAGTATAGTTTAATTATAAATTTTTCGGATGCCGCATAAGTGAAAAAAAACTGCATAGTCCGTTTATCAAGTCAAGTTTTAAGCACCATTGATTGTTTTTGAAATAATCACAATTAAACAATTAATTTACCTTCCTCGCTGAAGTAATGCCTTGAATGGTTACCTATATGAAAATTCACACACAAATGCACTTAGATTAGATCAGTTTTAAAAAGTTCCTTCATAATTTGAAGAAGGGTATAAGGATATGCTGCAAAAAAATGGAACTCTAATTTTATAAATTTCTGGAAAACTAAAAATAAACGTTTTCAAATTTCAAAGTCACATTATTTGTTTTTCTCGCTTATTGTACATGAGTTTTCACATCATTCAGCTCTATTAGCATAAAAAACATATCTTCTGAATTGCAGGGCCATGTTTTCAATGTTATAGCTACGTTTGTCTTGCCACAAAATATGTGATTTTGATTTAGCCCCAATTTCATACTACCGTGAAAAGTATTTTATTTAAAAAAACTGAAAATTGCAATTTAAAATTCTTTTAATATTGTCAAAAGCAAAATTACATTTTTCATTCGTCAAATTTACCCTCTGCAACAGTAATTTGGCGCAAGAAAGAGGGGGCTCAGGAACTGCATCGTATTTTTATTGCACAAGATAGGATTTTCAATTCAAAACGCACTAAAATTGAAGCTACCTCCTTTTTGCAGCATATCCTTCAACTGTAAGATTATATACGTCATTCATTTTTTACTATAAATAATGCAAATTTCAACCCCGTTACATGTTATACATCTCAAACTTAATCACATTACAAAGCTAAAAAACCAATTAAAATAGCACAAAAATGAACAGAAATAACGTATTCAAAAATACAAATAATATTGAGGGACAATAATGGCTATTTCGGGTGTAAATGTCGCTTGTATAAGTTTTAAATTTGCCCTTGTAAACCCCTGGGATTCTCTTTGTTCAAAATTTAGCAATTGTTAAAAACAACAAACAATTAATTCATGACAAAAATAAGCAATTCGTGAAAGACCGTTTAGCAAAAGTACTTTTTAAATCTGTTCTAGAATCATAGAGAAAAAAAAAACAAACTTGCAAAGTCTAATTTATAAGTGTTGCAGAAAATTATTTTGCACAAGTTCTGGACTAGCGAGAATTGCAAGCAAAATAAAACCAGGAACTATAAAACCTAAATAAACTTTATTCCAATTTATTGGCACAAATTAAATTAAATATATTAAAAACATCTTGTACGTTTCAAATAATATATTTCCTCTCTATGTATATATATACCTCGAATAGAATGTGGTTGATTGAGTTGTTATCCAACGCCCAATTTTCAACAATTTAACAGCTGCATACAGTACGGGTGAAAAAATTATCCTACGATTATGACACAGTTTAATATTGCAAGAGCGGCATCTAGTAACTATATAAGACTATAACGATCATCGATCAGATATTAATGGTGGTTTACACTACGGAGCTCTTCAAGCTAAAAAAAAGAAGATTATTATACACATATCCGGCCTTTTAAGACATTTTTCACCAATTCCATAAAAGTGCTTTTAGTTAAAGTGTAATAGGAATTAAAAGCTTAGCATGACTTGCTAATAAACCACAACAAATACTTTTAATTTAACTTAAGTACCATTTTCCAACGATGAATTTTTGTGTTACTGTTGGAATGTTTAAATCTCAAAAAAAATTTAGAGAAGAGAGTTGCTTTATTAAAACAAATTTTGAACTGATAAAATTTTGCATAAATATCGTCTTGACTTAGTGCTGATTTTTATAAGCATTATGACAAAAGCTAGTTGCAATAACTTATTCAATTATTAAATTCAAACTCACTTTGAATCCATATTGGTACATAAGGAGCAAAAAAAAAATCAAAACTATTAAACAACATATTTTTTCTAAAGGCATATTCAAAGTCAGCGCTCAGTAATTTACTTATAGAATAGACGAGAGACAGTTTTTATACCAAGACAAACAATAATTGAAAAGAGCCTAACCAAAAACAAAGAAATACATTTAGGATTTTATAGACTTGGAAAAAGCATTCAACACAATCAAGAGTTGGGACACATTTATAGAATGAAAGAAGAAAGGTTAAACAGAAAAGCCTATGAAGTATGGTCACAGGGAAAAAAACAAAAGAAGTAGACCAAGAAAAACCTGGCAAGACAAAGTTAAAACAGGCACAACGAATAGCAAAATCAAATGGGAGGGGATTAAAAAGCTATCATAAGACAGAAAAACGTGAAAAAAAAAACAGCACAACTCAACAGTCCTACACCCTAGACCTAACAGTAGAAGGACTTATGACTAAATAAAAAATAATAATAAATCTATAAAAATTGATCCTATTAAAAACAACTCGATTTACGATTGACGCTGCAATTTAATTCTTAAAACTTAACAAAAACGATCTTTAGCAGCATGTAAATCGTAACTGGCACTCCACCACATCCGAATAAGGTTTTTTATGCTTATAAAATCAAGTAGTCCATGACTTTTAATTAAAAAACAAAACAAAACACCATCGAAATAACGTTTATTTTAGACGACTGATTTATTGTAGAATTGCTAGGCCAGTTTCGAACTCCTGTCAATGAAACCAGAGTCTTGAAATTGCTCAATGCAAATGAGTAATGACTGTTAATTTATTACTTATAATAAATAATTCTTTTTCATCGTTTTTTGTTAAGTTTTGTAAATGTTCATTCAAGTATTTATTGTACACAATACTTTTAAGTCAACAGAAAAATAAGTGACTCCCGAATCGGTATTTTTGAAAATCCACTCCGACTCGTCTTTTAATTAAGAAAAATCGGTACTGAACAGTTTCAGGGATCTGGTATTAATCAGAATATTATTTATGTAAAGGGTTTGTTATAAAATCGGGTATCTGTTACACTTATTGTAAATTTACGGTGGGCACGTGCATTGGTTTTAGTCAATATTATCATTAAGAAAATATTGTTGCAGATTTCGTGGAAATGAGGGAATGACAACCGGAAATCATCTTGTGTAAAACCAAATGGGCGACTGATTTAAATCTGTTTTTAGTTTACTAAATAGACTATAGCCCTTGTACTTAATCCATTTACTATAAAAATTGTTTATTGATGATTTGAACCATCTGAGGGTAGATAATTATTAATACAATCTTGGTTTCCGGGTTTGGAACCGCGTCTTCTATATTTAGAAGTAGTTGACGTTTCGACCATTGTGTCTTGGTCTTTTTCAAAACGACTCAGTCGTTTTGAAAAAGACCAAGACACAATGGTCGAAACGTCAACTTCTAAATATAGAAGACGCGGTTCCAAACCCGGAAACCAAGATTGTATTATGGATAACGGCCGCGAAAGCCTCAAGAATAAAATAGATAATTATTGTAAAAATTTAGTTTGTAGCTAATATTTTTTGTACAAAACTGCAAAAATTTTAGTCTATACTCCATAGTTTACAATTTTTCATGGACATTTCTACGTGTTGTGTTGTTTTTTGAATTTGTTAATGTTTTCTATTAGTTTAACACAATAAAAAAAGTGCACTTGCATATCAGTTTTGAAGTGTTGATGCACAATTTAAAGGTAATAAATCAAATTAACTCTTTAAAGGTAATAAAGCGCCTGAGATGTAGGCAACCCAAGCTACAGCAACTTAGTATTGATCAATAAATGAACGAGGCGGCACATTAAAATTACACATAGTGCAGTAATAAACTTTGATTGAACTCTTTTTAATAGGATCATGGGCATTTTTATTAAAGTTATTCATTATATATTATTACACAAATAAGAAAGTTAAAAAAACATAACCACGCATATTTGACATTTACTAATAAATATCAAACCATATTAAAACCTGTCGAGTGTAATACGTATAAAACAACTGAAGATGTGTTGAATGCAATTTTTTTAATTTAATTAATTAGTCTCTTAAGTGTAGTTTAATTAGTTTAGGAAGCACTTGAAGGTTAGCGATTAATTTAAGCCGATTTTAATCGACACTTACTTCTTTCTCTTCATCCACGCTATCACTTTCATCATCGCTTCCGTGCACAGAGGCGGCCGGGGTGGTGGTTCTACTAGAAGTCGGACTCGGGGGTTCGGAAATCGGTCTAGGATATTTGAGCTGACCGATTCCGCTTTCTTCTTCTTCGCTCAATTCGGGGAACATAATGTGCAGTGCCTTCTGTCTCGCCTGTCTATAATACTGAAACAAAAACGGATCATTCGGCAATAATTTTCGAGTTGCGAATCGGTCAGGATCGGCTTCGGGCAGAATCATTTTAACAATGAACATTAGCAGGGGGGTCGAGAGAAGCGGCCCGGCCCGGAGGAAAAAAAATTTACACGGGTCCCGAATAAATAAATTATTTACAAAAACTGAGGGACGATGTCCGGGACCCCGTGACTACCGGGCCCGGGGAATTTTCCCCATCACCCCCACCTCTCGACGGTCAAACTGTTAATTGTGATTGTTTTTTTATCACAAATAACACACTGGCTTTTTCCAACCTAAAGCTGGCCCTCTGTCGGTTGATTGGCATACTACTTACAACACCCAAGTTTCTCCAGTCCAACATATCGCTGAGCCGCTCTGTACGATTTCTTTGAATAATTCTCTGTCTCCTATTTAATCGCACAAAGTCGTACATATACTGCGCTAGCTGTCTTACTGAGTCCTCTAGACCTATGTACCGTCTGTCCACGACGTAAATGCCGTACGACATGGGATCAGCTATGTGCTCCTGCATGAAACAACCGAAACCTGGAACAAACGACAAACGAAAACAAATGAAAGCTATACCAAAACTATGGGCATAAAAGGCTCACAATCTTTTCAATTTTTCATTTGTTTTGTAAGTAACTACTTTGGTTTTAACCCAAATCTACAACTTACAATTTTTCTTAATTAAATAAAACTATTGCGTCAATTATAAAATTAAATAATATGCAAATAGAATAAATTTTATACAAACAACTCAACATGGGCGTCCGAAGAAAATTATCGAGAGGGGGGGCAAAGCTTGCAAAGGATTGCAGTTAAATATTAACGAACTTTTAACTTGACCCTCTTTCATTTGGTCATTAATGGAGTACTCGGTTCCAGGGAGGGGCAAGTGTCCCGTTTGCCCTCCACTGTAGACGCCCATGATTGCGATCTTTATTCATGATTACATTTTGGAAAAGAAAAATCAGTTTCGATTAACATAAAAACAAATGAAGCCGACTGAGAAATCGATTGTTTAATTTTACCTGAGAGATTGGTAGTTACGCTGGGAATACCCATTACGGTACATTCGGCAGGGGTGTAACCCCACGGCTCATAATAACTTGGGAACACCCCCAAATGGCAGCCGCGGACGAATTCTTCGTAGTCGAGACCGAACAGGGGATTCGTGGAACTCAGGAACTCTGGATGAAACACAATCTGCAACGTAACAAGAAAAAACTGTTGCAGAGAAACAGAACACAGTTAAGCACGAGCGGAAAAGTGTAAATATCGGTGCCTACCTTAACTCTATCATAAGTTGTATTAAATAAATTGCATCTCCTAACGGCGTTGAGCACGGCGTCGTTCCAGTCGTCCACAATGTTGTGCGTCGTAACCGGTGGTAATCCGTCGCGTTGCAGCGAATATATACAGCGTTTTAAACGGACTAAATCATCTTTGTGGAGCAGTTCGTTCGAATCAGGCAAACGACCACTAAAAAAACGTTAATGATACAAACATTTCCGTAGAAGCTGAAAAAGTGTATCGAAGGTCAGTTTTTTTTTAAGTTGTGATGATCGAAAAGCACGGAGTTCTCGAGCAAATTTAGCGTACCTTAAACAAATCTCGTACATTCTTTTCCCCATTTTTTGCTGGATTTCGTTGATGGTGTCCCTGAGACTTTTGGTAACGGCGTGTCCACGCAATGATTCTACATTAAAATTATTTGTTCTGGCAGGAAAAATTAAAAATGCTACTACGGTCATGTCGGGTTTAGAATTCTAGGAAAAAAAGAAAAATACAATAAGAGCATTTCGAATGTATCATATGATTTTTAAAAATTATCCACAAAAGTTAAAAGACAAAAATTTTTACACTAATTAAAAAATACAAGTTTTTAGTTACATAGAATTTTCAACAACGACTGTACAAATTACCGTATATATAATTTTAAAATTCAATACTCTATATACCTTTAATAATTAATACAATATAGCAGTGTTTTTCAAAGTGTGGTCCGCGGACCCCTGAACCCTTCTTAAGTGATCCCCGAGCCTTTTAATGATATTCAAAAATCATCGAAATTTATTTGTCAAGCAAAAACATCGTCTGCAAAGCAATTCTTTAGGGCCCTCTGTAAACTTTTAATTTTGGAAAAGGTCCTCAGGAGTAAAAAGTTTTGAGAAACACTGCAATATAGCACACCGAGTGCAAAATTTATTTAGCAAAAATAAAAACGTACGATTTATAAAATCCTTCAAGAATTAAATGTGCTAAAAAATTACTTCTCGTATCGTCGTAACTATTAAGGTACCAAATTGACCAAATTAAATTTTTTAATACCGCTCAATGTATATTTCAATTTTAAAATTATAAATAATTGCTTCGGTATACAGGGTGCTTTATTTTCAATTGTTAAAATTTGCGTTAAACGACAAAACCAAACTGTCTTTTGTTTCATGGCACTCTTTGGCTTTGTAGGGACTTTTTGTCGAATATAATTTGTTATGAGCCCAAATATTAAAATAAATATATTAAACTTTATATTATTGAAAAGAGGGAAAAAAATGCTTTTTTAAGAGGTAATAGCCAACTATGGTTTCCATTTAAAATAAATGCAAGTTTGTAATTTATCCAAGAATTTAAACAATATTGAAACAAATGAATGTTTTCATTTTATAGTGCGTAAAAAAATCTACAACTTTATCCCCAAAATGTTTTTATAACATTAAGTATAACCAAGTTATAAACGATTTAAAAAAAAAATGCTTATTTTGGTTTTTGTTTATTATCTAGCGTGCCATGGAAATTTTTAAAAACATAAAAGCATCACTGAATGGTCTCTGAAAATGGAACAATTTGTCCAATTTAAACTTCTTTGTAGCTCTTACCGTTTACTAGATCCCAATAGTGGCCATTCTATGTGGACCACCCTGTATATAATTTTTTTTAAATAACATTGTATAATATTTAAAAATTAATCGGGCAACCTTTATTATGATTTTAATATTACGAAATAAGATTCAAAATGATACTAGACAATTTAACACAAAGAACTCACCTTTAAAAAGTGATTTAGGCGTGCTAATGCTTCAATAAATATATCGGCACCTTTGTTACCGAATTCGTATCGACCAGCGATGAAAAAGTATAACGTTTTATCTAGATCGAAATCATAATGTCTGAAAACGTTAAAACTATAATTAGTACAAGTCACAACTAGATATAAAAATGTGCAAAAGCTATGGCATCAAACTGATATTTGGACCGTTTATTCGAAAGTCGTGTAGGTCCATTTTTGGAAAAAAAATTCAGAAGGCACATATAATTTAGTGTGAACTTTTCATTTGTAGACAGTTTACAATTTAAATTTTAAAATTTAAAATTAAATTAAGAATTCGTAAGTAAATGAATTCGCTTAATCAAGAAAAGTAACATCGGAATAATTGAAAGATCTTCGCTAAAAGTATTTTCATTATTCACATTACCATTCGAAGATAAACAAAATACATACCCATAAAAATGTCCCCTAACGAACTCATGAATTTTTTCTTTCGACAAGGCGTGCAAATTTTGGAATTCGTGTAGTGCAGAAAATTTCTTAACATTCAAACCGTTGGGGGTAATAACATCGGGCTTCCGTTTTAATAGATGTTCAGCTTCATACCCTACCAAAATACAACAATAATTAAAATCGGAACGAAGCAAACGCAATTTTATAATAGAATAGAATCAGTTTGAAAAAAATTCAAATACCTATGAGTTAAGTAAAAACTCATATTATGAGTTGTATGCATTGCCTAAATATTGTTTAACATTTCTACAAACAATAAAGCCAATTGCTAAATTTTTAAATGCTTAACAAACAAAAATATCAGGGTATACACTAAGCAAATGTATAACAACTTTGAAGAGATCTAAAAATATTTTTAAACTGTTTCTGAACTAATTCGAAGTTGTTATGCGTTGTCCAAATATTGTTTAACATTTCTACTAACAGTAAAGCCAAAAACCCAAATTTTTTAATGTTTGACAAACAAAAATCTCAGGGTATACATACACGAAGCAAATTTTTAGCAACTTTAAAGAGATCTAAAAAATATTTTTAAACTGTTTCTGAACTAATTCGAAGTTGTTATGCGTTGTCCAAATGTTGTTTAACATTTCTACAAACAATAAAGCCAATTGCAAAATTTTTGAATGCTTGACAAACAAAAATCTCAGGGTATACACTGAGCAAATTAATAATAACTTTGAAGAGATTTAAAAAATATTTTTAAACTGTTTCTGAACTAATTCGAAGTAGTTACGCGATTTGAACCATCTGAGGGTAGATAATTATTGTAAAAATTTAGTTTGTAATTAATATTTTTTGTACACTTCGTACAAAAGTGCAAAGATTTTAGTCTATACTTTATAGTTTGCATTTTTTCAAGGAAATTTCTACGTGTTGGGTTGTTTTTGGAATCTGTTAATGTTTTCTATAAGTTTAACACAATTAAAAAAGTTCACTTGCATCACAGTTAATCAGTTTTGAAGTGTTAATGCACAATTTAAAGGTAAAAAATCAAATTAACTCTCTAAAGGTGATAAAGCGCCTGAGTCGTAGGCAACCCAAGCTACAGCAACTTAGTATTAATCAATAAATGAACGAGGCGGCACAGGGTATACACTGAGCATATTTTTAACAACTTTGAAGAGATCAAAAAAATATTTTAAAACTGTTTCTGAACTAATTCGAAGGAGTTATGCGTTGTCTAAACATTTTTTAACATTTCTACAAATAATAAGGCCAATTGCAAAATTTTTAAACGCTTGACAAACAAAAATATCAGGGTATATACACTGAGCATATTTTTAACAACTTTGAAGAGATCTAAAAAATATTTTTAAACTGTTTCTGAACTAATTCGAAGTAGTTATGCTTTGTCCAAATATTGTTTAAGATTTCTACAAACAATAAAGCAAATTGCAAAATTTTTAAATGCTTGACAAACAAAAATCTCAGGGTATACACTAAGCAAATTTTTAGCAACTTTGAAGAGATTTAAAAAGTATTTTTAAACTGTTTCTGAACTAATTCAAAGTTGTTAAGCATTCTCAAAATATTGTTTAACATTTCTACTAACAGTAAAGCCAAAAACCAAATTTTTAATGTTTGACAAACAAAAATCTTTAGAGTATACAAGTTTTTAAAAACTTTAAAGAGCTACAAAAATTACTTTCATACGGTTTCTGAACTAAGATGTTTTGTTTAGAAATGTTTATTATTTGTATGAGGTAATTAGGATTTTTTTTTTCCAGATTTCATTAAAAAAGTCATTCTTCGAACAAATACAGAAAGTGATATTTGTGTCGTAGGTTACAATGTAAAGCGATGATTATTTTACCTGTAATGTCTGATACGGTCGTGAAAACGTGTGCGCAGTGCGACGCGGCACGCTCCATGCAATAACGGTGATATATTTGACGCTTCCCTGCTTCCTCGTCGACATTAAACTAAACCAGAAAAAAAATACGGTTTAGTTTGAAAGTAATTTTGAATTTGCACATAAAAAATTCATCCAACAAACGGGATCAAAAGCGAAGAACAGATTAAAACTGGGATCAAAAGCCAGTGCAAATTAGGTATTTGGGGGCCCGGAAGTTTGATTTTAAGGCCCCCTTCTAAAAATTGCTACCGAAATATCATATTTTAATCAATAAACTGCACTTAAAAAAAGTTTCTTCCTATGCGGTTTCAAGAGTAATGACATACAAAGCTTTCCATCACAGAGTAGGCCTAGAATTTTGTGTTTTTGAACACTCACCGTACTTAAGTTGTTGTAAAAGTCCGTGTTACCAGCACACAGATACCGTCCTAGAAGCGTGGCATGGGTGGTGAAAACAGTTGCTATGTTTTGGTGGCGTGTTCGGGTCACGATTAATCCTACCCCGGCTTGCCATTCGTGAAAGTGTGTTACGATCTTCGGCGTCGTTCCATCACCGACAGCTTCAGCTGCACTATAAACCTCTTTTAAGAAATCTGAGACCATATAACCCAAGAGGATGGCATCATTTGCTTCGATATCCAAATGTGGTACACCGATGTTGCACGACGTCCATAAATCGTTCTTATATTCATCTAATTTCCACGCTGCAGATCCTATATCCATAAGAATGATCTGTGGATTGCCATCAACGAGCCACCGACCAGAGTGGACCTAAAGTTTAATTTAATTTAGCAATCGTTTTGCGATAATAAGACTGTGGCAAAAAATTACGATATGGAGCTCAAAATACGATTTGTAAATAATCTAGATTAACAATAATTGATTTTGAAATGAAAAAAATCGAAAACAAAGTTAAAAACAGTTGAAATTAAAATGAAAAACAATTGAAGTCAACTTCAAAAACAATTGAAATCAAAATCAACTACAAAAACAGGTGAAATAGAGATAGGAAATCGGTTTAAAAGAAAAACTGGAATAGGAAATTGGTTTCAGAGGAAAACTGGGATAGGAAATCGGTTTCAGGGAAAAACTAAGATAGGAAATTGGTTACAGAGAAAAACTAAAATAGGAAATTGGTTACAGAGAAAAACTGGGATAGGAAATTGGTTACAGAGGAAAACTGGGATAGGAAATTGGTTTCAGAGGAAAACTGAGATAGAAAATTGGTTACAGAGAAAAACTGGGATAGGAAATTGGTTTCAGAGTAAACAATTGATCTCAGAGAACAATAGGGATAAGAGATCAGTCTCGGAGAAAGATAAGGATAGGAGAGATCGGTTTCAGAAAAAAAATGTAACACACCTTGAAACCTTTGTTTCGCAAAGCTTGTACTGCATCGTTTAGGACATCGGAACCCAGTGGTCCCTCTTCTATCTCCGTTCTAGCACATTGTTCTTTGTACGGTCCGATGAGGCAATACTGATCGCCCATTTCTTCAGTTGATACAAACGCTTTCGACCTTATCACAGTGTAAATGCCACCGACTAAAAAACGAAATTAAATTGACGAATATAATTATGTTGGGAATGTTAAAAATTTATCGGGGTAAAAAACTCATTCGGGTATAGATTTTGGTGCAGTTTTAAGGTGTACAGCCGTATTTTGGATTATCACCGTTCGCTGTATTATATACACACTTTCAATTGACTTTAATTCATATATTTCCAAAAAATGGAACACAAAATTTTGAAAAAAATGCCATATTATTTTCATTGTAGCAAAAAAGTATTAAAATCTGTTAATGGGCATTACATATAAAATTACATTTTCAAAGTGTTGAAAAAACAAAAAGGGTTAATAATCTGGTATTAATATCAATTAAAAAGGTGAAAAAACTTGGAAGAAAATTACTTAACACGTCTTGAACTTTTAAGCACACTAATTAAAATTCTTAAATATTAGATAAAATTGTTCTTGGGCTATTTTTGAAAAATTAGGTGATACAATTTTTTTAAAGAGAAAAACAGGCCAGACATCTCACATTTTAATCTGTTGCAATAGAAAACACTATAGTTCTATTAAATATAACAAACCCAGTATAACAATTCTACAATTTCATTTAACTTAAGTTGACAAGGAGGAGTCAATTAATTAATTTGTGCTACTTCACATCGTATCTGACTATCATGTAATATACAAAACATAAATGTTTTAACATAGGGTTCATAATATTTTGAAGATCGCCTGTCTCATATTTTTCAAACACCGATAACTAGTTTTAAACATCAAACCTTTTGGCAAAAATAAACTAAACAAATCCATTGATGAACAAGTAATTAAAACTGTAATTATTACCTTTGTTGGCGACTTCCCAAGCTATTTCGAAAGTCCATCGATTTTCTTCTTGCGCTAGGAACCCTCTGTCCATAAAGCCAAGTAAGTTGCTGATCGATTCCGCCCTATAGAACCTCCTCGTAGCCCTTTCACGTGACATCTTGATTTACTATCGAAAAAAGGAGAAAAATTCAATGATACGACTTAAAAAATTCTTGGATTATCTTGCTAATTAATTTTCAGTGTTTTAAAACTAAAATTAGATTATCTGTACAATCCATAAACAATTTTTATCAAGGATTAAGATTAAAATTAATTTAAAACAATCCTAAAATACCCTCCACTAGTAATTCATTAGACGTACATTAAAAATTAATATAAATTACAAGAAACACAGCTGGTTGAGAAAATGTATGTTAGAAGGTTAAAATAGTAATTTAAACTTGATTGACTTGCTTGTAAATCACTATTTTAAAAATACAAAAGGGCAATGAGCCAAACATGTTAAGTTTCACACCCAAAACTTGCCAAAATTTATAATTATAACAGGGTTTGTTAAATTTATTTAATATATAATAAAAATATACACTTACAAGCTATTTTCAGTCAGAAAAATCAAAAATTTGTTTCGAATAATTTACCATGCGCTGGTATGCACTATGCACATATGGGTTTTTAAAAAACAGGATGACCTATACGTGTACCCGTTGTGGCACGCACGTGCGTACATAACTGTACAAATAAGACAAGGACAGCAGACCGCTGTACGTCGATAATATGCATTAATTCGTGTGTTCTTTTACAAGGGTCACCTCTAAAATAAGCGTATCATATTATTACGCACATACGTTTTACACTTACTTGCAGCTAACTTCACGCAAAGTAACAAGTGTGGGTTTATTTAATGGTCTAAAAAACGCATCAAAACGAAGAAAAATAACGTTTCACGAGTAAAATTTGTTTCTTTACATCGAATCTGCAGAGGAAACTGGCAAGCTGTTAAAAATACGACGGTTATTCACATTTGAATTTTATTTAAAACATCTAGGACCGTTCACAAAGTATTATAAAAGTCTTTTTTCTACTTTTAAGAGAAGCTTACTATCCTTGTTGCTATTAAAAGATCAGCAACTGCCCCAATTAAGTCGAAGGGTGTATTTTGTACTCTTGTCCTCACCGCTATGCTAGTCGTAGATTTCATTAGTCCATACAGATCGGGACAAAACTAGAAAAATATTGTCGATAAGCAGGTTCCACAGTTTTAAATAGGTTTTTACCTTCGTTCCTTCAACACCAGTGTCGTCAAATATTTGACTTACTTCTGTGCATTCAATGAGAAGGGCTTTTAGGGGAGTTACCAGTAGCATGTTATGTTGCGACTGAAACAAATGAAAGTACATTTCATTATTTCTTTTAAACAAACTGAAGTTATTTTCATTTAATATTTCAAAAACAGTTGAACATATGTAAAATTTAATAATTTTGAAAACAAATACTATAATTTTGAAAATTTATTTACGCACGTCCTACGCACGGCTAAAAATTTTTTATAAATTTTTTATATCGATACGATTACACCTAACAACTTCAGCAATTTATAACTTTTAAAAGTCATTAATAAAAATTTTATAGCGGTTTCAAAATTTCGAAAACAAATACGACAATTTTGAAAATTTAATTACGCATGTCCTACGCATATTTCAATTTTTTTGATGAAATGGACATATGATTGCAATCATTTTGAACATCACCAGCAACTTTTAACTTTTAAAAGTCAGGAATAAAAATACTATAGCGTTTTTAAAATTTCGAAAACAAATACTATAATTTTGAAAATTTAATTACGCACGTTCTACGCATAGCTAAAAATTTTTGATGAATTTTTTATATCAGTACGATCATACCTAACAACTTCAGCAATTTATAACTTTTAAAAGTCATTAATAAAAATTTTATAGTGGTTTCAAAATTTCTAAAACAAATACGATAATTTTGAAAATTTAATTACGAATGTCCTAAGCATATTTAATTTTTTTTGATGAAATGGACATATGATTGCAATCATTTTGAACATCATCAGCAACTTATAACTTTTAAAAGTCAGGAATAAAAATACTATAGCGTTTTCAAAATGTCGAAAACAAATACTATATTTTTGAAAATTTATTTACGCACGTCCTACGCATGGCTAAAAAATTTTGATGAATGTTTTATATCAATACGATTATACCTAACAACTTCAGCAATTTATAAATTTTAAAAGTTATTAATAAAAATGTTAGAGCGGTTTCAAAATTTCGAAAACAAATACGATAATTTTGAAAATTTAATTACGCATGTCCTACGCATATTTCAATTTTTTTTGATGAAATGGACATATCATTGCAATCATTTTGAGCATCACCAGCAACTTATAACTTTTAAAAGTCAGAAATAAAAGTTATATAGCGTATTCAAAATTTCGAAAACAAATACTATAATTTTGAAAATTTATTTACGCACGTCCTACGCATGGCTAAAAAAATTTGATGAATGTTTTATATCAATACGATTATACCTAACAACTTCAGCAATTTATAAATTTTAAAAGTTATTAATAAAAATGTTAGAGCGGTTTCAAAATTTCGAAAACAAATACGATAATTTTGAAAATTTAATTACGCATGTCCTACGCATATTTCAATTTTTTTGATGAAATGGACATATCATTGCAATCATTTTGAGCATCACCAGCAACTTATAACTTTTAAAAGTCAGAAATAAAAGTTATATAGCGTTTTCAAAATTTTGAAAACAAATACTATAATTTTGAAAATTCATTTACGCACGTCCTACGCATGGTTAAAAAAATTTGATGAATTTTTAAGATCAATACGATTATATCTAACAACTTCAGCAATTTATAACTTTTAAAAGTCATTAATAAAAATTTTGTAGCGGTTTCAAAATTTCGAAAACAAATACGATAATTTTGAAAATTTAATTACACATATTTAATTTTTTTAAGTCGACACTCATTATCAGTTTACAGATTTTTGCAAGACAATAAAGCAATGAGTTAAAAGATGGTAAAACGTGTTACCTGCTTGGGCTTATCTGCTTTAAATTCCCTCATCTGCATGACGACATTTCTTCGACCCGCCGTAAGATTCCATCTGGACCACGCGAAATTAAAAACAGTGCTAAGTTGTGCCATATTGTAATATAAATGGAGCTCCATGGGCCAATGTTTCTCACAGGTTCCTAGAGTAGAATTAAAAAAGAAGTACATGACATGACATAATAGAAAGAGAACATATTTAGAAGATTAGACATAATATGTTACGGAAACAAATGGGAACAAGTAGAAGATTTGGCCGCTCTTGGTCGTTAACAATTTTCTTGATTGAAAATTTACCGTCAATGTAGCAAAATGCATCAAAAGCTGGGAAGAGGTCCACTCCGTGTTCTTTCAAAAGCTATAACGTAATTAGTTTTTATATAACTATTGTTGGAGATGTATTTAATTCGTACCCTTATCAGTTTGGGCAGTTTGTAGTATTCTCCAATTAGGTGATCAGCAGCTGTGTTCGGCGCGTTTTGTAACTGAGATATACAGATCAAGTCGTCTTTTATGTTAAAGTCGATCAGCAGAATCGCCGCTGTTATTTGTAGTGTAACTGTGCCGCTGTAAAGAAAAATAAGATATATATATTTATATAAAATGGCGAGATATAGAAGTGACGGTTATTAAAGAAGTTTAAAAAAATTGCGTCTAGCGTTTAAACGACGTCTATGCAATGCGTAACGCGCACTTTCAATTATTAGAACGCATTCAAAACGTTTTTTTCCCCTTACTCTAATTCTGGTTTCATTTCCCAGGCTTGGAACGGCAAATTTGTGTATCTGTATGTGGCCAAGGCGAAACAACCAAATCTGCCAGTTCTGAAGGTGATGTAGCCTTTCTCTTCATTGTGTTTGACATCGTGCACATCCCTTGGGGTCCAGTATTGTTTCTTTTTATTCCAATGCACCACTTGAGGCACATCCAACCATAACACGTGACTTGGTAAACTGCAAGGGAAAAAAATGAAAATGTGACCATTGAATTCCTATCAAGAAAATCTTTGAGAAGCAAACCAAAACGGAAATTTTGATTTTAGTGCCAAAACTGGAGTCAGAGCAACTCCTCCAACTTATTCACGAACAGGACAGCCATATAAATTAAAAAATTCAAGTCGTGGTGCAAAGTAAAAAGTTTGGCTTATTTTTTTTTCAAGATCTCTTGCATAGCTGTACCTTTTTTCCATATCAGCGTTTGTATTTTTGTTTGTTAATGTCGTGAAGAGTGGTAATAAAAATTTGTCGATGACAGTCAAAAAAGTTTTTTTGGAACTTACTCAAGAGTAACTAGTATGAGCTTGTCCAGCAGAGCTTCTTGCGCTTTCAGTTCCTCTTCGATTTCTTCTGGTAGGCGCGTGGCGCCAGCTTCAGGAGGCGGTGGTGGTTCGTATAACACGTGATAAGGAACTTCAGATAAATCTTTTGGGATAGGCACTGAACAAACATAAAAGCTTAATAATTGTGTGAATGATTAAATCATCTACCAAGTCATGACAAAAAAAAAAGTTTTCATTTTGTACTGAAAGCTATTATTGTTTTTGTCATGTTGACTTTGGAAATTTTGGTTTAACCCCAAGTCTTTCCTCATGGCCAGTTAAGATTACTTGATAATTTGCCCTCATAGATAGCAACAATTATGCTAGAACTTAAAACATTTTGCCAGGGATCGAATAAACTTAAAAAAAAAGTTTTGAAAGCGTTAGTATCAAGAAAAGTCAGGTTCAATCTAAATCATGTTATTATGCGACTTAAAAAAATTGAAACGCTTGTGGGAATGTGTTGCTTACTAATAAGAATAAGAAAATATACTCTTCAGGATAAAACGTGGCCCAAAGTAACTCAAAATAAGTAAATCCGGTACCGATTCTTTAGTTGTACATGTTTAGGTATCCAGAGAAACTGACTAGCTCTTAAAAGAAAAAAAGAACAAGAAAAAAAAGGCCAGAAAAAAATTGTACTAATCCCGAAACCAACCCAGGAAGATCTCAGACAACCATAAAGTTCTTTTACTTACAAGCCGTTATCACCAATTCAATAGACACCAAGTCGGTTGGTTGAGGGGGTTGGTTGTACAAATTTAAAAAGTATGTTCCTCCGAGAACAAAATATTTCCGCAGATTCAGTTCGCCTTCTTCCACAGTCGTTATCAATTTTTCTCGTACTCCCATGTAAATGTTATCTGAAAAAATATTTGGCATTAACAATTTAGGTAGAAAAAAGTGGTAAAACAACGTTTTGAAAAAGAAAAGATATTTAAGACGAGAATAAAAGCACGAATTGCGTCAAACAAGATGGTAATTGATGCCGTATAGTCCTGATTTGAAGACCATGAAAAGGATTTTTGGCAAAGGCTTCCAAGGATTTTTTCCAAAGTGACTTTATGAACGTTAAGTGCATAGACTCGAAGGGCGATTATGTTAAATAAAATACTACTATTACTTTGTAGTCTCCTATGTTAGACTAGAAATTTATGAAACGTCACTGGAATACACCCAATTAAATCAAAAATTAACAACCTTCTATTTCGATCACGTATGTGCTCGCAGAGGGCTCCAATTTTTGATAAGGCACAATCGGTATTGGATCAGGTATCTCAATCTCTATATCTTCAGTGACCATAGAAGCATCGTCTCCCTCCTGAGGTGGCGGTCTTGAACGGTTCATATACTTGTATTTCAGTTTGGCGTTCCATTCCTCCAGCGTCACCTGAACCAAATCTAAAAATCAAAGATTCAGAAGATGTTCGGTACTGTAAAAGTCAATTCACCTTGTTGATACGGTTTTGGTACCTCGGGTCTGTCGTAAGTTCTGCTCAAGTCGCTCAAATGATCGTACTTGACGTACATGCATCTAACAGCTACACGATAAAAGTTAAGATCTTCTGGGAATAGGACTACCATATTTAACTCAGGGCAGGTGATGGTTATCCGATGTCTGAAAAAGGACAATTATTTCGACTTAGTTTTCATACTGCTTAAGCATCGAAAAAAAAAACGGACATCTATGGAAAGTGAACTACAGGAAGAGTATTACACGATATTATTTATTACAGTTTACCCATTTTTTTTTTACAGCAGGCATTAAGTCAAAAAGACGTGAAACATTTTTTTACAAGACAAAGCTCCTTATAAACGGAATACGATAAATTGGATGTGAAATAACAATCATTGACATTTAAACCTCCATGTTCACCTGCCTTGGCTTTCTGTGATTACCATTGCAATTAAAATAAGCCAAACATCTGATCAAAGTAACAATTCACAAAATATTTAGTACAAAATATCTGGATATTTTAGCGTTTTATTTAACTGCGAGTATTAGATCACTTTAATAACAGACGAAACGACAAATTTTAAAAGTAATACAGATTATACATAGCTATAGTTGAAAAGTTCAATAAAAAAAATTGGTATCCTTGGTAGATTAAGCAGTAAACTTACTAAAATTCTAATATACGAGTACAAAGGTATAATAGCACCCCATTTAGAACACAGCTCTAGTGTATTATTAGTAGAAATTTTTCATCTAAAATTTAAGTCCTGCTTTTCTAAAAACGTTCACAATTTCCTCGTTTTAGTTCTGATTTTGCTAGGAAATCTTTTCAGTTACTATTTCTGTGTTTTAGCATGCAAATTTGAAGCATTCATGAACATATATGAATTATAAACGAAATCAGTGGTGTAGCAAGCTGAGTGAATGTAAATAAACTTAATTAAAAATGTATCTTTGTATCAAACGATGTCTTATCATACTGTCAGACTATTTTCAAGTGTTTCGGCTATTAATTCGTCAAGAAATAAATTTTTAAATTATTTTACAACATGTAATATTTAGTAACTAAATTGATGGGTTAAAATGCCCAAAGCGTGACAAAGAAAGAGAACCACTAGACAGAGACAGTATGTGTATTACAAGTGCACATTTTTAAGTGCACTTGACCACAAAAGTTTCGATTTGAGTACACATATCACACGTAAAAATCAAATTATTTTAAGTACACGGGTTGCAAAAACGCTTGACAAATATTTATTTTTTTTTTGTGGGTGGTTTTCGAGAATTTAATTAACCTAAACGTAAAAATTTCCAAATATCGCTATCAAAAATTGCAACGCAAAGTGTACAACTGGCGCTTAAATTTCCCCACCTACACAAATCGTTTGCGCGTTCAAATTCAGACAAATAATTAACTTTAGTTGAGTTGTAGTTCTCAATATCACCATAGAGGACGCCACCTCCTTGACCTCACACCGATGGGCGGAGCAAGTTGCTTGTATACGAGGGGCGCTTAAAAATTATTTTACAGAATCATTTAATACTGTTAAACGTTATTTCTTAAATTAAAACTATTTAAAATTACTCCAACTGACATCGAGCTCCTTATCATAAGCACCTACAAAAAACAAGCGTTGTTTTTATGTGTCTGCCTAAAAGATTTTGTTACAAGATTTTCGATAAACCCTTATATAATTCACCTTGATTCGTGCTTGAGATTTTTGCCACATTGGCGCCACGTTACGGACAGCTTCGCCTAAACTGGTTAGTGCGCATGACAATAATTGATTTCGTACTAGAAAAGACAGGGGGGTACTCAAAAATGTTAAGGGTTGTCCTAAAATTTCTGATTTAAAAAAAAAAAAATTAAAACGATCGGTTTTTGATTCTGCATTATCCATTGTGTGTTTATTGAAATATTAAAGTTATTTTGAACCAGGGCTGCCGACAGACATTGATGAGTAAAAAATCAATAAAAGTAAAACGATGTTGTATTAATTTATGATTCTTATATGAATTTCTAAAATATATTGTGCAAAGGCAATCATCCACCTCAATAAAAATCAAAATATTTATTGTAACGACAAAGTTATTAAGAAATTTGTTCTGAATTATTAATGTTGAATAACACTTGAGTAAAAATCCAATAAAAATCAAACACAGCTATGTTTTTATATCAAATATAAATTTAAAAAAAGTGTACTGTAAAGGGTGGCCCATTTTCGATGCACATACAAGGTATCTCGCTTATTATCAGAGTTAGAAAAAAACTAAGTACATAGTCTCGATTTCTTTTTTCGAGAGGAATTCATTGCCGTGAACAGATTTTTGATATCTTTTTTAATTTTCGAAATATAGGCAAAAACCGATTTTTGGCACTTTTCAAAAATGTTAAATATCTCGGTTAAACGAAAAGATAGAGAAAAACTTTAAAGTCATTTTTGGCGTGGTTTTTGTCCTTAATAAAATAGCCAAGTTCAATTTTTTTTACTCATATAAGTAGCGATATATATTATCAACGGCCGTCCGAAAAAGGTCCTTTAAAACGGTCATACTTGTGATCGCGTTGGCTATGAAATGGTGTTGGGAAGAAATCAAACTTTGTTGTTTTTTGATGCACGCACACTTTGCGAGTAGGGCTGTGAAAGGTTTTTGAAATTATCTTCAACGGTCTCTGAAAAAAGCGCGAAAAACTAGAACCCGGCAAAATACTGAGTTCGCTCGGAAAATAAAAACATCTCGATCTACAAAAAAATTCATAACTCCGTTATGTGCGATCAGAAAATTTTGATCCGGTGTTCAAAATGTAGCTAAAAGACGGGCGCATCCGACGACGTACAGAAAGCGAAATTTGAAAATAGGTCACCCTGTACATGGCCGCCTTGGCTCGTGGGCCCGTGCACCCGCTGCACTCCCGATTTCTACGCCACTGATCGAAATAAAATATACTTAAGAGTTCTACAAACATTGGGAGTTTCCTGGGGTTGACCATACACGTTGGTAGAATAACTTTCAGCCAAAGACTCAAAGTGAAATACTTTTCTTTAATGATGTAATCGGCTGTAGGTATATTGATGCGATGCAAATTATGGTGGACATCCCTCAACAATTTATAAGTTGCCCTATCAAGGCTGCGTTGCTGGTGCTCCCGAAACAATCGCCGTATCTAAAAACAAAAAACTATCAGTAAAGAACTCAGCCGTTTCGTAAGATGAACGTACCCATTTCCAGTTTTCAATTAAATTTGGACTGGCGTCTAGAGGGTCGTCAATGATCTCCGTTAGAGTATCCATAAGCTAAAAAGGGTCGGAGAATGTTAAAAAAAAACATCAAGAGTTTGGGTGCTGGGCTGAAAAATCGTTGAACATTTCTTGATAATCGTTGTCCAAAAACTATATTTGAAGATGTGCCCAATAAGGGAACATTTATTTACGCCCGTCCTACACATAATGAATTTTGTTTGATGAATTATGCATATTAGTACGACTATATGTAACATCTCCAGCAAATATTAAGTTTAAAAAATCAATAATAAAAATTTTATAGCGAACTCAAAATGTCGCTAAAAAATTAATAATTTGGGAAATTTAATTACGCCCGTCCTACACATGATTTAATTTTTTTGATGAAATGTGCTTATCATTATGACTGTATCTAACATTACCAGCAAATATTAAGTCTTTAAAAGCGATAATACAATTTTTACAGCGAATTCAAAATTTCGTTAAAAAGATTCGATAGTTTTTGAAAATGTAATTACGCACGTCCTACGCTTGATTAAAATTATTTGATAAGATAAACATATCAGTACCTACGGCAATATTTAACATCTTCAGCAAATATTAAGTTTGAAAAGGCAATAATAAAGATTTTAAAGCGATTTCAAAATTTCGCTAAAAAGATTCGATAATTTTCAAAATGTAATTACGCCCGTCCTACACTTGTTTAAATTTTTTTGATCAGATTTACATGTTAGTACGGCAATATCTAATATCTTCACCAAATATTTAGTTTGAAGGCCATAATAACAATTTTAAAGCGATTTCAAAATTTCGCTAAAAAGATTCGATAATTTTGAAAATGTAATTACGCCCGTCCTACGATTGATTATTTTTTTTAAATAATATTTACATGTTAGTACGGCAATATCTAACATCTTCAGCAAATATTTTGTTTGAAAAGGCCATAATAACAATTTTAAAGCGATTTCAAAATTTCGCTAAAAAGATTCGATAATTTTGAAAATGTAATTACACCCGTCCTACGCATGATTTAATTTTTTTGATGAGATTTACATGTTAGTACAGCAATATCTAACATCTTCAGCAAATATTAAGTTTGAAAAGGCCATAATAACAATTTTAAAGCGATTTCAAAATTTCCAAAACATATACGATAATTTTGAAAATTTAATTACGCCCGTCCTACGCATGATTTAATTTTTTTGTTGAGATTTACATGTTAGTACGGCAATATCTAACATCTTCAGCAAATATTAAGTTTGAAAAGGCAATAATAAAGATTTTAAAGCGATTTCAAAATTTCGCTAAAAAGATTCGATAATTTTGAAAATGTAATTACGCCCGTCCTACGCATGATTTAATTTTTTTGATGAGATTTACATGTTAGTACGGCAATATCTAACATCTTCAGCAAATATTAAGTTTAAAAAGGCCATAATAACAATTTTAAAGCGATTTCAAAATTTCGCTAAAAAGATTCGATAATTTTGAAAATGTAATTACACCCGTCCTACGCATGATTTAATTTTTTTGATGAGATTTACATGTTAGTACAGCAATATCTAACATCTTCAGCAAATATTAAGTTTGAAAAGGCCATAATAACAATTTTAAAGCGATTTCAAAATTTCCAAAACATATACGATAATTTTGAAAATTTAATTACGCCCGTCCTACGCATGATTTAATTTTTTTGTTGAGATTTACATGTTAGTACGGCAATATCTAACATCTTCAGCAAATATTAAGTTTGAAAAGGCAATAATAAAGATTTTAAAGCGATTTCAAAATTTCGCTAAAAAGATTCGATAATTTTGAAAATGTAATTACGCCCGTCCTACGCATGATTTAATTTTTTTGATGAGATTTACATGTTAGTACGGCAATATCTAACATCTTCAGCAAATATTAAGTTTGAAAAGGCCATAATAACAATTTTAAAGCGATTTCAAAATTTCCAAAACATATACGATAATTTTGAAAATTTAATTACGCCCGTCCTACGCATGATTTAAATTTTTTTGTTGAGATTTACATGTTAGTACGGCAATATCTAACATCTTCAGCAAATATTAAGTTTGAAAAGGCAATAATAAAGATTTTAAAGCGATTTCAAAATTTCGCTAAAAAGATTCGATAATTTTCAAAATGTAATTACGCCCGTCCTACGCATGATTTAATTTTTTTGATGAGATTTACATGTTAGTACGGCAATATCTAACATCTTCAGCAAATATTAAGTTTGAAAAGGCCATGAAAACAATTTTAAAGCGATTTCAAAATTTCGCTAAAAAGATTCGATAATTTTGAAAATGTAATTACGACCGTCCTACGCATGATTAAATTTTTTTGATGGGATTTACATGTCAGTACGACCATATGTAACATCTCCAGCAACTTATAACTTTTAACAGTTCTTAACATCGTAAGAGATCAACATAAAAATAAATGAGAACAAGATTATGATTATCATTTTCAAAATTAATATCGTCTCCACAAAGTTTTTTTGATCAAATGCGTTGTTTCCTAAACTATTTCTATCAACCAGACGAATATTTCAACAGACAGCTTCTTTTAAAGTTATCCAATAATTTAAACAAACCGTCAAGACTTCTTCGGTTTTTGTAATTGCCTGTTCAATTGTAGTGTCGTCTATAGATTTTTCCCATAAGTGCAGGTAAGTGTTCATTTCACCACATTGTGGAGCATTTGGTAGTCCATCACATTTTAAATAAAGCTCCCACTAAAATTTAAAACGTATTACCTTAAGCTCAAATTGTTTTGAACAACTTCGTTTTTATACAATAAAGATATATACCTGGCACTGGGCATTCTTTTCGTAAGCCTGTTCCATATTTTTTTCCCGAATAAGCTCGATGAATTTGCAGGCTTTTGATAGTTGTTCCACTCTTAACTGCTGCTCGATTACCTCCCTCTTTTGTTTTTCTATGTTCGCTAATCGTTCCTGTTCCAGTCGAATTTTTTCTTCTTCTATGGCGAGCAGGGCATCCTGTTCTGCTTGTATGCGGGCCTGCTCTGCCCTTTCGGCGTCCTGTTTAGCCTTCTCTGCTTTGGACAATTTTGGACCCTAAAAAAAAAAAAACAAATAAAATTAACCAAGAAAACTCTGAAACCAAATAAGTACAAAAACAAGGAAGTAATAATAATTTTAGAAATTTGTAAAAAGACTAATATTCATAACGTACCAATTTAAGTTCGCTTGCGCGGTTATTTTAAATTTGTATAAGTAGTTTTCATTTTAACTACCGTTATTTTAAATTTTCATCCTAACGCCTAAACGGCCCGCAAAATAGCTTTTGTGTGTTTATAGTTTTTGAATGTTGCTTACATTTTTTTTTGAGTTTACCGAAAAATGTTATTAAAATACTTAAGTAAAAATAATAAATACGTTTTTTCATGCATTACTTTTGCTTTTTTCTGCTTCTTCGGCTTTGGTTCTCCAAGTTCAGTACCAGCTCCGCTTGGTTCTGCTGCACCTGTCATACTTTTTATGCTCTTTCTGCTCTTTTTGCTTTTCGCAGACGGGGCGATCGATATCTCTTCCTCTGATTTAAAAAAAAAATCAAGTTTTGGGGAAAAACAATTTTTGGTAAAAAGCGTTACCGGAAAATCGGTTTCCCATTACCTTTAACTCCTTCGGCTTCTTTATCGGCCAACTCTTTCATTTTATTTATTTCAGCCATAATATCAACAGTGGACACGTCTTCTTCTATGGTCGAAGGTGGCGCTTCTTGTTTTCCTTTCTGTGTAAAAACTTAGAAGCTGATTAGTTCGAGATCTTTTTAAAAGGGAATTTTCACACCTTTCCTTTTTTCTTAGCCTCCTGTCCCTTCTTGCCTTTTGCTTTTAATTTAATCTCTGGCGGTGGTGTTGGCGGCTCTGATATAATGGTTGATCCTGTATACGAGCTTCCTTCTGATAAGCTCACTTTTGATCTAGCGGCATCCAGTAGCGATTTTTGTTTTTCTAACAACAGCAAATTAATCTTTGATTGTATTTTTGAGGACGATGCGGCTTGAAGCGCACTCTGTTGTCGTGATAAAAGTCCAGCTCTCGATTGCGGTCTAGAGTAGATTTTGACTGTTGAGGCAATTCTAATAGTTTTTTCTTCCTGTGTATCATTAACTTAAATGTATACGAATTCAGAAATACGATGGCCCTAAAGAGGCGATCCGAAAGTAATAGTAGTACATTTTTTGAATGATTTTGATGATGTCATCATTTGATCCTTTTGCTTATAGTCTTAACATCTATTTTTTAATACATAAATTAACAAATAAATAAAATGATGAGGTATTACTTTCGGAAAGACATTGGTATCTGCTGGAAATATAAGAAATATTTTTACTTCTATTGTGTGTAATTTCTTTTTGCCCTTGCCCTTTTCCTTTTTGCCTTTTGGTGGCTGTGCTTCTGCTCCGAGTTCTTCTGCTTCCGGTTGTTCAGGCTTGACTTTTTTCGCAGCTTGTTTTTTTTTTACCGCTGCTTCAGCAAGTACACCAGGTGTATTATATTAACATACAGTATTTTTGTTTGTGTAAAGTTTTTACCTTTCTCCTCCCCTCCTACTTCTTCTTCACCCGCTTTCTCTTTCTTTCCCTTTTTCTCCTTCTTACCTTTTTCCTCTTCTTCTTCTACCTTTTCTTTCTTGCCCTTCTTCTCCTTCTTACCTTTTTCCTTTTCTTCTTCTTCTTCTTCTACCTTTTCTTTCTTTCCTTTTTTCTTGCCCTTTTCCTCTTCTTCCACTACTTCCTCTACTATCTCTTTCTTTCCTTTTTTCTCTTTCTTCTTACCTTTTTCCTCTCCTCCTTCCACTTCTTCCTCAACTTTATCTTGTTTTCCTTTTTTCTCTTTCTTTCCTTTTTTACCTTTTGCTTCTTCTTCAGGCTTCTGTTCTTCGACAGCTTCCGAAGGTGGGGCATCACCTCCTTCAGCATCTGCTGCCTTTTTTTCCTTTTTATCTTTTTTCTTCTCCGGTTTTTCTTTCTTCTCTTTTTTGTCTGGCTTCTCCTCTGGTTTTGGAGTTTCTTCAGCCTTCGGAGCTAAATTAAGGAAGATATTTAATTAAAAGTAATGGTTTCTCTGGACAATTTACGTTCGGGAGGGGGGGCAGCAACTGCAGCTTCAGTTTCTTCTGCTTTTTTCTTCGGCTTTTTTTCTTTCACGCCCGTCTTCTCTGCTTTTTTGGCTGCTTTTTTGGCAGATTTTTCCTCTGCTGTTAGTGCATGTTCAAAGTCGATTTTTTTGAATTTAATTGGGTCGTCAGATAGGGGATCAAACACTTTTTCTTTTTTCTTTTTACCCTTCTTTCCGCCTGCTACTTCCTGCTGATTGACCTGGTCTCCGCCCTCAGCATTTGCTAAGAAATTAAAACTTTAAGCGATTTTTGACGATGTTACTTCTTTTCAGCCCGACGTGTTGTTAAAACTTAAAACTGCGAAATAATTCGTGAACAAATCATATTTCGTTTGCCGACAAACAAATTTAAAACAATTGTAAAAAACATTTTATACTTATAGCGAATGGTAAAACTATTCCTGCCTTAAATATCAGTTCTTCCTTAACTTTAGTTAGAATAAGAAAGAATAAATAATAAGGCAAGAAGGACTACTACAAATTTAGGACTAGATAAACGATAACAGTGTTGAACTAAGTTCTTTTTTTACGTGAAGTAATGAACAAATTTTTAGTTAATTTTACAATATAAACAAAATTCAACCCTACAAATATGAGGCTAATTGTTCTTGCCTTCTTCTGGAAGGTTTTCTCCATCTTCAACAACTTCTGCTTCTCCGTCATTCGTCATTTCGAAATTATATTTAATTTACATAAAATATGTGTATACTTCTAAAAAGTGTCTAAAATAAATTTAGGCAGTACTTTTAAAGGTTGTCAACTGACATTTCTTGTCAAAATTTCAAGTTCATTAAGGCACAAGACGTCTAGATTTAGCGCAACTAATAATAAAAGTGAAAAAATATTTTTGAAATAGAATAATGAGTCTTTAAAATTTAAACTATACGTATAATATTATGAAGAGGCAAGGGCATCATTTTAATAAAGTTTTGAGGAACAATTATGAGCCTTAGTCACACTTTTGGTTGTTGATGTTAAAAGGTTAAAAAATTTAAATTGCTTTAAGTTCACAATTTCCTTCAACAGTACAATGTAGTTATTAGGGGGACTTATACATGTACATAATTAAATGTATTTACAATTTATGATTTTGGATGTGTTGCTTTAAATATTTTCGACAACTAATGCCTTATTTCTGAAGGCAGGGTGCAAAACTGTACAAAAGATTACATTTCAGCAAGAACTTAAAAAATAAAGAGAACTATAGGTAGTAGGTATTTTAATGTTTACGATGGACTTTATAGATTCCCTGAGTTATAAAAATATAATTCGCAACACCCCGTAGATCATAAAATCTTCGCAATTTTAAAAGCTAGTTTAAATACAGTGCCGAACAATTTTTGTTTAAATCATTCGCCTTCTACTAATAATTTCAATTCAATTGCAAAATCAAATCTAAGGTACACTAAGGTGACAACACAGAATTACAAAATTATCGAATATATTATAAGAACAATGGCGATTTTAATATTAATATGGTTCATAGACCTTTGATATTGAAACTAAGTCATTGTTTAGTAGTATAAACCCACAACTCGCTGGCTGATCAGTAAAAATAAAATAGTTTTAGTCGAAATTTTGAGTCACAAGCAAACCCGAAAAAAACATCCCAATCTGGTGTCCGTGGCAAGTTTAATAAGTTCTTAGGTTTAATCGAAGTTGGTTATCGAAACAAAATCATGTCGATGCTGGTAGCATTGCCCACTATACCAGAATATTATGCGGGGCGCAGCATTTTCGTTACTGGAGCAACGGGCTTCATGGGCAAAGTCTTAATAGAAAAATTGTTGCGTTCCTGCCCGGATATTGATAAGGTCTATGTGTTGATGCGGCCAAAAAAGGGCAAAGCCATCGAGGAAAGATTACAAACTGTCACGGATCTTCCGGTATGTTTTGGACTTGAAATTGTTAAATTTTACTCGCGGTTTTTCAGTTATTTGACCTATTAAAAGAGGAACAACCAGATACCATCAAAAATAAAATTATTCCCTTGGCTGGAGATGTTAAGGAGTTGGAACTGGGTAAGATACTTCTAAGTTATTGACTTAATTTTATGTTTTTAATTGTGGTGAATGAATGCCTAAAAAATGTAATACTCTGAACGCCAAAGAATGACGGGAAGACTCTCTGGTGTTAAGAATTCATCTTTTTTGGCAAATCAGGTCGGTTTAGCATTGAATGCCAACCCCCATAAGAATAAAGAATGTTATCTGCACCATTAGAAATAAAAAATATTTCTTATACTACAGTAAATAACATTTTGTAGGCTTATCCGAAGAAGACAAAGAAACACTGATAGAAAATGTGTCAATCATATTTCACGCCGCAGCCTCCGTAAGATTTGACGATCCCATTAAAGATGCAATCCTTATGAATACAAGAGGCACCAGGGAAGTGGCCAGCCTTGCTCTGAAGATGAAGAAATTGGATGTAAGTGTTTGTTGTTACAGGTTATTTCGAAAATTTCAAAAGCTACAAGCAAGGGGTGTAAACGATTTTTTAAAGAACTAATTTCTTGTGGATCCCCTCAGATGTTACAGCGGACAACTGGAGGTCCGCAGGCCACAGTTTGGAACCGCTGGTGTAATTAATTAGTTTCATGCATTCATTTGTAGGTATTCTTGCACATTTCCACAACCTACTGCAACACGGATAGAAAACAAATCGACGAACAGCTGTATCCACCTCATGGCGATTGGCGAAAATCCATAGAACTCGCCGAGAGATTAGATGAACACACCCTGAACATCTTGACATCAAAGTACATGGGAAAGTTGCCCAACACCTACACTTTTACAAAATCTTTAGCGGAACACGTGGTCTACGATATGTGCCAAAATAAAATCCCTGCTATTATTTTCAGGCCTTCGATAGGTAAACGTTTTGTCGCTGTTGGAATTTGAGTTGAAATAAATCGGTTTTAGTGATATCGACCATGAAGGAACCAATGCCGGGTTGGATCGACAATTTTAATGGGCCAGTTGCCATGTTGGCAGTTTGTGGAAAAGGTAGATAACACTAATGATTCGTTTTTTGAGCCCCAACACTCGGTATTCGTTTATCTCCAAAATCGGTTGACTTAAGTCAAAGAAATAATGAATTACAAAACAAAAACATAAGATCTAATATCTCAAAAATAACTGTATGTGCCCTGAATCTAATAAGATATTTAAAAAAAGAAATAGGTTTCGTATAATAAAAATAAAGTAATTTAATGTAAGAGCCTTGATGGGATTTTTTTTTTAGGAATATTGAGAAGCATTTATTCAGATCCTGATGTGGTAGCAGATTACATGCCCGTTGACATAGCAATTAAAGGGTTGATGATTTCAGTTTGGAAAAAAGGCACTGCAAGGTATGTTAATTTCTGATAATTTTCCAATATACAGATATTTTTAAATAACAAGTTGTGCAATTAAAGTTGCGTTACGCAGGTAATTTTTACATCTTGAGTTTTTCTCTAGATCTATTTAAAAGCAAATTTTGGGCAAGAATTGTTTTTAAAAAACAACAACCACGTTTTTAATTGATGGACAACTATATTATAACTCAATACACTTAGTTTTAGAAAATGTTATTAATTTTTTGTAGTTCTGTATAGACACTGAACAAAAAATTGTTTGATGTATTAAAAACTGCCTGCAAAATTATCTAATCTTTACAAAACAACAAAAATAGAAATGATTAAGAACGAATCCATACAAGCATTTTTTTTATTTATTTACTACTCATAATCAACATTTAGTTGATTATTATCGTATATTGGCCCTACCATATATTTATTTCCTACTCATCTGCTATTTGTGAAATCATGTCAAATTTTGTCTGCTGATATATCTTATGCAAACAGATGAATTTTAAGAACGTTTTGTGTATCATTTTACCAATATACTGATAATTTCTTGATAATCACGTGCCAAAAAAAAAATTGAACAAGGAGTTGTACTTTTTGTCAATACATTGCAATTAAAAATTATTTGCTAATCACATAAGCAACTTACAAGATTTATTTTACATAAAAAATAACAAATCCCTGTAATTCAAAGCTAGGTTTGTGTAAATTAAATAAATAAAAGTTAACCTGATGTTATTAGATTATAAAACGTTTTGTTATTTGTTGTAAATTTATAAAGAACGTTTTAAACATTGTTTTAAATTACAATTTAAAACATCGAGTATTATAGGTTAATAAACGCGGTTTATAATACTTGCCATTTTGTCTAACACTGCACTATACAAAATTATTGATCAAACAATGAAATGCAAGTGTAGGATTAAAATGTGTAGCCAAGACAATAAGAGCATACGTGTATTTTGTTTGTTTTTCCAGTACAATTAGTTAAAACAATACACAAACTCATTATAAGGTAATAGTTGTAATAGCTATTAATTAACAAAAACAACAAAAAATTCCTAGTGAACTATTCTTGTCAAAATTTTGAAAGTTGTACATTTGGCCTTATTGCTTGTAAAAATATTAAACAGTGTCTATTCAATGCATAACAATTACAAATTTGTTCAGAAACCGAGTGAAAATATTTTTTACATCTCATCAAAATTTTTAAAATTCTCCCAATTGTATATCATTGGAAGTTCCTAAAAAGTTCTTTTAATTATCTTCTAGTCCAAAATTGGGCCCACAGTTTTAACTAAGTAGTAAATGAATCGTATTTTTTCCCAGAAATTTGGAGGAGAAATCGGAAGTATCATTCTATAACTGTAGCAGTTACAATGTACGTTCCATAACGATGGGGCAGATGGTGGACATGGCCAGACAACTCAACTGGGAGATACCCTTAACTAGAACCCTGTGGTACCCCGGAGGTTCTGTGACAACTTCCAAATATCTGCACTACTTGAAAGTCATTTTACAGCATCTAATTCCTGCAATATTCGTCGACTTAATATTTAGAGCTACCGGGAAAAAACCTATGTAAGTATAGGCGTGGGCTCTGTAGTTCACGTTTGACTTGTACAATTTACTTTTCGTAGCTTTTGCCTGATATACTCTCGTTTTGTAGTAAAAAAAATGATACGTTTCTTGAAATTTTAATTAAAGCTACAACAAAATTTGTAATTGTGAAAGAACGATGATCAATGTTCGGTTGTACATTTCAACAATATTTTTTTCTTCTAGTTTACAAGCTTGGCTTAAGTTCAGAATTTCTTTAAACATATTTTTACAGCTTCTATGTAATTCCTAACTAACTTTCCATTTTTCCTTACAAAACAAGGCCTTTATTGTATGCCGATCTAGCACTTTTAATTGCTCGAAAAAAAAATTATTGTCTTTTCTTTTAGGTTAGTCAAAATACAACGCAAAATGTTCATCGCAAATCACGCCATTTACTATTTCATATCGAGCCAGTGGGACTTCCTCAACGACAACTTCCTAGATTTGGACAAGAAGGTTTTGTCCCATGATGCAGAAAGTTTCAGATTTGACGTTGACAATGTGAATGTGTATGGTTATTTCAGAAACGCTATGTTTGGAGGGCGCAAGTACCTGTTGCACGAAGACGAATCAACGGTAGAACAGGCCCGTACCAATATGATAAGGTAGGTATTGTTAAGGGTGTCCCAGAATTGCATGAGATAATTTTTATGGCTATATTAATACGACAACATTTGGTCAGCTCAAAATTTGGAAAAGGATGAAAAAGTATTTGGGAACATACCGGGTGTAAATGAAGTGTGGTACACCCCTTTTTTTTTCTTTACTTTTAATTTTAGATAAATGAACAGTATAGTACAGTGTATGTACTTAAAAGATCCGGTGTTTTGCACATACCATATGTCTAAAATGTCATTAATTTAAAATCAAAACTAAAGAAGAAAAATGGGGTGTACCACACTTTGTTTACACCCGGTATATCTTCGCAGTTTCTCTTTTATAGCAAGCTTAGATTACAAAAATGCGTGGCCCTTCGAAACAACTGGGTTAAAAATTATTTCAAACTACGTAATATTGAAATAACTATCTAGTTTCCTCTTCTTTTAACCACCAAGCGTTCTAAAATTGTTCTTAATGGCACTAGTTCGTAAAAAAAATCGTGAAGAAATTGTCAAACTGCGTTCGAAACAATTCTAAGAATCTGAGTTAAAATTGTTTTGACTTAACAAATACCTTGCAGGAACCCTGTGTAATGTAACACAATAAATATTTCTTATTTACAGGATGTACACGCTTCACCTCATCATCAAGTTCCTGTTTTACGGCCTGCTATTCTACTTTTTATTTTACAAGATGAAAATCTTTTCAATCTTCGTAAACAAATACAACGAGTTTTATGAAGAAGTATTTGGGGAATAAAGTAAATTAGTTTAGGAGTGGGGTTTTGGTAAAATAAGTAGTGTAATTTTATATGTATAAATATTTAGAAATAATATTTTTAAAAAGTGAAGTGCATTTTATTTTGATAGTCTAACTTAGGGGTTCCCAAACTTTCTCAGTCCGCAGCGCCCCTAGTTATTTCCTAAAATTTATGATCTACTGTAATTATTTTAATGTTAGTCCATCGACAGTTTTGCATAGGACTTTAGCTCAGAATATTTTGGGGGACAATTAAAAATTAAAAACCGATATACTTATGTAAGTTTTATAGTATAAAAAGTGTAATATCTAATTAATATTCATCAGAAAAAAGTCAAATTAAAAACAGTTTTGCCCATGTTCCTTTTAGTATTTGAAGTATCTATTTTAATTATCAATTTTTGGAGTTTGGTTAACTATTATGTTAGAGGGGGCGCTAAGGTGGGGCACGATTCAGGAAAGGTTGAGAAACACTACCTAATACGGTTTTCTCTTGCTGATTTAATCAGAAATCCCATACTGTGTGGTAAAAATGACTAGGGATTATGCAATAGAAAGAAACGCTGAAATAAAAAATATAGTACCTACTAGGGTTTCTTTCCCGGGATCCCGGGAACCCGGGATCCCGGTCCATTTTAAGCTATTTTATATTTCCCGGGAAATGCTTTTTGTCCCGGGCATCCCCGGGATTTTAAAAAAGTGTTGTTTTCGTTTATTTTGTGCTAAGATCTTTGTAATACTATTATAACTTATCAGAATTTTATGCTTAAAATGTCTTTACTAACAGTAAATTATGGAAAAACTTCAAAATAATTTTTCTCTTTTAGTATGGCGCAAAGAAGCCCGGTCTCCATTACAAAGTTAATATCTTCAAAATACTTTTACAGTTTTATTTTTGTGTAGCCTGATAATTCAAAGCAAAATAGCTTATAAATGAAATTTTATTGATAATAACGATGTTTCTTTGCTGCTAGATGCTCTCGACAATTTCACCTACATCAATAGATACTAAGAGAGCATTTTATGCAGCAGAATTTTTTGTTAATAAATTAAGAAAAAGACTAATTGACTGAAGCACAGATCACCTTTGTTTTCTTAAATCACATTACAAAAATTCATTGTAAAAATTATATTATTGTATTCATAAATATGAAATTGCAATAGAAAGGTTATAATTCCCAAATGTATGTTTCTCTCACCAATATTATTGAATTATTTGTAATAATCATGGAGCAAAATGTATTACATATATGACTTGGGATTGTTTTTAAGTAATAAACCGCTCCCTTAATTTTTTGGGTTATTTATTTAAAAATATTGACATAATTTATTACATCCCGGGATCCCGGGACAAAGGCCGATTTCTTCCCGGAATCCCGGGACAAGCAAAATGGTCAAATATGAGAAACCCTAGTACCTACCTACATGGCGTTTTAATTTTTCTAAAAGCATTCTTTTACTACAAATAGCGTATTTATTATACTGCGTTTTTATTTATTATACATAGTTTTATTAACACACTTGGATTTTTTATTGCATAGGAGCATCACGTATCGGGTTATAAACTGACGTTTTTTCGTCTTTTTATATTAAATTTTAGGCTAAAATGTGGTCTCACTCTTTTAGAATTTATGTGAATTTTATGTTTAAATTAATTTTATTACTTTATTGTTATTTTACTAAATTTATTATGTACGTGTTCTTTTACCTAAATGGAAACTATCATTGAAAGTTTTTACCCTCATTAAAAATAATTATGTGGGAGTGGGGGGCGATCTGATTAAAAAAAAAAAAAAGTCAGAAAAGGTTCTGCCCTAAAACGGTAATTTTGGATGATGGTAAAGTACCCTATATTATTTAACTTTGCAATAAAACACGTTTGAACATCTAAAATTAACAAAAAAATCGCCTGCGACGAATTTTATCTCCCCCCCACTTTTTTGTGCCTATCTCTGTTTGCTTTGGGAATAATCAGGAGTTGGCAACCCTTATTTAAAGGGGCGGCAAATTCAGGAACCGCCCCGGGCGGCAGAAACCCTAACTACGCCACTGGCTGTTCCTAGGAAATTATCAAAAACAATATAATTTATTTTAAAATAGTTCCAAGATGTGTTTAGCAAAATAAATACAAACTTGTGGGCTACATATTTGTTTATTTTTGTTTTTGTATTTAAACATGGTTTTGCGCAATTCGATAAGGTATACCTAATCTTATCTTCTAGCTAATATAAGTTAGTTTTATTTAGTCACCAACGAGCGAGTATTCGACGTTGTATAACATCCAACGATAAAAACTATTTTATTTAAAATGAAGTTGCCACCGGAGGACCCTGCCATTGTTCCCAGAATATCGAAAAACGATAATGAGTGAGTTTATTTTTCGTTTAAGCGCCAAGGTGTGTATTAAACTCTATTATTTTTACAGAGAAATTGATATCACCGACAGCTTCAATAAACTGTGTTTAACAGAAAAAAAATTGGGAGGGTTTTGCGGTGATGGAATTGAGAATCTGTCGAAAGAAGTCGAAGCGTTGCGAATTGGGGAAAACGAAATCGAGGAATTCACAGAGAGGGGCATAGCGGGCCGCAAAAAATTCACACCGCAGCATGCGCCGTACAGAAACGTGAGTACACTTAAATTAGTCTCAAAGATCACCACTCTGATTATCGATTTGGTTCTAAGAAATAAACGCAAGAAATTTATGCTTATCTAAAACCTGCATAAAATAAATTTTTAAAGTACGAGATGTTTTTCCGTGCTTTTTTTAAGTTTCAAATAGCACTTTACCCAAATTTATGGTTTCAAGAGTGGTACTTGACGATTTGGAACCAGCCAAGTCGTCGCGCTTCCATGTGAACTAATCACAAACAAAAATTTGCCCTTCGATTGAATCTCCGCGTTTAATATCATAACCATTTACTCTTGGCTCAAAAATTACTCTTAACTATACTTAAAACAATAATGTTACTTAAAATAAAACCAAAGGTAACTTTCGATATTAAATAATAAACCCTAGTTTGTCGGACGAAATTTAAATTAGCATTTTCCTCCCTAAAGATAAAATTGGATTCGTCACTCAAAATTAAAATATACAGATCGAAAATCACATGCATTATTTTGCTTCTCTGCATTATACTACACATGCTTTTCTACATTTTCAATATCCCACTGTTGCATGTTTTTAAAAATGTTGATTAAGAACAAATAGCTCAACATTTAAAAATATGGAGCGCCTTTTATGAAAAAGTTGTTAATCAATTTTTGGAAAACATTGGGAAAACTAAATGTTTTGCAGAGTTATACGTGCCACTGGCCATTTCCTTCGGAAAAATAGGGGACACACGAAGCCCTTGTGAAAACGGTTTTTCCTATGTCAAACGCCTATGCAAGTCGCATACATTTAGTTATACAACTTCTCAAATCGTAGCGCTTTTGCAGGGGTTTCGTTTTTGACGTTTTTCTCCGGAACAGTTTGAGATATATTCAAAAACTTTGCACCATTTTACTTGCAAAGGATGCGCGAATTGGTAAATAGTAGAATTTTGATTTTATCTCTGACGGTTTCATGGCCAACGCGATCGCAAAAATTACCTTTATTATTCAACTTTTCAGTTTCTTCCCTATTTTTCCGAAGGAAATGGCCAGAGGCACGTATAACTTTGCAAAACATTTATTTTTAAAATTCTTGATGCAATAAACACAGCCTTGATTAGATTCTAGCGACAACATATCGCGACCTTCCCTGGTAAGATAAAAAAAATTACAATACTATTTTCTTTCATGTCCTTTTCTATAAACAACACCGAATTAAAACATAGCACAGTTCAAGCGCAAAACGAAAAATATTGGTTTAGCTACTACTCAAAAAAAAAAAACTATTTGTTTAATAAATTTACAAGTATTTAAATTCATTGGGCCAACCTAATCAGAATTTTTAAATCGGATGAAATGCAAACTTCTCGAAACAAAGAACAATTGACTACTTGATAGTAAACGGTCCATATTTTAAAAGACAATGAAACTATCAATTATTTTTTTAAAATATATTATTTATTAAACTTGAACTCGTCAGCAATAATTAACAACTTTTTAACGTTATTGATTAACGCTGATGAATTGGGATTTCTAATTTTTTAATCTGCTTATCACTTTATCTATTAAAGAGTGTTCCCTGGTGGTATCTATTATTCGATAGGATTAAGGAATAGCACGTACTGAGACAGATACATTTTTAATTACATTGCGTAATGTTAACATTGATTAGAAGTGTTATAGAAATTTGAATTATTTTTCACGAAATGCCCTGGTTATTGGCATTATTTCTTTGAAACAAAACACACTTATTACTCTAATGTTTACGTTGGATGTTGTTTAAAGTACTAGGGGTCTTTCAAAATAAACTGAACTGTGACGCAAAAACCAAAACTCCTCTAAAGCGTTAATTACTGCACAACCTAAAAACATACGCCTATTTCAACAACGTGGTTATAACTTATAATAATAAAACGTTTTTAGGAAGGTCAACATTTCAACCGCCATTCGTTTATGCGTTTTTGAGTACAATATTTTTTCAGGAGCGTCCCGGCAATACAAACATAATCGTATCACACACACATACATGCGGAAGCACAGTGACTGTAACAAATGAATCCAACACGTCCCGCGCGAAGCTCGACGACACCTTCCAAAACGAAACTACAGCGATCCAGTACAACATTCCGCCAAACATCTTAACTGACGATCAACTTCTTTTACATGTGGCCAACACGGACGATTTTAAGAAGTTTGTGGAAAGCGAAGTTACTAAGGAACAAGTTGCTTTAACACTCCTTCCAACATCTTGTCCAAGTTTACCTCCAAGTTTGCTAAGATCCACTATCTGCCAAAAGAATCCAGGCTTCAAGTCGCCCGTCCATGCGCCATCAAACCCCCAAAATATCCCCTCGTCGACGGCGCGACGGATATCCTGGGATTCTGCCTACAACACAGATGAAAGCGACCATGCTTTCAGTCCGAGCAGCAACTCTCCGAGCACCGCGGAGAATTCTCCGTCCAACGCAGGGAATTACAAACTTATCATGGAATCGTACAGGAAAATCGAACCTAAAATAATCTCGGGCGTACCCAAGAACAGCGAAGTGAAAGAAATATCGGCCAAAGAGAAACTCCGAAGACATTTAAAACCTGAATTGAAACAAGAGAAGTATGTGCAGATGGTGTGCACGCCGGAAGAAGAAGTCTTTTACGTAAATGCAGACACTCAAAGGTAAGGAATTAAGCGTTTAAGTGAAAACTGCAACACTAGAATTTTCTAGAATATTCCACTCATAACATAAGTAACCAATCAAAACATACTATTCAGCCAATAAGACACGACTCTCGCTGAAGACACCGCAAGTTGAGGTGTCTCAGCGAAAACACCATGACTAGGTCTATTTTTCACAGTAGGCCTCCTTAGTTACGCTTAGTTACACATAAACATGTCAATTAAATTTGTCAAAATGACTACAAGCGGTTGTTTTTCTTCGTTTAATATACGAGATATCGAAAAAAAAAAAAATACAAATGTGCCCCAAAACACTTTAAAAAGCAATAAATACGTTTGGAACCAATTCCTCGAGTTTTTTTTAATTCGCGGAATATTCATTCGAATACCACTCGTGGTAAAGATTTTTTTGAAAATACTTCCGTTTTCCATGTAAACTTGTTCCAAAATATCACTCGAGCAAATTTCATCTAAAAATACCCCTCCTCCAGCTGCGCTGTCGGGGTATTTTTGATGCAATTTGCTTTCGTGATATTTCAACTGGAACAAGTTTCCATGGAACCCAAAAGTATTTTCAAAAAAATCTTCACCACTAGTGGTATTACATACGACAATTTTGCCTGGAACAGTGTTTCTCAAAGTGTGGTCCGCAGGCCCACGGGGGTTCCTGAGTCCTTCTGAAGTGGTCCCTCAAGCCTTCAAAAATGATCCAGATTTATTATTGTATAAAACTTTCATTACTTATCTCTATGAATTTAAAGTCTACAAAAAATTACGATAAACTGTAATAAGTATAGAAAACAGAAATATTAATCTATGCTGTAGGCTTCCGCGGCCGATGTCCGAGGTATATAAGTTTTTTCCGGGTTGGAACCGCGTCGAAGGTTTCTTCATAACCGACGTTTCGTCCTCCTTTATCGGGGAGATCTTCAGGGGTTGTTGGTTAAACAGCAACTGGCGAGTCAACCGGCGGTGGAGCGTGCTGGTTAACCAACAACCCTGAAGATGTCTCCGATAATAAAGGACGAAACGTCGGTTATGAAGAAACCTTCGACGCGCTTCCAACCCGGAAAACTTAAATACAACAGAAATATTGTCTACAATACAATTTCCTGGAGTTCTCTGTAAGCTTTTAATTTTTAAAGACATCCTCTGAGAGTAAACAAACAGTTTGGGAAACACTCGCCTAGAATATTTCGATTATAACGATCACATATACAAGCATATATCATACCTTCATTAATACATTTTTTTTTTTAAGTTATCTGCACAAAATTTTGAAAGGCAAGGACGAACACAAAGAGGCTACATTCTATGCAGCTGTTGAAAAAATGAAAAAGTACCCAACAAAATTTAAAGACATAGTCAATCTGGAATCGTCCATACTAGAGACTCTTGAAGAATATGGATCCCACCTACTGACCGAATATTTTTCGGAAGCTGTCGGCGAGTACAAAATTCTCCATTGAAAAACACATCAAGAGTAAAAATGTTCAAATTCAAATTTTATTGTATTATACTGATTAAGTTTTTTACTTTTTTTTCATAAGTTTTTTCACTGAAATTTATCGCAGTTTGGGGTGAGTAATACAAAAACAGAATTCTCGTGGTAAATTGCACCACCAAGACACAAAGTTTATGTGCAGAGAAATTGAGGTCACCTTAAGAATCTAGTGTTCAAAGCTTGACAACTTTTAAACCTCAAATCAAACGCTTTTGTATACGTTTCATATTTACTTTAAACTACATGCTCTCAGATATATAAAGGTACCTAATGATTATTTAAGATTAAAATTTGCTCATTTCATTACCCCTCCCTTTACAAGTATTTTGTCATTAAATTTTCTTGCTAATAATATTTATTTACTTATAATAGTTATTTATGTATCAACGCCAAAAAGTACGTTTTGACCGAGGTGCATATTACATTTTTTGTGCGATCGAATTAAAAACAATTTAATTTTTTAGTAATTTTCAAAATTATAGGTTAGAAACTACGTGACATTCTGTCACTGACGGATGACGGCGTATGTACTGCATTACCGGCCCTCCTTAGCAACGGCCGTAAAAGTTACTTTTTCGGCCGTTGCTAAGGGTAACGGTCTGAAAAGTAACTTTTACGGCCGTTGCTAAGGATAGGGCCGGTAATGCAGTACTTTATGGTTGCTAACGCGTCCGTCAAACAGCTGTTTCTAGTACGATCGCACAAAAAATGTTTTATTTGTATGTAGGTAAGAAAGAATAGTCTGCGCCTACGCCTAACCAAGATTCTTCTTGACTAAACTAGTGTTTTAATTAGCGAAATCGTCAATAGAGTCGACACTTTACTTTGAGTATCAATCTTGCATGTATTTGTTCTGTTATTTTAATTAATGATCTGGTATCAGTTTAATTCCTCAATGTATAGGTATAGGTATTATTAAATTTTTTGGATCACTTGTTTAAATTTTAACCTTGCAGAATAACGAAACGTTAGTTTTAGCAAGATATACATAAAGAAAAAGTAGGCACAGTTAGTTAAGTATGTTTGCATAGCTAGCGTTTAATTGACATCCTGTATTAATCATACAATAGGCAATACTCATTAGATTATAAATATATTTTTGGTAATATAGCATTAGTTATTAAATTTTGTGTTTAATTAATTTCGTTCGACTTCAGATTTAATCAAGGGTCTATCTCTAATTAAATAAAGGCTGTGTATGCGAAAATGAAAGAGACTGTCTAATTATTTTTCTTTCCACAATTAGAATAGTAAATTCCGTATAAACTTCTGAACGAGACGAGTACAAAAATAAATGAATCGTACTCTGACGAAACGCGCGAAATAAAATTGGCTTGGATAAAAAAACAACTGTTAAATATACAAACAAGCAAACAATAAAAATGTTTATGAATTTTATTATCTACAATTTAAATAATCCTTATCTTGGGTGTTAGCTGCATTGGTTCCTACGATTTTTGGAAGGTTGTACACTCCTGGTTCTAATTAAAGCATAATTTTTTACAAATCAAAAATTTGTACAACGAAATAAACAAATGTGTTCCTAAAAGAATCTTAACAACAATTTGAAACAGGACTTACTTTATTAAAACCTTGTACATACGTGTAAATATTCAAGATTTAGATGGCATTGTCATTTATCCAATCCAAATAATTCGCCACTTTGGTATACACACCAACAGTGGGTTCACCGCAAATTTGCCCAAGGGCTCCAACAATTATGCCTTCCACCCGCCATCGGAATTCTTCGAGGTTCATAAGAGGCCCTCCACCGTCCAAGCGACAGCTTGCTTCTCTCTGGTCTTCTTGTGCACAAATATTTTGTTCTGTTATATTTATACGTTTTTCTTCAAACAGCGCTTTGCATTCTTCAGTCGTTATTATTTGGTTAAAGGCCATTTTCTTCCTATGGTACAGCTGTTGAATACAACATAAAGATTTAAGCATGAAAAAATAACTCAAAACATAAACTTTGTTCAGTTTTTAGGGCCACAACCAAAAGCAAGTTTTTCATGACATTCAATTTTTTGGTTTCGAAATTTATTAACAATGATGAACATTCGAAAAATAATCTGAAAAATTAGCAGAATTACATGTTCTGAAAAAAAGAACAAAATTTAAACTGTCATGAAGTTGGCAACGAATTTTCCTAGCAAGGAAATTCCAAGTGTTTTGATTGCGCTCACCTTGTCTTCGTAATTCATGAGATCTCCCCAACCAGAAGTTATCAACCAATCACCTGGTCGTGCCAAGTTATCACCAGGTTGAGGCAAACATATTGGACGAATATAATCTGAAAAATTCCAAAAGTATTTCTCCCTCGTTCACGAACATCTCGTTTCAAATTCATAATCCTAAAATGCTCAATTCTTCCGTATTATTTTTAATGTAATGGATGGCCGCAGGGTTGGGCAAAATTTGATTTTTATTAAAAAAATTAAAAATCATTGATTTCTGTTTAAAAAATAAAAAAAAACACGATTTTTTTTAAGAAACGCCTGTTTTTCTTTTTTACGCCTAATTTATTTATTATTCACCCTACATTATATCTTCTATACAGCGTAATTCAAAAAGTATCCACAAATGAAAAAGCTTTTTTACTAAAAGTTTCTCAAAAACTTTAATTCGTGATAAAAGTTGGTGGATGAGCTAAAATTAGTTTTAAGATGGAAAAAAAATCATAAAAATTCATACGATACTGGATTTTAGCGATTTCAGAAATATTTCAAGAGCCTTATTTAAAGAGCTACAAAAAAAACTGCATAGAGAACGATTTTTTATAGTAATTTTAACAACAAATAATTTTAAATTAAAAAAGTTCTATATAAATTCATATAACACTAGATTTTAACGATTTTAGAAATATTCGAAAATATTAATGTGCCCTTCCCTAAACGTTTTCGCCTCCCCATCGCCGGGAAGCGTACTATAGTTTGCGCAACCAGGTCTCAGAAGCAACAATTACCTGTGTAGAAGATGTTTCCATGAAGGACAAGCAAGGCGATATTGTTATGATTCGTCAGTCTGTTAAATTCAGGATGTGGAATAATCTTCTTAATCACAATGTCCACAACCGGATGTGAACAATCGAGGTAGTTAATATTGTGAAGACAGTCTTCTTCGCTGTGCGGATTATACTCTCCTAACCGTACTGAAACCCTACAACAACACCCCTGCATGAAAAATGGTCCGGTTAAGATTTTAGCGCTGAAAGTTCTAACTTCGATGGAAACAAAAACAGTACAGAGAAGATGACAGTAAATTTTGTTCCTTGCAAGCTTAGTTTGCCCAAAGAAACATTGAAATTTTGATTGAATTAATCTAAATTTGCTCATAGAACTTCATAGACTTGAAATTTGCAAAATTGACAGTACATTTCACAGAAAACAGATTAAATCTTTGGGAGTGTTAATCTTATACTCACAATTTAAAAGGCAATGTCGTGCAATGAGCTGCAGTTAATACATGCTTTCGTCCTATAACCGTCCCTGAGCATCTGAAGGAACGCGGTTCATCCCGATGTTTCCCTTCGTATTGCAGAAGTGCTAGCCAAGGAAATTCGTCGGTAGTTGTCGTATTATGCTTGGTTTTAGGACGATCATCTCTCTGCTGCTGTCCACAGATCATATGAGATGCCAGACCGTTATCCCGATCACCAGAAGCTCTCATCGGTTGTCTAACTGGGTCACTCTCCATGTACCGATAACCCACATCGCGGTTCAAATTCGGCGTATTACCGCAACACACGAACATTCCTTCGGCTTTTGGATCGGTGGAGGTACATTGCGATTCTCTTACGAACTCCATCAGGGTTTTGTTTTGAGTGGCAATAGCAGACGCCATAGTGTAACAGTGATACAATGATATACATTCGGCCGTTTCTCCGTATGGAGTTGTGCAAGACGAGTTACGGACTGAAAAAGCTTTGATTTAAGATATCATGTATCTATTTTTCGACGATTTTCCAATATTCCGAAAAAGTCGAATTCAAAAACAATTACCTGGTTTTAAATATGGATAATTTTCATTCGCGGTTTCCTCAAAGAGAGAGGAAGAGTTGATCGAATTTCCTGAAACGGAAAATTTACCTCAACTTCGTGCGTTTTAATCAGTTTCCTAAACATGGGAGAAATCTTTTGCTTAGGGTTAAAAAATTCGCGATTAAAAGGTACAAAAAAATCTTTACCCGCGTTGCTACTGCCAGATTCTGATGGCCTTTTTGACTGGACCACGGGACAGCACACTTTGGGGCGATCCTTGTTCAACCCACAGTAGGAATCACGTATCAAATTTATATTTTCCTGAGCAATGGGCTTTCTCGAAAGTATTACCACGTATGGATCGCACTTGCTTATGTCCATGCAACTTCCTTGCTCGTTCCTTGGCGTTAGACAAAAATCTGAGTTTCTATCGGGGACTAAAAACGAGGACAAACTATTAAACGAGCCACCTTGCCATGAATAAAGGCGCAGAGCTAGGACAAAATTTAATTTGTTGCCATATTCGACAGCTCAACAGTTAATCACGGCTCTTTTTCCCATAACAATAGGAAAAAATGGCGTCTCTAAAACATTTTTAGTACGATATTGGGCGCACTTTCTTTACCTATAGTGGTCAAAACAGTTGGGAAATTCGTCGCCGTTTCATCTACATCGGGACAACAAACTTTTGGATCTAGTCCTTGGAAACCACAATGCGAATTGCGTATTAGCACTGAATCTTCCGTGGAAACGGGTTGCTTCGATAAAAGTTTTACATAAGGACCACATTGACGTATGTTAATACAAGTTCCAGGACGACTTGTGGGTGTCGTGCATTCCTGCAAACCCCCTAGCCGGACTAAAATTAAAAAATAATGAGGAATTATGAAGCTTCATATAACATCCTATTGTAAAGGGTTTGATGGTGATACATTTTAGAGGTACACTACAAGAAAAACGTGTAAGCTTGATTACCAACACAACATACTGTAAAAAAGATAAATAAAAAAGTTTATTCGTCCACAAAAACTATTCCAATTAGTATATTTTTACAGAGACTCTCTATCCAAGTTGGAGGTTACGCAAATTTTTGATCAAATTTTAGTAGAAGTTGCAATGCAATAAGAATAACATAAAGGAGAAAAAATCTAACCTGCAAATAAGCCTGTGGTTTGGGTATTGTTTAAAATTACTTCCTGATACTTAGGACAGCATACTTTGACTTTTTCTCCGTTAAATCCACAAGTATAATTTAATAAAACAGTTATGTCAGCATTACTCGTATTTCCTTTCAAAATATTTACAAAACTGGTACAATTATCCACTTCAACACATCGTCCTGGGCCTTCCTGAGGAGTAATGCATACATTTTCAAGATCTTGAGGAGCTAAAATGCATACCACGATCGACTAAAAGTTATATATGACATTCAATGGCCTGCAAGATCACCCGACCTGAGTGCCCATGACTTTTATTTATGGGACTATCTCAAGTCTAGAGTTTCCAGGGATAAACCACGCACACTTCAAGAACTGAACCTTGCAATTGAACGTGAAGTAAGGGACATCAATCGCGATGTATTGCTGCGTGTGATGTTGAATTTGGTTACAAGATTACGTCTATGTATTAATTCTCATGGGAATCATTTGAGCGAAGTTATTTTTAAACCTATTGGCTAACCCTGTATAAGTTGTTAATGAAATTAGTTTCTTTGTATATAAGGGACTGGCCAAAATAGGTATTATATTAAAATCAAAATGCAATACCGCGATTTATTTTTCATCTACTGTAATAAACCAACGTCAATTTCATTACTTACCACTGATAACGCATGTGGAGATGTAAAATATTAAAAATACAGCTTGGAAGAGCCACAAAACCACCAATTCCATTTCACAAGCATTAAAAACGTCATCAACTATTTAAAACTGCTTACACTAAGTAAATAAAACTACAAACAAATAATTATGGGTACACTTTTGTGGTTTCTTGATATACTAACAGAAGGTTCTTGATAAAACTATGACGTTTACAAACTAAAGACGCGAGAATAAACCAAGACTGATAACAAATAAGCATTGCTTCTGTCACACACTTTGTCGATAAAAAAAATTGGAAAACCCCAAGCCAATCTTTTATTCATACACATCTCGTTTCGGCCGCATTATCTTGGGTTTTATTTCAATAACAAATACTTTAATTAATTCATTGTAATTTGCATATCAGAGAAATTGAGAAGAGTGTTTAGCGACATTTTTTTTTCACTCGACGTTATTAAAATTGTAGACGAACCAAGAAATATTGTGGTTCGACTTGTTAGGAAAGTTTATAAACAAAATAATTACGGTGATTCAGTTTAGTTTAAAGGAAGTTGTTCATTACAGGACTTGACCTGCAAGATGGCCCGTCTTATGCATAATCATGGCATACTTTATAGAAACTGAAGTGGCGTGCATTTGGGTTTGTTGAAGGTTATATCAAAATTTAACATAGTTTAAGTGACCAATGAAGAAACACAGAATTGTCGAAGGCTAACAAACTGAAAATGAATGTCGACGAAACATAATATTTAGTGATAAACTCTAAGAATGTGCTAAATCAAACTGGTGTAATAATAAAGGATAAGCTAAGTCTAAAAAGTTATACATTTATATTTAAAACGAATTTCTTAAATAATTAAAATATTTATCACATCATAAGCTTATCCACAAAACATATCAAATTTATGTTCACAATTATTGCGTCAACTGCCTAAAATATAACTTATTTAATAAAACACTTGTTTCTCCCAACAAATTACCATGTTTGGGACAGAACTAAAACGTCACATTTTATTAATCAAGTGTCACATCCCTATGGACGAAAATATTTTTCTACTTTTCCAAGTTATTCATCATCCAGTTTATATATCTAGTTACCCTTGTGTATATCGCGGGCACCTTATCTGCTCCACAGCCCTTGCCCAACGAAACAACGCCTTCTTGGTACCAGTGCACTTCTTCTTCGGTGGCATTTTCGAAAGTGCCCATGAGAGGACCCCCAGAGTCGCCCTGGCAAGCGTCCTTATCTTTTTCTCCACCAGCGCACACCTGGTTGGGAGAAACACGAGTCTTTTTACTCAACACCGACTGACAGACGTTGTTGGGTACCACTGGCACATCGACTTTCAATTTGACGTCAGACCCCGTGTCTAAATTTAAAAAAAAAAAGAAGAGAAGCGTAAGAGAACGTTTTAACACCGATGGTTACCTACTATTTTCTGTTCTGCCCCAACCAGACACGGTAAGATATTTTCCAAGAATAGGCGACGGCCAATTTGAGGGTGGCATACAAATAGGGCGGATGTAATCTACAAAAAAAAGTGTCAAAAACAGATTCTTTTTATGATAACATTAATACCGTAAGACTACGTACTCTATAAGATACAACTACTGGAAAATTATTTAAGTTATGGTAGTAAAATAACCTGGGTATGTTTGATTAACATAGTCAAAGACGTTTTATCAAAAGACGCCCCAGCGTCGGTACCTCTTTTGCAATATATACCTCATAAATGGATAATAACATTAATACCGTAAGACAAAACTCCGTTTAAGATACAATAACTGAAAAATTATTAAAGTTATAATTCTAAAATTACCTGGGCATCTTTAGCTAACCTAGTCGAAGCCTTTTTTTCCGATTTTAGCAAAAGACGCTCAAGCGTCGGTACCTCTTTTGCAATAAATACCTCATAAATGGATAACAACATTAATACCGTAAGACAAAACTCCGTTTAAGATACAATAACTGAAAAATTATTAAAGTCAAAATTCTAAAATTGCCTGGGCATGTTTAGCTACCATAGTCGAAGCCGTTTTTATCAATTTTAGCAAAAGACGCCCAAGCGTCGGTACCTCTTTTGCAATACATACTTCATAAATGGATAATAACAATAATACCGTAAGACAAAACCCCGTATAAGATACAATAACTGAAAAATTATTAAAGTCAAAATTCTAAAATTACCTGGGCATGTTTAGCTAACCTAGTCGAAGCCGTTTTTATCAATTTTAGCAAAAGACGCCCAAGCGTCGGTACCTCTTTTGCAATATATACCTCATAAATGGATAATAACATTAATACCATAAGACAAAACCCCGTATAAGATACAGTAACTGAAAAATTATTAAAGTCAAAATTCTAAAATTACCTGGGCATGTTTAGCTAACCTAGTCGAAGCCGTTTTTATCAATTTTAGCAAAAGACGCCCAAGCGTCGGTACCTCTTTTGCAATATATACCTCATAAATGGATAATAACATTAATACCATAAGACAAAACCCCGTATAAGATACAGTAACTGAAAAATTATTAAAGTCAAAATTCTAAAATTACCTGGGCATGTTTAGCTAACCTAGTCGAAGCCGTTTTTATCAATTTTAGCAAAAGACGCCCAAGCGTCGGTACCTCTTTTGCAATATATACCTCATAAATGGATAATAACATTAATACCATAAGACAAAATCCCTTATAAGATACAATAACTGGAAAATTAATAAAGTCAAAATTCTAAAATTGCCTGGGCATGTTTAGCTAACCTAGTCGAAGCAGTCCGTTTTTATCAATTTTAGCAAAAGACGCCCAAGCGTCGGTACCTCTTTTGCAATAAATAACTCATAAATGGATAATAACATTAATACCATAAGACAAAACCCCGTATAAGATACAGTAACTGAAAAATTATTAAAGTCAAAATTCTAAAATTACCTGGGCATGTTTAGCTAACCTAGTCGAAGCCGTTTTTATCAATTTTAGCAAAAGACGCCCAAGCGTCGGTACCTCTTTTGCAATATATACCTCATAAATGGATAATAACATTAATACCATAAGACAAAACCCCGTATAAGATACAGTAACTGAAAAATTATTAAAGTCAAAATTCTAAAATTACCTGGGCATGTTTAGCTAACCTAGTCGAAGCCGTTTTTATCAATTTTAGCAAAAGACGCCCAAGCGTCGGTACCTCTTTTGCAATATATACCTCATAAATGGATAATAACATTAATACCATAAGACAAAATCCCTTATAAGATACAATAACTGGAAAATTAATAAAGTCAAAATTCTAAAATTGCCTGGGCATGTTTAGCTAACCTAGTCGAAGCCGTCCGTTTTTATCAATTTTAGCAAAAGACGCCCAAGCGTCGGTACCTCTTTTGCAATAAATAACTCATAAATGGATAATAACATTAATACCATAAGACAAAACCCCGTATAAGATACAGTAACTGAAAAATTATTAAAGTCAAAATTCTAAAATTACCTGGGCATGTTTAGCTAACCTAGTCGAAGCCGTTTTTATCAATTTTAGCAAAAGACGCCCAAGCGTCGGTACCTCTTTTGCAATATATACCTCATAAATGGATAATAACATTAATACTATAAGACAAAACCCCGTATAAGATACAGTAACTGAAAAATTATTAAAGTCAAAATTCTAAAATTACCTGGGCATGTTTAGCTAACCTAGTCGAAGCCGTTTTTATCAATTTTAGCAAAAGACGACCAAGCGTCGGTACCTCTTTTGCAATATATACCTCATAAATGGATAATAACATTAATACCGTAAGACAAAAGCCCGTATAAGATACAATAACTGAAAAATTATTAAAGTCAAAATTCTAAAATTACCTGGGCATGTTTAGCTAACCTAGTCGAAGCCGTTTTTATCAATTTTAGCAAAAGACGCCCAAGCGTCGGTACCTCTTTTGCAATATATACCTCATAAATGGATAATAACATTAATACCATAAGACAAAACCCCGTATAAGATACAGTAACTGAAAAATTATTAAAGTCAAAATTCTAAAATTACCTGGGCATGTTTAGCTAACCTAGTCGAAGCCGTTTTTATCAATTTTAGCAAAAGACGCCCAAGCGTCGGTACCTCTTTTGCAATATATACCTCATAAATGGATAATAACATTAATACCATAAGACAAAATCCCTTATAAGATACAATAACTGGAAAATTAATAAAGTCAAAATTCTAAAATTGCCTGGGCATGTTTAGCTAACCTAGTCGAAGCCGTCCGTTTTTATCAATTTTAGCAAAAGACGCCCAAGCGTCGGTACCTCTTTTGCAATAAATAACTCATAAATGGATAATAACATTAATACCATAAGACAAAATCCCTTATAAGATACAATAACTGGAAAATTAATAAAGTCAAAATTCTAAAATTACCTGGGCATGTTTAGCTAACCTAGTCGAAGCCGTTTTTATCAATTTTAGCAAAAGACGCCCAAGCGTCGGTACCTCTTTTGCAATATACAGGGTGACAATAATCTACATGTGTTGTATGGGTAACTTTGTTATTACAAGAGTAACAAAGTCGGTTAAATTAGCAAAGTTGGGCAGAATTTCAAGACGAATTTAATGCCATTTTGACATTTGGTCTACACCTTCAACTTTTTTAAATATTTTGAAAAAACCAAAAACAGACGATTTTTTCAATGGTAAATAATTCCACAGCCACCTATGTTAAAACCAAAGTGTGAATTGATTCCTTTAGATATTTTTACGTAGAATTAGAAAAAAATATTTAAAAAGTCATAGCTCACTCGATTTTCGAGATATAAGCCAAACTTGACTTTTTTTAAATGGCAACCATAGTTGGCTATGGGTTCATTAAATAGCTTATTTTCTTCTGATTTCAAAAATGTATGGGTTGTCATATCTATTTCCATTAGTTTTCTTACAATTTGCAAAAACCGAAATTATTACTAAATAGTATAAGGGTGCCTTGGAATTGGACAAGAATGTCATGTTTTCTTGCTTTATATCTAATCATCAGAAACAATTGAAATTACTAGTAAAATAATTTAATTGAACAATAACAAATAAAATACTTCGTGGCTAATATTAATAAACTACTAACATAATAATTAATGACTAAAATTAAATTAAAAATTATAATAATGCTTCAAAGTGGCCACCATTTTCTTGAACACACAGTTGACACCGTTTTAATATTTCACTTTGCACTTTTAGTAAAGTATTATGTCTGATTTCTGCTACAGCTGCTCTTATGTTGGTTTTCAGGTGATCAACACTATGGGGCTTTTCTTTATAAACTTTATCTTTAATAGTTCCCCATAGAAAAAAATCAAGAGGCGTTAGGTCCGGAGACCTGGGAGGCCATGCAATGGGACCTCTGTTACCTATCCAGTTAGGAAATTTTTCTAATAAATAGTTTGATACTATTTGTGCATTGTGAGCTGGTGCTCCATCATGCTGAAAGTAATTCAAATTTTGAATCAAGTTCAATGGAAGATCGTCCAACATTTCTTCTAATTGATTTTGTAAAAATAACAAATAGCGCTCTGAATTTAAATTTTCCTCATAAAAATAAGGACCGAGTATTTTTGTACCAAGAATGGCACACCAAACATTGATACTAAAAACATGTTGATCACGTCTTTCAACCGTTAAGTGTGGATTTTCCCTCGCCCAGTAAATATGATTTTTTCTATTAAATAATCCATTGTTTGTAAATTTTGCCTCGTCAGTAAATAAAATTGATTGAGAAAAGAGTTCGTGTTTTCGACTTTCTTCTACGAACCATGTAGCATAGTTTAATCTTCTATCCAAATCTGTTGGGTACAACGTATTTCCAATATGATGATGATAAGGATTAAAATTATTTTGTTTTAAAATTATTCTTGCTTGTTCTCTGGATACGTTACACTCAAGTCCGATTTCTCGTACAGATGCAGTTGGTTTAAAAGTATTGTATGCCAAAACAAGTACCTCTGTATCTTCATTAAAATTTATTTTGGCATCTTTTGGTTTAGAAAATGATCCATACTGTTTTAAATTAGCTTCGAGTTTTGCAAACAATCTTTTATCTGGCTGCCTTCTTTCCATGTATGTTAGTAGATATAATTCCGATGCTGCGTTTACATCACGATTACAACTGTAGTAGCAAAATAACATATCATTTTTTTCTTCCCTCGAATAAGCCATGTTTTTTATTTTTTTAAACTTTTATCACAATTACTTAACACATTCACATCAGTAATTAGCAGCAAAACAGAACTTAGTTTGACAACTAATTTAAAAAAAACAAAAAATGCTCTCCAGTTCCAAGGCACTCACATACTATTTAGTAATAATTTCGGTTTTTGCAAATTGTAAGAAAACTAATGGAAATAGATATGACAACCCATACATTTTTGAAATCAGAAGAAAATAAGCTATTTAATGAACCCATAGCCAACTATGGTTGCCATTTAAAAAAAGTCAAGTTTGGCTTATATCTCGAAAATCGAGTGAGCTATGACTTTTTAAATATTTTTTTCTAATTCTACGTAAAAATATCTAAAGGAATCAATTCACACTTTGGTTTTAACATAGGTGGCTGTGGAATTATTTACCATTGAAAAAATCGTCTGTTTTTGGTTTTTTCAAAATATTTAAAAAAGTTGAAGGTGTAGACCAAATGTCAAAATGGCATTAAATTCGTCTTGAAATTCTGCCCAACTTTGCTAATTTAACCGACTTTGTTACTCTTGTAATAACAAAGTTACCCATACAACACATGTAGATTATTGTCACCCTGTATACCTCATAAATGGATAATAACATTAATACCGTAAGACAAAACTCCGTTTAAGATACAATAACTGAAAAATTATTTAAGTCAAAATTCTAAAATTACCTGGGCATGTTTAGCTAACCTAGCCGAAGCCGTTTTTATCAATTTTAGCAAAAGACGCCCAAGCGTCGGTACCTCTTTTGCAATATATACCTCATAAATGGATAATAACATTAATACTATAAGACAAAACCCCGTATAAGATACAATAACTGAAAAATTATTAAAGTCAAAATTCTAAAATTACCTGGGCATGTTTAGCTAACCTAGTCGAAGCCGTTTTTATCAATTTTAGCAAAAGACGCCCAAGCGTCGGTACCTCTTTTGCAATATATACCTCATAAATGGATAATAACATTAATACCATAAGACAAAACCCCGTATAAGATACAGTAACTGAAAAATTATTAAAGTCAAAATTCTAAAATTACCTGGGCATGTTTAGCTAACCTAGTCGAAGCCGTTTTTATCAATTTTAGCAAAAGACGCCCAAGCGTCGGTACCTCTTTTGCAATATATACCTCATAAATGGATAATAACATTAATACCATAAGACAAAACCCCGTATAAGATACAGTAACTGAAAAATTATTAAAGTCAAAATTCTAAAATTACCTGGGCATGTTTAGCTAACCTAGTCGAAGCCGTTTTTATCAATTTTAGCAAAAGACGCCCAAGCGTCGGTACCTCTTTTGCAATATATACCTCATAAATGGATAATAACATTAATACCATAAGACAAAATCCCTTATAAGATACAATAACTGGAAAATTAATAAAGTCAAAATTCTAAAATTGCCTGGGCATGTTTAGCTAACCTAGTCGAAGCCGTCCGTTTTTATCAATTTTAGCAAAAGACGCCCAAGCGTCGGTACCTCTTTTGCAATAAATAACTCATAAATGGATAATAACATTAATACCATAAGACAAAATCCCTTATAAGATACAATAACTGGAAAATTAATAAAGTCAAAATTCTAAAATTACCTGGGCATGTTTAGCTAACCTAGTCGAAGCCGTTTTTATCAATTTTAGCAAAAGACGCCCAAGCGTCGGTACCTCTTTTGCAATATATACCTCATAAATGGATAATAACATTAATACCGTAAGACAAAACTCCGTTTAAGATACAATAACTGAAAAATTATTTAAGTCAAAATTCTAAAATTACCTGGGCATGTTTAGCTAACCTAGCCGAAGCCGTTTTTATCAATTTTAGCAAAAGACGCCCAAGCGTCGGTACCTCTTTTGCAATATATACCTCATAAATGGATAATAACATTAATACCATAAGACAAAACCCCGTATAAGATACAGTAACTGAAAAATTATTAAAGTCAAAATTCTAAAATTACCTGGGCATGTTTAGCTAACCTAGTCGAAGCCGTTTTTATCAATTTTAGCAAAAGACGCCCAAGCGTCGGTACCTCTTTTGCAATATATACCTCATAAATGGATAATAACATTAATACCATAAGACAAAACCCCGTATAAGATACAGTAACTGAAAAATTATTAAAGTCAAAATTCTAAAATTACCTGGGCATGTTTAGCTAACCTAGTCGAAGCCGTTTTTATCAATTTTAGCAAAAGACGCCCAAGCGTCGGTACCTCTTTTGCAATATATACCTCATAAATGGATAATAACATTAATACCATAAGACAAAATCCCTTATAAGATACAATAACTGGAAAATTAATAAAGTCAAAATTCTAAAATTGCCTGGGCATGTTTAGCTAACCTAGTCGAAGCAGTCCGTTTTTATCAATTTTAGCAAAAGACGCCCAAGCGTCGGTACCTCTTTTGCAATAAATAACTCATAAATGGATAATAACATTAATACCATAAGACAAAACCCCGTATAAGATACAGTAACTGAAAAATTATTAAAGTCAAAATTCTAAAATTACCTGGGCATGTTTAGCTAACCTAGTCGAAGCCGTTTTTATCAATTTTAGCAAAAGACGCCCAAGCGTCGGTACCTCTTTTGCAATATATACCTCATAAATGGATAATAACATTAATACTATAAGACAAAACCCCGTATAAGATACAGTAACTGAAAAATTATTAAAGTCAAAATTCTAAAATTACCTGGGCATGTTTAGCTAACCTAGTCGAAGCCGTTTTTATCAATTTTAGCAAAAGACGACCAAGCGTCGGTACCTCTTTTGCAATATATACCTCATAAATGGATAATAACATTAATACCGTAAGACAAAAGCCCGTATAAGATACAATAACTGAAAAATTATTAAAGTCAAAATTCTAAAATTACCTGGGCATGTTTAGCTAACCTAGCCGAAGCCGTTTTTATCAATTTTAGCAAAAGACGCCCAAGCGTCGGTACCTCTTTTGCAATATATACCTCATAAATGGATAATAACATTTATACCATAAGACAAAACCCCGTATAAGATACAGTAACTGAAAAATTATTAAAGTCAAAATTCTAAAATTACCTGGGCATGTTTAGCTAACCTAGTCGAAGCCGTTTTTATCAATTTTAGCAAAAGACGCCCAAGCGTCGGTACCTCTTTTGCAATATATACCTCATAAATGGATAATAACATTAATACCATAAGACAAAACCCCGTATATGATACAATAACTGAAAAATTATTAAAGTCAAAATTCTAAAATTGCCTGGGCATGTTTAGCTAACCTAGTCGAAGCCGTTTTTATCAATTTTAGCAAAAGACGCCCAAGCGTCGGTACCTCTTTTGCAATATATACCTCATAAATGGATAATAACATTAATACCGTAAGACAAAACTCCGTTTAAGATACAATAACTGAAAAATTATTAAAGTCAAAATTCTAAAATTACCTGGGCATGTTTAGCTAACCTAGCCGAAGCCGTTTTTATCAATTTTAGCAAAAGACGCCCAAGCGTCGGTACCTCTTTTGCAATAAATAACTCATAAATGGATAATAACATTAATACCATAAGACAAAACCCCTTATAAGATACAATAACTGGAAAATTAATAAAGTCAAAATTCTAAAATTGCCTGGGCATGTTTAGCTAACCTAGTCGAAGCCGTTTTTATCAATTTTAGCAAAAGACGCCCAAGCGTCGGTACCTCTTTTGCAATATATACCTCATAAATGGATAATAACATTAATACCGTAAGACAAAACTCCGTTTAAGATACAATAACTGAAAAATTATTAAAGTCAAAATTCTAAAATTACCTGGGCATGTTTAGCTAACCTAGTCGAAGCCGTTTTTATCAATTTTAGCAAAAGACGCCCAAGCGTCGGTACCTCTTTTGCAATATATACCTCATAAATGGATAATAACATTAATACCATAAGACAAAACCCCGTATAAGATACAATAACTGAAAAATTATTAAAGTCAAAATTCTAAAATTACCTGGGCATGTTTAGCTAACCTAGTCGAAGCCGTTTTTATCAATTTTAGCAAAAGACGCCCAAGCGTCGGTACCTCTTTTGCAATATATACCTCATAAATGGATAATAACATTAATACCATAAGACAAAACCCCGTATAAGATACAATAACTGAAAAATTATTAAAGCCAAAATTCTAAAATTGCCTGGGCAAGTTTAGCTAACCTAGTCGAAGCCGTTTTTATCAATTTTAGCAAAAGACGCCAAAGCGTCGGTACCTCTTTTGCAATAAATAACTCATAAATGGATAATAACATTAATACCATAAGACAAAATCCCTTATAAGATACAATAACTGGAAAATTAATAAAGTCAAAATTCTAAAATTGCCTGGGCATGTTTAGCTAACCTAGTCGAAGCCGTTTTTATCAATTTTAGCTAAAGACGCCCAAGCGTCGGTACCTCTTTTGCAATATATACCTCATAAATGGATAATAACATTAATACCGTAAGACAAAACTCCGTTTAAGATACAATAACTGAAAAATTATTAAAGTCAAAATTCTAAAATTACCTGGGCATGTTTAGCTAACCTAGCCGAAGCCGTTTTTATCAATTTTAGCAAAAGACGCCCAAGCGTCGGTACCTCTTTTGCAATATATACCTCATAAATGGATAATAACATTAATACCATAAGACAAAACCCCGTATAAGATACAATAACTGAAAAATTATTAAAGTCAAAATTCTAAAATTACCTGGGCATGTTTAGCTAACCTAGTCGAAGCCGTTTTTATCAATTTTAGCAAAAGACGCCCAAGCGTCGGTACCTCTTTTGCAATAAATAACTCATAAATGGATAATAACATTAATACCATAAGACAAAACCCCTTATAAGATACAATAACTGGAAAATTAATAAAGTCAAAATTCTAAAATTGCCTGGGCATGTTTAGCTAACCTAGTCGAAGCCGTTTTTATCAATTTTAGCAAAAGACGCCCAAGCGTCGGTACCTCTTTTGCAATATATACCTCATAAATGGATAATAACATTAATACCGTAAGACAAAACTCCGTTTAAGATACAATAACTGAAAAATTATTTAAGTCAAAATTCTAAAATTACCTGGGCATGTTTAGCTAACCTAGTCGAAGCCGTTTTTATCAATTTTAGCAAAAGACGCCAAAGCGTCGGTACCTCTTTTGCAATATATACCTCATAAATGGATAATAACATTAATACCATAAGACAAAACCCCGTATAAGATACAATAACTGAAAAATTATTAAAGTCAAAATTCTAAAATTACCTGGGCATGTTTAGCTAACCTAGTCGAAGCCGTTTTTATCAATTTTAGCAAAAGACGCCCAAGCGTCGGTACCTCTTTTGCAATATATACCTCATAAATGGATAATAACATTAATACCATAAGACAAAACCCCGTATAAGATACAGTAACTGAAAAATTATTAAAGTCAAAATTCTAAAATTACCTGGGCATGTTTAGCTAACCTAGTCGAAGCCGTTTTTATCAATTTTAGCAAAAGACGCCCAAGCGTCGGTACCTCTTTTGCAATATATACCTCATAAATGGATAATAACATTAATACCATAAGACAAAACCCCGTATAAGATACAGTAACTGGAAAATTAATAAAGTCAAAATTCTAAAATTGCCTGGGCATGTTTAGCTAACCTAGTCGAAGCCGTCCGTTTTTATCAATTTTAGCAAAAGACGCCCAAACGTCGGTACCTCTTTTGCAATAAATAACTCATAAATGGATAATAACATTAATACCATAAGACAAAATCCCTTATAAGATACAATAACTGGAAAATTAATAAAGTCAAAATTCTAAAATTACCTGGGCATGTTTAGCTAACCTAGCCGAAGCCGTTTTTATCAATTTTAGCAAAAGACGCCCAAGCGTCGGTACCTCTTTTGCAATATATACCTCATAAATGGATAATAACATTAATACCATAAGACAAAACCCCGTATAAGATACAATAACTGAAAAATTATTAAAGTCAAAATTCTAAAATTACCTGGGCATGTTTAGCTAACCTAGTCGAAGCCGTTTTTATCAATTTTAGCAAAAGACGCCCAAGCGTCGGTACCTCTTTTGCAATATATACCTCATAAATGGATAATAACATTAATACCATAAGACAAAACCTCGTATAAGATACAATAACTGAAAAATTATTAAAGTCAAAATTCTAAAATTACCTGGGCATGTTTAGCTAACATAGTCGAAGCCGTTTTTATCAATTTTAGCTAAAGACGCCCAAGCGTCGGTACCTCTTTTGCAATATATACCTCATAAATGGATAATAACATTAATACCATAACACAAAACCCCGTATAAGATACAATAACTGAAAAATTATTAAAGTCAAAATTCTAAAATTTCCTGGGCATGTTTAGCTAACATAGTCGAAGCCGTGTTTGACAATTTTAGCAAAAGACGCGCAAGCGTCGGTACCTCTTTTGCCATATATACCGCATATATGAACAATAACATTAATACCGTAAGCAGAAGGAATGTATTTTGAATAAAATTAAATCAAAACTATTTTGGTTTTTCTTTAAGTATCATTTCCGACACCAGTCAACAAAATTTCGGAACAACGGTGATACTGTTATAAATTGTAGGTGTTAATTAATTTAAGTTAATTAAAAATATACCTGAGTAATCAATATTATTCGCCAGTCTGATAAGCGCAATGTCGTTGTCTTTATTTTTAATGCTGTAAAATGGGTGCGCTATTACTTCTTCAATTTTAACATCCATCACTGGATCTGAGCAGTAAGAATTAGCCTCATCGTGTTCGCAGTCCGGGTCTGTTGTAAGGTCCCACTCCCCCAGACGAATACTATCTCTAAAATAAATATTAATCAAAATTTTTAGCGTTATGAGCTGCATATTCTTTCATATTGGTTAGCAAAACCTTGCAAAAAACATACAAAAGTTGGTTCCTAACGCAATGGGCCGCTGTCAAAATGTATCTACGGTTGATTAGCGTTCCTGCACATCTAAATCCACCGTCGTTACCATCGGCGTCCTTATAACGCAAAAGGGCCATCCATGGGAACTCATTTATTTTCGTTTTTTGGCCGCCATAAATCCGATCGCTCTCACTTGTTATGCCACATACGCTCGTATCTGGCAATTTGTCATTCTGTTCTAAAAATATAAGGGACAACTAAATACAAACATATTTTAATCGAATCAAAAGTGGGTGTAATGAAATATTGAATGGTAAAAGATTAACGGAAGTCGATAAAATATTTATCACTTATTAATTATTACAAATAAAGAAAGAATTAAATTTTATCTTCTATATGAAAAACTCGAAATTTGGAGAGAAAAAAGTTAAATTATATCAAAGTGAGATTTGAATGTGTGTAATTTTTTCTTTGTGGAATTTATTCTGTGTGTATTTGTCCCTGTGTATTTTTTTCCAATGTAATTTTTTAGCAGGGCATTGCGCAAGTGAGAGTGCATACAATGTAAGAACAATCTAGATTTTCTAGATTCTAGAAGACATCAATGGATCGCGACTCTAGTTGTTAAGTATTTAGTTTCAAGATTTATTAGAAACAAATTGATGGTTGGCCTATTAGATCAGTATTAATAACTCAAAAAAGGTGATAAAGAAAAATGTAATTTCTTGCAGATCATTGCAAAATCCTAGAGTTAGTGACTTGTGGCAGATCTTTATCAAACAAAGCCATGTAAACTTTTTAAAGAAGATTATAAAAATAGTCATTATCGAAAACAAAAATATATGAGAGGGATATTCGAAGATCCAAATATTACAAGAGATTTAATGTTGAATCGGAAACCAAGGAAAAAATTTAAAATCAACGTTTTTAACCCCCAGTTTGTGATCAATTAATTTCGGAATTGTTATTTGAAGGACATGGCTGTAATTCAATTAATAAAAGGTTTAAAATATTGTTTGCTTATGTTTCTTGTTTAGATTTAAAAGAGTTTTATAAAAATGACAATAGGTTTTCTTGGTAAATTAAGCAGTAAACTTCCAGTCCTTACTAAAATTTTAATATACAAAAGTATCATAGCACCCCTTTTCGAATACTGCTCTAGTATTTTATTTCTGGAAAACACTAATGATTTAAACCGGCTTCAAAAATTGCAAAATAGGACTATGAGAATTATTTTACACTGTTCCAGATACACTAAAATTACTCTAATGCAGGGTTGAGCAGATTTAAATCAATTGATTTAAATCACGATTTAAATCATGATTTAAATCAAGTGATTTTTTTAAAAAAATCATTGATTTAAATCAAGTGATTTAAAAAAAAATTCAATCAATTTAAATCACAGATTATATGAGTACAATATAATATTTATAACAAAACAAAATTGTATTACTACATATAATAATAATAATAATAATAATGTAATTTATTTAGCGATTTGCTAATTATTTTTTACATTTTATTACATGTACATATATATATATATATAAAATTTAAAACTTTTCCTTAATATGACTACTCAGCTTACGTCTAAACCTTACAATATTAGTTTCACTTTTAAGTTCACTTGATAAATCATTGTAAAATTTCAGTCCTTTATAAAAAAGAGAATTTTGTGTGTAATTTCGTGTCCTGAATGGCAATTTAAAATCTTTACAGTTTCTAGTCGGATAGTTATGAACATCAGAGTTTTGGGTTATATATTTTAACAAAGAATTTGGAAGCAGGTTATTTATAATCTTAAAAATGAAAATAATCGTATTAAAAATGATCCGTTGTTTAATACTAAGCCACTGTAAAGTATCCAGCATCAGAGTAATTTTGGTGTATCTAGAACAGTGTAAAATAATTCTCATAGCCCTATTTTGCAATTTTTGAAGCCGGTCTAAATCATTAGTGTTTGCCAGAAATAAAATACTAGAGCAGTATTCGAAATGGGGTGCTATGATACTTTTGTATATTAAAATTTTAGTAAGGACTGGAAGTTTACTGCTTAATCTACCAAGAAAACCAATTTTTTTAGAAACCTTTTTAACTATATAATTAGTATTACTTTTAAAATCAAGCTTATCGTCTATTATTACACCCAAGTATTTAATTTCATTAACTCTATTTAATACTACACCATCTAATTCTAATTGCTGATTACACACATTCTTATTGTTGTTTATCACCAAGTAGTTTGTCTTGTCGACATTTATTTTTAGTTTGTTCACCTTTAACCACTCTGCGACTCTATGTAGGTCAGTATTTAATTTGCTTACCATATTGTCAACGTTATTGCCACTAATAAATATTAGAGTATCATCTGCAAATAAATTTATGATGCTGTTTCCGACATTTGCTACAATGTCATTCATGTACAGTATAAATAACAAAGGCCCAAGGACACTTCCTTGAGGAACGCCTAAATTATTTATTATCCTATGTGACGTTTCATTTTTAAATTTTGTAATTTGATACCGAGATTTCAAATAATCTGCAAACCATTTGTTTTCTGTGCCTCCGACTCCGTAATTTTCAAGTTTTATTAATAACCGTTGTCTGTCAATAGTTTCAAAAGCTCTTTTTAGATCTAAAAATACTGCTATGATGATGTTGTTATTTTCAATTTCCTCTTTCCAGTCTGCTAGCAGAAGATTTATTGCACTTTCGCAAGAATGTCTTGCTCTAAATCCGGATTGTCTATTTGTTAAAATGCCATTATTTTCTAAAAATTTCTGAAGTTGTTGTTTAACGACTACCTCCAAAATTTGTTCGTAGATCGGTAGTATATTTATAGGTCTAAAATTTTCACAATTACATGCTTTAGGTACTTTAGGTACTGGTATGATCTGCGATGTTTTCCAGGTCTTGGGAAAGGTACCATTTTGCAACGATTCGTTGATTATTTGTAATAGCACTGGTCCTACTTCCGAAAAGGTATCTTTAAGGATTTTCGCTGAAATTCCATCGATGCTACCACTGCCTTTAACATCATTGATAATTTTAAAGAGATCAGGTAGAGCAATTTCTTGGAATTTAAATTTGTGATTAAACTTAGGCATATCTTCTGTTTGAATAGCTGCTGCTGCAATGGAAGCATGTATATCAATTATACTATTAACGAAATATTTATTAAATTCTTCTGCAATCTCACTTTCATCTTGTGTTTCGGTGTTATTAAATATTATTTTATCAGAAGGTTTATTTTCTGATTTTATTAATTTTTTTAATGTTTTCCATAACTTGTATGGGTTTTTTGAGCTACTCTCTATCTCATTTAAAACAAAGTAATTTTTTCTTGCTTTAATTAATTTCACATATTCATTTCTTAGCTGTTTATAATTTGCCCAATCTGAATTGCATCTTGTGAGTTTTGCAGCTTTATATAGTCGGTCTCTCTCTAATTTCATTTGGTGTAATTCACTAGTATACCATTTATTATTTTCTCTGGGTGTGATTGTTTTTTTCTGAACAAATTTATTTAGTTCCGTTTTTAAAATCTTACTAAAGTTTTCAGCCTTATCTTCCATAGCTAGCAAATGTAATTCTTTCCACATGTCATTATTTTGTAATCCTACCATTAACTTTTCCCTGTTATAATTTTTGATTATTGTGCCCACTTGGCAGTCCAACATTTCAATTTTGTTATTAAAAATAAGTTTAATTGTATTGTGATCACTTACATTTTCGTTGTCTAAAACTATCACCGAAAAAGTATCTCTATCTGTTAGTACCAAGTCAATGATCGTATTTGAGATATCCGTTATACGCGTCGGAGTAGTGACTCTTTGTTTTAATCCTAAACTCTTAACTAGTTCTTTAAATTTTTTACTATAGAATGTATCTTTCGATACGTCTAGATTAAAATCGCCCATTATTAGGTTAATGTTTGTTTTATTATTGTATGTTTCATACCAAGATTCCAAAAATTCCAAAAATTCTTTAGCACTTGCATTTGGTGATCGATATATTACCGTATATGTGCCTCTTTCAAATCCTTTCAATATTGTTATGGCTAGAAGCCAGTAGTTATTAGTTACTGCTATATTTGAGATAATGTTATAATCTATTGTATCTTTTAATGCTATTGCTACACCACCTGTATGTCTAGAATTTGAGTCGCATCTTAAAAGTGTGTAACCTTGAAAATTAATTTCACTATCGTATATTTCTTCAGTGGTTCTTGTTTCACTTAACATTAAAATTGCAGGCCGTTGATTTTGTATTAGGATCTGTAGTTGTTCAAAATTACTCACCAAACTTTGACAATTTAGATAATAAATATGAGACTGATTGTTGTCTATTCTAAAAAATTAATTTTATTCCTTTCAACGTCCAGTTTTCTTTTATATACGGGGCACTCCGGACTCCATGCACAAACTTAATTTTTAGTCTATCAACTGCTTTTATGCAGTTAATACACTTAATTTGATTTTCTCCTGCCTTACAATTCGCTAGTTCATGGTTTTCACTACACCTAGGACATGTTACTTCAGTCTTGCAATCTCCAGCTTTGTGGCCGAATCCGTTGCACTTAAAACATCTAAGAATGTTCACTGCATCAAAAACTTTGCATCTATCCCAGCCTATATTGATGTAATCTTGTTGTAACATTGTGCTGTATGTCATACTATCTACTTCTGCATAAATTATATATTGGTTTATTCTATTTTTCGCTTTTTTATTGCTAAAAACCTTTATGACGGTGCGTTCCTGATCTAAATATGTATTTTGTGTCTTAATTTTTTCTATTACTTCTGAGTCTGTTAGTTTTTCTGACACTCCAATTATTTTAATTTTGGGGAAGCGTTTTTTCGGAATATTAATCTCATAATTTTCCCCTAGTTTGACTGCTGCTTCTTCTTTAAATTTTTCCACTGCTTCTTTATTTTTGCATTCCACCAGAATTCCTCCATTACTTGCATATTTTAACCCCGCTATTTCAATTTTCGCGGGGTCGAAGTTTTTCTTAATGTCTGTCTTTGTATCGACTGATTTCTGCTGAGTATTTTTGGGCTTAATTACCACGACTGGCTCATGTTTTTTTATTTTTAATTTATCTGCATAAGAATTCTTGTTACCCATTGCGTTTTCTACTTCCAAAAGTCGTTTTTCATTGTTGTTACTGTTCATTGCTGAAAGTAATTCTCCAATTTGTTTCTCTTGTTCCTTCATGGTTTCTGCTTGTTTTTGCATTTCAATCTTCATCTGCTTTATTACATCAACTATTTGCTGCAACGTATTTTTTGCTCCCACCCCTTTCTTCTGTACACAGGTTGGACAGAACCATCCTACGGATTCTTTACTGCTTATAAACTTAAATTCCTCCTCTTTCAGTCCTTCACATTTTGCATGAAAATAATTTTCACACCAGCCAGAACAAACAACGTAGTTTTCATTTCTTTTTAAAACATTCTCGCATCTTAAGCATATGACGGACATCCTGTATATTATGTTCGCCTAGCTTGTAGGCAACACTATCAGCTGGTACCGCTAAACCACGTCACTGTCTGTTTCTTACAAATATTTTCACTAATAGCCTGGTGCCATTCATACAGTTTTTTGTATACTAAAGTGTCCCATTCGTTAAAATGTTCACGCACGCATTCGAAATTTTCGAAAAAGTTTTTACCACTTTTTATTCACTATTAACACTGCGCATACACATACACGTACACGTACACGTACACGTACACGTATCTGTATTAGTAATTAAATACACGAAATGGTGAATAAACCATATCAATTTGCTCTTGCAAAGTAATATTCATTGCGGAAATGCAATAATTCAAAAAATAAATGCAAGTTTTTGACGTTAGCGAAGTGAACAATCAGTTTTTTCAATTTCCACGGCACTCTGTGGCTTCAATAACGATTTGAAGAAAAATGTCGAATATCTCGAAAAGTATGAGTTTTGGGTATAGGACATACTTAACAAAAAATGAAGCTCTTTTAAAGACGAATTCGATGACATAAAAAAATACAGGGATTTGCATTTGAAAAAATCGAGTTACGAGCTTCTGAAAATCATGGAAGTTGCCACCTATTTATAAACACCCCTGTATGTGTGATTCAAATTTTTTCATATCGGGGGAACAGAGAAATTGTTTCTGCATGTCCATACCAAATTACAACTCTGTACTTCAAAATAACTTTAGGAGAACTTTTTAAATAAAGATTTAAAACCTTGAATAATTTAGAAAATTAATTTTTTTTTTACAACGCCGTATAAAAACCTGTAGTATTTTATATTGATGCAAAGCTAAAATATAGGCGGTCAAAAATATTAAATAAAAAATTGGGTATTGTATTTGAAATATAAAAGTTGCTATTAGTTCCAGAAAGGTGACTCACCCTGTATATTTGAAAATATTTTTATTGTGTGTTTAGAAAAAAACTGTATAAAATAGCATTTGAATCAACTTCATATCTCAAGCCGTTTAGCCACAATCGACCGATCCCGCACTAATGACTCACCCTGTATATAATTAATTAAACATCACCATTTAGCACTGATTTTTTCAAAATTCTTAATCATTATATTTAATTTTTCATTTTGACAAAAATTCACCAATGAATTTAATATATTGGTTATTAAATATATTAGCACAAAACAGAAATAGCATGTGAATATGTCACTAAATTCGATAATATGGTACATTTGATTTAAATCAAAAAAATCTTATTTAAATCAAAAAAATCTGATTTAAATCAAATAAATCGATTTTTTTGATTTTTTTTAAAAAATCATGATTTTTATCCACCCTGCTCTAATGCTAGATACTCTACAGTGGCTTAGTATTAAACAACGAATCATTTTTAATACGATTATTTTCACAAGATTATAAATAACCTGCTTCCAAATTCTTTGTTAAAACATATAAACCAAAACTCTGATATTTATAATTATCCGACTAGGAACTGTAAAGACTTTAAATTACCATACAGGACACGAAATTACACTCAAAATTCTCTATTTTATAAAGGACTGGAATTTTATAACGATCTAACAAGCGAACTTAAAAATGAAACTAATATTGTAAGGTTTAGACGTAAGCTCAGTAGTTATATCAAGGAAAAGTTTTAATTTTTATATATTTATATACATAAGTTATAAAATGTAAACAAAATTGGCAAATCGCTAAATAAATTACATTATTATTATAATCTGTATCTGTCAATATTTAAAAAAAAAAGTAAATAACTCGAAAACCAATGATGTTCGGTGCAAAAAACCTTGTACATTTTGAAAAGAAAATTTAATTTCTAATCTAAAAAGCAAAAAATATACAGGCTGTTGCATCTGAATTACACTCGGTATAGCTGAAAACAACTTTAGGTTAGGGAGCACGTGATCTCCTACAGATTTTGTTTTGAAACTTTTTTTCTGTTTCGAATAATAAACCTGTATGCATAAATTTTGTCAAAGATCTTCTGTAAAGGGCCCCTGAAATATTATTTTCCTAGAAGCCCACAGTGGGGCTAAGACGGCCGTGCTTGGGCTAAGGAAATTGCCTCCAAAATAAATATTTGACATTACAACGGCGACCTTACCGAAACAAATAATAATTTTCGATCGAGTTAGCCTTGTAATAACAATTATTTTCCGTAACGTATCTAATAATATCGCGAGAAAAGGGTTTTCCCCTTAAAATACCTCAAGAATGCAAGTGTAGATCGTTCTTTGTTTTAAAAAACAAAGGAAATTGTGTACGGAAACTGGTAACGGGATTAAACAACACGTGTTTTTGTATTGTTTCACGGTGATTGACTCAGAAAATAAGCACGTGCGTCGATTTGTCGTGTCGTCGTTTGTTCAATAAATATTAAAAATTGTCTACGTACCTGGTGCAATGAAATTAAGTGAGATTAGCGACAACAAACACGCAAACAATTTCATTTTGCAAAATCTAAACGCAACTAAATTGATTTGTTGTTGTTTTTCAAGTAGCACGGTCATCAAGTTACCACAAAACCGGTTTACAATCACGCTCATAAGTCATTTAACAAATTTAAATTAAAAGCAATGGTAACTACTTAACTAGTAGCTTCTGCGAGCAGATAAAAGTAGCGTAATTTTTTTTTTAATAGTATGGCACAAACATGATAATAAAAATCTTTAAACGTTGACTAATAGTGCATTTCATTTATTATGTTGTTGTTTTTAATGTAAATTCAAGAATAATAACGTAGAAATTCTTAGGTTGATCTTTTAAAAGACTTTATTGTAGTACTTTGTGTCTGTTCGTTAAGGATTCCAAGTTTAAATCTAACATTGATAAAATGAGTGTCCTAATATGAATTCCACGTATGTTAAAGGCTTTGAAGAATTTTTGAATTATAAAAATGATGAAATAATGCAAAGATAGCAAACGACAGCATAAATAAAATAAATTATAAAACTTTGAGATTAACACAATTAGCAAAATCTTATTTTTGATATTTTATTAAAAAACCCTTTATTATGAAAGAGGTGTAACTAAACTGTTTCTTTAAAGGGTTTGCGTTTTGGTCCATTTAAAAATACAGATAATACTAAAAAATATGTTAGCGCAAATATTTAAGTTGATCTTGAAATTTGATTTATAAAATATATACGAGAATAAAACCCAGTAAACCGAAAAAAACTTTTTTTATTTTCGAAAACTCAAAATTTTATTCTAAACATTAAATTAAATAGTTCATGACACATACAATAATTTTAAACTATTTAGAAAACCTGCTATACCGGGGAGAGACAATCAAAAGTTGACCAACATTTTTCAAAGTGTTTAAAAAAGTTTCAAATGGCTCCTATCGTATTCTAGACATATTATTTCGTTATTATTGACACACAAAATAGCTTTTAGTTAATTGGGAAACTTGCTATACCGGGGAGAGTCAATCAAAAGTTGACCAACATTTTTCAGTGTTTAAAAAAATTTCAAATGGCTCCTATCGTATTCTAGACATATTATTTCGTTATTATTGACACACAAAATAATTTCAAGTCAATTGGGAAACTTGCTATACCGGGGAGAGACAATCAAAAGTTAACCAACATTTTTCAAAGTGTTAAAAAGTTTCAAATGGCTCCTATCGTATTCTAGACATATTATTTCGTTATTATTGACACACAAAATAATTTCAAGTCAATTGGGAAACTTGCTATACCGGGGAGAGACAATCAAAAGTTGACCAACATTTTTCAAAGTATTTAAAAAAGTTTCAAATGGCTCCTATCGTATTCTAGACATATTATTTCGTTATTATTGACACACAAAATAGTTTTTAGTTAATTGGGAAACTTGCTATACCGGGGAGAGACAATCAAAAGCTGACCAACATTTTTCAAAGTGTTTAAAAAAGTTTCAAATGGCTCCTATCGTATTCTAGACATGATATTTCGTTATTATTGACACACAAAGAAGTTTTTAGTTAATTGGGAAACTTGCTATACCGGAGAGAGACAATCAAAAGTTGAGCAACATTTTTCAAAGTGTTTAAAATAGTTTCAAATGGCTCCTATCGTATTCTAGACATATTATTTCGTTATTATTAACAAACAAAATAATTTCAAGTCAATTGGGAAACTTGCTATACCGGGGAGAGACAATCAAAAGTTGACCAACATTTTTCAAAGTGTTTAAAAAAGTTTTAAATGGCTCCTATCGTATTCTAGACATATTATTTCGTTATTATTGACACACAAAATAATTTCAAGTCAATTGGGAAACTTGCTATACCGAGGAGAGGCAATCAAAAGTTGACTAAAATTTTTCAAAGTGTTTAAAAAAATTTCAAATGGCTCCTATCGTATTCTAGACATATTATTTCGTTATTATTGACACACAAAATAATTTCAAGTCAATTGGCAAACTTGCTATACCAGGGAGAGACAATCAAAAGTTGACCAAAATTTTTCAGTGTTTAAAAAAAATTCAAATGGCTCCTATCGTATTCTAGACATATTATTTCGTTATTATTGACAAACAAAATAATTTCAAGTCAATTGGAAAACTTGCTATACCGGGGAGAGACAAACAAAAGTTGACCAAAACTTTTCAAAGTGTTTAAAAAAGTTTCAAATGGCTCCTATCGTATTCTAGACATATTATTTCGTTATTATTGACACACAAAATAAATTCAAGTCAATTGAAAAACTTGCTATACCGGTGAGAGACAATCAAAAAATGACTAAAATTTTTCAAAGGGTTTAAAAAAATTTCAAATAGCTCCTATCGTATTCTAGACATATTATTTCGTTATTATTGACACACAAAATAGTTTTTAGTTAATTGAGAAACTTGCTATACCGGGGAGAGACAATCAAAAGTTGACTAAAATTTTTCAAAGTGTTTAAAAAAAATTCAAATGGCTTCTATCGTATTCTAGACATATTATTTCGTTATTATTGACACACAAAATAATTTCAAGTCAATTGGGAAACTTGCTATACCGGGGAGAGACAATCAAAAGTTGACCAAAATGTTTCAAAGTGTTTAAAAAAATTTCAAATGGCTCCTGTCGTATTCTAGACATATTATTTCGTTATTATTGACACACAAAATAATTTCAATCCAATTGGGAAACTTGCTATACCGGGGAGAGAAAATCAAAAGTTGACCCAAATTTTTCAAAGTGTTTAAAAATATTTCAAATGGCTCCTATCGTATTCTAGACATATTATTTCGTTATTATTGACACACAAAACAATTTCAAGTCAATTGGGAAACTTGCTATACCAGGGAGAGAAAATCAAAAGTTGACCAAAATGTTTCAAAGTGTTTAAAAAAAATTCAAATGGCTCCTATCGTATTCTAGACATATTATTTCGTTATTATCGACACACAAAATAATTTCAAGTCAATTGGGAAACTTGCTATACCAGGGAGAGACAATCAAAAGTTGACCAAAATTTTTCAAAGTGTTTAAAAAAATTTCAAATGGCTCCTATCGTATTCTAGACATATTATTTCGTTATTATTGACAAACAAAATAATTTCAAGTCAATTGGGAAACTTGCTATACCGGGGAGAGACAATCAAAAGTTGACTAAAATGTTTCAAAGTGTTTAAAAAAATTTCAAATGGCTCCTATCGTATTCTAGACATATTATTTCGTTATTATTGAGACACAAAATAATTTCACGTCAATTGGGAAACTTGCTATACCGGGGAGAGACAATCAAAAGTTGACCAAAATTTTTCAAAGTGTTTAAAAAAATTTCAAATGGCTCCTATCGTATTCTAGACATATTATTTCGTTATTATTGACACACAAAACAATTTCAAGTCAATTGAAAAACTTGCTATACCGAGGAGAGGCAATCAAAAGTTGACTAAAATTTTTCAAAGTGTTTAAAAAAATTTCAAATGGCTCCTATAGTATTCTAGACATATTATTTCGTTATTATTGACACACAAAATAATTTCAAGTCAATTGAAAAACTTGATATACCGGGGAGAGACAATCAAAAGTTGACCAAAAAGTTTTCAAAGTGTCTAAAAAAATTTCAAATGGCTCCTATCGTATTCTAGACATATTATTTCGTTATTATTGACACAAAATAATTTCAAGTCAATTGGGAAACTTGCTATACCGGGGAGCGACAATCAAAAGTTGACCAACATTTTTCAAAGTGTTTAAAAAAATTTCAAATGGCTCCTATCGTATTCTAGACATATTATTTCGTTATTATTGACACACAAAATAATTTCAAGTCAATTGAAAAACTTGCTATACCGGGGAGAGACAATCAGAAGTTGACCAAAATTTTTCAAAGTGTTTAAAAAAATTTCAAATGGCTCCTATCGTATTCTAGACATATTATTTCGTTATTATTGACAAACAAAATAATTTCAAGTCAATTGGGAAACTTGCTATACCAGGGTGAGACAATCTAAAGTTGACCAAAATGTTTCAAAGTGTTTAAAAAAATTTCAAATGGCTCCTATCGTATTCTAGACATATTATTTCGTTATTATTGACACACAAAATAATTTCAAGTCAATTGGGAAACTTGCTATACCGGGGAGAGACAATCAAAAGTTGACCAACATTTTTCAAAGTGTTTAAAAAAGTTTCAAATGGCTCCTATCGTATTCTAGACATATTATTTCGTTATTATTGACACACAAAATAATTCAAGTCAATTGAAAAACTTGCTATACCGGGGAGAGACAATCAAAAGTTGACTTAAAATTTTTCAAAGTGTTTAAAAAAATTTCAAATGGCTCCTATCGTATTCTAGACATATTATTTCGTTATTATTGACACACAAAATAGTTTTAAGTTAATTGGGAAACTTGCTATACCGGGAAGAGACAATCAAAAGTTGACCAAAATGTTTCAAAGTGTTTAAAAAAATTTCAAATGGCTCCTATCGTATTCTAGACATATTATTTCGTTATTATCGACACACAAAATAATTTCAAGTCAATTGGGAAACTTGCTATACCGGGGAGAGACAATCAAAAGTTGACCCAAATTTTTCAAAGTGTTTAAAAAAATTTCAAATGGCTCCTATCGTATTCTAGACATATTATTTCGTTATTATTGACACACAAAATAATTTCAAGTCAATTGGGAAACTTGCTATACCGGGGAAAGACAATCAAAAGTTGACTAAAATGTTTCAAAGTATTTAAAAAAATTTCAAATGGCTCCTATCGTATTCTAGACATATTATTTCGTTATTATTGACACACGAAATAATTTCAAGTCAATTGGGAAACTTGCTATACCGGGGAGAGACAATCAAAAGTTGACTAAAATGTTTCAAAGTGTTTAAAAAAATTTCAAATGGCTCCTATCGTATTCTAGACATATTATTTCGTTATTATTGACACACAACATAGTTTTTAGTTTATTGGGAAACTTGCTATACCCGGGGAGAGACAATCAAAAGTTGACAAACATTTTTCAAAGTGTTTAAAAAAATTTCAAATGGCTCCTATCGTATTCTAAACATATTATTTCGTTATTATTGACACACAAAATAATTTCAAGTCAATTGGGAAACTTGCTATACGGGGGAGAGACAATCAAAAGTTGACCAAAATTTTTCAGTGTTTAAAAAAATTTCAAATGGCTCCTATCGTATTCTAGACATATTATTTCGTTATTATTGACACACAAAATAGTTTTTAGTCAATTGGGAAACTTGCTATACCGAGGAGAGGCAATCAAAAGTTGACTAAAATTTTTCAAAGTGTTTAAAAAAATTTCAAATGGCTCCTATCGTATTCTAGACATATTATTTCGTTATTATTGACACACAAAACAATTTCAAGTCAATTGGGAAACTTGCTATACCGGGGAGAGACAATCAAAAGTTGACTAAAATGTTTAAAAAAATTTCAAATGGCTCCTATCGTATTCTAGACATATTATTTCGTTATTATTAACACACAAAATAATTTCAAGTCAATTGGGAAACTTGCTATACCGGGGAGAGACAATCAAAAGTTGACCAAAACTTTTCAAAGTGTTTAAAAAAATTTCAAATGGCTCCTATCGTATTCTAGACATATTATTTCGTTACTATTGACACACAAAACAATTTCAAGTCAATTGGGAAACTTGCTATACCAGGGAGAGACAATCAAAAGTTGACCCAAATTTTTCAAAGTGTTTAAAAAAATTTCAAATGGCTCCTATCGTATTCTAGACATATTATTTCGTTATTATTGACACACAAAATAATTTCAAGTCAATTGGGAAACTTGCTATACCGGGGAGAGACAATCAAAAGTTGACCCAAATTTTTCAAAGTGTTTAAAAAAATTTCAAATGGCTCCTATCGTATTCTAGACATATTATTTCGTTATTATCGACACACAAAATAATTTCAAGTCAATTGGGAAACTTGCTATACCGGGGAGAGACAATCAAAAGGTGACCAAAATTTTATAAAGTGTTTAAAAGAATTTCAAATAGCTCCTATCGTATTCTAGACATATTATTTCGTTATTATTGACACACAAAATAGTTTTTAGTTAATTGGGAAACTTGCTATACCGGGGAGAGACAATCAAAAGTTGACAAACATTTTTCAAAGTGTTTAAAAAAGTTTCAAATGGCTCCTATCGTATTCTAGACATATTATTTCGTTATTATTGACACACAAAATAATTTCAAGTCAATTGGCAAACTTGCTATACCAGGGAGAGACAATCAAAAGTTGACCAAAATGTTTCAAAGTGTTTAAAAAAATTTCAAATGGCTCCTATCGTATTCTAGACATATTATTTCGTTATTATTGACACACAAAATAATTTCAAGTCAATTGGGAAACTTGCTATACCGGGGAGAGACAATCAAAAGTTGACTAAAATGTTTCAAAGTGTTTAAAAAAATTTCAAATGGCTCCTATCGTATTCTAGACATATTATTTCGTTATTATTGACACACAAAATAATTTCAAGTCAATTGGGAAACTTGCTATACCGGGGAGAGACAATCAAAAGTTGACTAAAATGTTTAAAAAAATTTCAAATGGCTCCTATCGTATTCTAGACATATTATTTCGTTATTATTAACACACAAAATAATTTCAAGTCAATTGGGAAACTTGCTATACCGGGGAGAGACAATCAAAAGTTGACCAAAACTTTTCAAAGTGTTTAAAAAAATTTCAAATGGCTCCTATCGTATTCTAGACATATTATTTCGTTACTATTGACACACAAAACAATTTCAAGTCAATTGGGAAACTTGCTATACCAGGGAGAGACAATCAAAAGTTGACCCAAATTTTTCAAAGTGTTTAAAAAAATTTCAAATGGCTCCTATCGTATTCTAGACATATTATTTCGTTATTATTGACACACAAAATAATTTCAAGTCAATTGGGAAACTTGCTATACCGGGGAGAGACAATCAAAAGTTGACCCAAATTTTTCAAAGTGTTTAAAAAAATTTCAAATGGCTCCTATCGTATTCTAGACATATTATTTCGTTATTATCGACACACAAAATAATTTCAAGTCAATTGGGAAACTTGCTATACCGGGGAGAGACAATCAAAAGGTGACCAAAATTTTATAAAGTGTTTAAAAGAATTTCAAATAGCTCCTATCGTATTCTAGACATATTATTTCGTTATTATTGACACACAAAATAGTTTTTAGTTAATTGGGAAACTTGCTATACCGGGGAGAGACAATCAAAAGTTGACAAACATTTTTCAAAGTGTTTAAAAAAGTTTCAAATGGCTCCTATCGTATTCTAGACATATTATTTCGTTATTATTGACACACAAAATAATTTCAAGTCAATTGGCAAACTTGCTATACCAGGGAGAGACAATCAAAAGTTGACCAAAATGTTTCAAAGTGTTTAAAAAAATTTCAAATGGCTCCTATCGTATTCTAGACATATTATTTCGTTATTATTGACACACAAAATAATTTCAAGTCAATTGGGAAACTTGCTATACCGGGGAGAGACAATCAAAAGTTGACTAAAATGTTTCAAAGTGTTTAAAAAAATTTCAAATGGCTCCTATCGTATTCTAGACATATTATTTCGTTATTATCGACACACAAAATAATTTCAAGTCAATTGGGAAACTTGCTATACCGGGGAGAGACAATCAAAAGTTGACCAAAATGTTTCAAAGTGTTTAAAAAAATTTCAAATGGCTCCTATCGTATTCTAGACATATTATTTCGTTATTATTGACACACAAAATAATTTCAAGTCAATTGGGAAACTTGCTATACCGGGGAGAGACAATCAAAAGTTGACTAAAATGTTTCAAAGTGTTTAAAAAAATTTCAAATGGCTCCTATCGTATTCTAGACATATTATTTCGTTATTATTGACACACAAAATAATTTCAAGTCAATTGGGAAACTTGCTATACCGGGGAGAGACAATCAAAAGTTGACTAAAATGTTTCAAAGTATTTAAAAAAATTTCAAATGGCTCCTATCGTATTCTAGACATATTATTTCGTTATTATTGACACACAAAATAATTTCAAGTCAATTGGGAAACTTGCTATACCGGGGAGAGACAATCAAAAGTTGACTAAAATGTTTCAAAGTGTTTAAAAAAATTTCAAATGGCTCCTATCGTATTCTAGACATATTATTTCGTTATTATTGACACACAAAATAATTTCAAGTCAATTGGGAAACTTGCTATACCAGGGAGACAAACAAAAGTTGACCAAAATTTTTCAAAGTGTTTAAAAAGGTTTCAAATGGCTCCTATCGTATTCTAGACATATTATTTCGTTATTATTGACACACAAAATAATTTCAAGTCAATTGGCAAACTTGCTATACCAGGGAGAGACAATCAAAAGTTGACCAAAATGTTTCAAAGTGTTTAAAAAAATTTCAAATGGCTCCTATCGTATTCTAGACATATTATTTCGTTATTATTGACACACAAAATAATTTCAAGTCAATTGGGAAACTTGCTATACCGGGGAGAGACAATCAAAAGTTGACTAAAATGTTTAAAAAAATTTCAAATGGCTCCTATCGTATTCTAGACATATTATTTCGTTATTATAAACACACAAAATAATTTCAAGTCAATTGGGAAACTTGCTATACCGGGGAGAGACAATCAAAAGTTGACTAAAATGTTTCAAAGTGTTTAAAAAAATTTCAAATGGCTCCTATCGTATTCTAGACATATTATTTCGTTATTATTGACACACAAAATAATTTCAAGTCAATTGGGAAACTTGCTATACCGGGGAGAGACAATCAAAAGTTGACTAAAATGTTTCAAAGTATTTAAAAAAATTTCAAATGGCTCCTATCGTATTCTAGACATATTATTTCGTTATTATTGACACACAAAATAATTTCAAGTCAATTGGGAAACTTGCTATACCGGGGAGAGACAATCAAAAGTTGACTAAAATGTTTCAAAGTGTTTAAAAAAATTTCAAATGGCTCCTATCGTATTCTAGACATATTATTTCGTTATTATTGACACACAAAATAATTTCAAGTCAATTGGGAAACTTGCTATACCGGGGAGAGACAATCAAAAGTTGACCAAAATTTTTCAAAGTGTTTAAAAAAATTTCAAATGGCTCCTATCGTATTCTAGACATATTATTTCGTTATTATTGACACACAAAATAATTTCAAGTCAATTGGGAAACTTGCTATACCAGGGAGACAAACAAAAGTTGACCAAAATTTTTCAAAGTGTTTAAAAAGGTTTCAAATGGCTCCTATCGTATTCTAGACATATTATTTCGTTATTATTGACACACAAAATAATTTCAAGTCAATTGGCAAACTTGCTATACCAGGGAGAGACAATCAAAAGTTGACCAAAATGTTTCAAAGTGTTTAAAAAAATTTCAAATGGCTCCTATCGTATTCTAGACATATTATTTCGTTATTATTGACACACAAAATAATTTCAAGTCAATTGGGAAACTTGCTATACCGGGGAGAGACAATCAAAAGTTGACTAAAATGTTTAAAAAAATTTCAAATGGCTCCTATCGTATTCTAGACATATTATTTCGTTATTATAAACACACAAAATAATTTCAAGTCAATTGGGAAACTTGCTATACCGGGGAGAGACAATCAAAAGTTGACCAAAATTTTTCAAAGTGTTTAAAAAAATTTCAAATGGCTCCTATCGTATTCTAGACATATTATTTCGTTATTATTGACACACAAAATAATTTCAAGTCAATTGGGAAACTTGCTATACCGGGGAGAGACAATCAAAAGTTGACCAAAATTTTTCAAAGTGTTTAAAAAAATTTCAAATGGCTCCTATCGTATTCTAGACATATTATTTCGTTATTATTAACACACAAAATAATTTCAAGTCAATTGGGAAACTTGCTATACCGGGGAGAGACAATCAAAAGTTGACTTAAAATTTTTCAAAGTGTTTAAAAAAATTTCAAATGGCTCCTATCGTATTCTAGACATATTATTTCGTTATTAATAACACACAAAATAATTTCAAGTCAATTGGGAAACTTGCTATACCGGGGAGAGACAATCAAAAGTTGACCAAAATTTTTCAGTGTTTAAAAAAATTTCAAATGGCTCCTATCGTATTCTAGACATATTATTTCGTTATTATTGACACACAAAATAATTTCAAGTCAATTGGGAAACTTGCTATACCAGGGAGACAAACAAAAGTTGACCAAAATTTTTCAAAGTGTTTAAAAAGGTTTCAAATGGCTCCTATCGTATTCTAGACATATTATTTCGTTATTATTGACACACAAAATATTTTCAAGTCAATTGGGAAACTTGCTATACCAGGGAGAGACAATCAAAAGTTGACTAAAATGTTTCAAAGTGTTTAAAAAAATTTCAAATGGCTCCTATCGTATTCTAGACATATTATTTCGTTATTATTGACACACAAAATAATTTCAAGTCAATTGGGAAACTTGCTATACCGGGGAGAGACAATCAAAAGTTGACCAAAATTTTTCAAAGTGTTTAAAAAAAATTCAAATGGCTCCTATCGTATTCTAGACATATTATTTCGTTATTATTAACACACAAAATAATTTCAAGTCAATTGGGAAACTTGCTATACCGGGGAGAGACAAACAAAAGTTGACCAAAATTTTTCAAAGTGTTTAAAAAAATTACAAATGGCTCCTATCGTATTCTAGACATATTATTTCGTTATTATTAACACACAAAATAATTTCAAGTCAATTGGCAAACTTGCTATACCAGGGAGAGACAATCAAAAGTTGACCAAAATGTTTCAAAGTGTTTAAAAAAATTTCAAATGGCTCCTATCGTATTCTAGACATATTATTTCGTTATTATTGACACACAAAATAATTTCAAGTCAATTGGGAAACTTGCTATACTGGGGAGAGACAATCAAAAGTTGACCAAAAGTTTTCAAAGTGTTTAAAAAAATTTCAAATGGCTCCTATCGTATTCTAGACATATTATTTCGTTATTATTAACACACAAAATAATTTCAAGTCAATTGGGAAACTTGCTATACCAGGGAGAGACAATCAAAAGTTGACCAAAATGTTTCAAAGTGTTTAAAAAAAATTCAAATGGCTCCTATCGTATTCTAGACATATTATTTCGTTATTATTGACACATAAAATAATTTCAAGTCAATTGGCAAACTTGCTATACCAGGGAGAGACAATCAAAAGTTGACCAAAATGTTTCAAAGTGTTTAAAAAAATTTCAAATGGCTCCTATCGTATTCTAGACATATTATTTCGTTATTATTGACACACAAAATAATTTCAAGTCAATTGGGAAACTTGCTATACCGGGGAGAGACAATCAAAAGTTGACTAAAATGTTTAAAAAAATTTCAAATGGCTCCTATCGTATTCTAGACATATTATTTCGTTATTATAAACACACAAAATAATTTCAAGTCAATTGGGAAACTTGCTATACCGGGGAGAGACAATCAAAAGTTGACTAAAATGTTTCAAAGTGTTTAAAAAAATTTCAAATGGCTCCTATCGTATTCTAGACATATTATTTCGTTATTATTGACACACAAAATAATTTCAAGTCAATTGGGAAACTTGCTATACCGGGGAGAGACAATCAAAAGTTGACTAAAATGTTTCAAAGTATTTAAAAAAATTTCAAATGGCTCCTATCGTATTCTAGACATATTATTTCGTTATTATTGACACACAAAATAATTTCAAGTCAATTGGGAAACTTGCTATACCGGGGAGAGACAATCAAAAGTTGACTAAAATGTTTCAAAGTGTTTAAAAAAATTTCAAATGGCTCCTATCGTATTCTAGACATATTATTTCGTTATTATTGACACACAAAATAATTTCAAGTCAATTGGGAAACTTGCTATACCGGGGAGAGACAATCAAAAGTTGACCAAAATTTTTCAAAGTGTTTAAAAAAATTTCAAATGGCTCCTATCGTATTCTAGACATATTATTTCGTTATTATTGACACACAAAATAATTTCAAGTCAATTGGGAAACTTGCTATACCAGGGAGACAAACAGAAGTTGACCAAAATTTTTCAAAGTGTTTAAAAAGGTTTCAAATGGCTCCTATCGTATTCTAGACATATTATTTCGTTATTATTGACACACAAAATAATTTCAAGTCAATTGGCAAACTTGCTATACCAGGGAGAGACAATCAAAAGTTGACCAAAATGTTTCAAAGTGTTTAAAAAAATTTCAAATGGCTCCTATCGTATTCTAGACATATTATTTCGTTATTATTGACACACAAAATAATTTCAAGTCAATTGGGAAACTTGCTATACCGGGGAGAGACAATCAAAAGTTGACTAAAATGTTTAAAAAAATTTCAAATGGCTCCTATCGTATTCTAGACATATTATTTCGTTATTATAAACACACAAAATAATTTCAAGTCAATTGGGAAACTTGCTATACCGGGGAGAGACAATCAAAAGTTGACCAAAATTTTTCAAAGTGTTTAAAAAAATTTCAAATGGCTCCTATCGTATTCTAGACATATTATTTCGTTATTATTGACACACAAAATAATTTCAAGTCAATTGGGAAACTTGCTATACCGGGGAGAGACAATCAAAAGTTGACCAAAATTTTTCAAAGTGTTTAAAAAAATTTCAAATGGCTCCTATCGTATTCTAGACATATTATTTCGTTATTATTAACACACAAAATAATTTCAAGTCAATTGGGAAACTTGCTATACCGGGGAGAGACAATCAAAAGTTGACCAAAATTTTTCAAAGTGTTTAAAAAAATTTCAAATGGCTCCTATCGTATTCTAGACATATTATTTCGTTATTAATAACACACAAAATAATTTCAAGTCAATTGGGAAACTTGCTATACCGGGGAGAGACAATCAAAAGTTGACCAAAATTTTTCAAAGTGTTTAAAAAAATTTCAAATGGCTCCTATCGTATTCTAGACATATTATTTCGTTATTATTGACACACAAAATAATTTCAAGTCAATTGGGAAACTTGCTATACCAGGGAGAGACAAACAAAAGTTGACCAAAATTTTTCAAAGTGTTTAAAAAAATTACAAATGGCTCCTATCGTATTCTAGACATATTATTTCGTTATTATTAACACACAAAATAATTTCAAGTCAATTGGCAAACTTGCTATACCAGGGAGAGACAATCAAAAGTTGACCAAAATGTTTCAAAGTGTTTAAAAAAATTTCAAATGGCTCCTATCGTATTCTAGACATATTATTTCGTTATTAATAACACACAAAATAATTTCAAGTCAATTGGGAAACTTGCTATACCGGGGAGAGACAATCAAAAGTTGACCAAAATTTTTCAAAGTGTTTAAAAAAATTTCAAATGGCTCCTATCGTATTCTAGACATATTATTTCGTTATTATTGACACACAAAATAATTTCAAGTCAATTGGGAAACTTGCTATACCGGGGAGAGACAAACAAAAGTTGACCAAAATTTTTCAGTGTTTAAAAAAATTACAAATGGCTCCTATCGTATTCTAGACATATTATTTCGTTATTATTAACACACAAAATAATTTCAAGTCAATTGGCAAACTTGCTATACCAGGGAGAGACAATCAAAAGTTGACCAAAATGTTTCAAAGTGTTTAAAAAAATTTCAAATGGCTCCTATCGTATTCTAGACATATTATTTCGTTATTATTGACACACAAAATAATTTCAAGTCAATTGGGAAACTTGCTATACTGGGGAGAGACAATCAAAAGTTGACCAAAAGTTTTCAAAGTGTTTAAAAAAATTTCAAATGGCTCCTATCGTATTCTAGACATATTATTTCGTTATTATTAACACACAAAATAATTTCAAGTCAATTGGGAAACTTGCTATACCAGGGAGAGACAATCAAAAGTTGACCAAAATGTTTCAAAGTGTTTAAAAAAAATTCAAATGGCTCCTATCGTATTCTAGACATATTATTTCGTTATTATTGACACACAAAATAATTTCAAGTCAATTGGCAAACTTGCTATACCAGGGAGAGACAATCAAAAGTTGACCAAAATGTTTCAAAGTGTTTAAAAAAATTTCAAATGGCTCCTATCGTATTCTAGACATATTATTTCGTTATTATTGACACACAAAATAATTTCAAGTCAATTGGGAAACTTGCTATACCGGGGAGAGACAATCAAAAGTTGACTAAAATGTTTAAAAAAATTTCAAATGGCTCCTATCGTATTCTAGACATATTATTTCGTTATTATAAACACACAAAATAATTTCAAGTCAATTGGGAAACTTGCTATACCGGGGAGAGACAATCAAAAGTTGACTAAAATGTTTCAAAGTGTTTAAAAAAATTTCAAATGGCTCCTATCGTATTCTAGACATATTATTTCGTTATTATTGACACACAAAATAATTTCAAGTCAATTGGGAAACTTGCTATACCGGGGAGAGACAATCAAAAGTTGACTAAAATGTTTCAAAGTATTTAAAAAAATTTCAAATGGCTCCTATCGTATTCTAGACATATTATTTCGTTATTATTGACACACAAAATAATTTCATGTCAATTGGGAAACTTGCTATACCGGGGAGAGACAATCAAAAGTTGACTAAAATGTTTCAAAGTGTTTAAAAAAATTTCAAATGGCTCCTATCGTATTCTAGACATATTATTTCGTTATTATTGACACACAAAATAATTTCAAGTCAATTGGGAAACTTGCTATACCGGGGAGAGACAATCAAAAGTTGACCAAAATTTTTCAAAGTGTTTAAAAAAATTTCAAATGGCTCCTATCGTATTCTAGACATATTATTTCGTTATTATTGACACACAAAATAATTTCAAGTCAATTGGGAAACTTGCTATACCAGGGAGACAAACAAAAGTTGACCAAAATTTTTCAAAGTGTTTAAAAAGGTTTCAAATGGCTCCTATCGTATTCTAGACATATTATTTCGTTATTATTGACACACAAAATAATTTCAAGTCAATTGGCAAACTTGCTATACCAGGGAGAGACAATCAAAAGTTGACCAAAATGTTTCAAAGTGTTTAAAAAAATTTCAAATGGCTCCTATCGTATTCTAGACATATTATTTCGTTATTATTGACACACAAAATAATTTCAAGTCAATTGGGAAACTTGCTATACCGGGGAGAGACAATCAAAAGTTGACTAAAATGTTTAAAAAAATTTCAAATGGCTCCTATCGTATTCTAGACATATTATTTCGTTATTATAAACACACAAAATAATTTCAAGTCAATTGGGAAACTTGCTATACCGGGGAGAGACAATCAAAAGTTGACCAAAATTTTTCAAAGTGTTTAAAAAAATTTCAAATGGCTCCTATCGTATTCTAGACATATTATTTCGTTATTATTGACACACAAAATAATTTCAAGTCAATTGGGAAACTTGCTATACCGGGGAGAGACAATCAAAAGTTGACCAAAATTTTTCAAAGTGTTTAAAAAAATTTCAAATGGCTCCTATCGTATTCTAGACATATTATTTCGTTATTATTAACACACAAAATAATTTCAAGTCAATTGGGAAACTTGCTATACCGGGGAGAGACAATCAAAAGTTGACCAAAATTTTTCAAAGTGTTTAAAAAAATTTCAAATGGCTCCTATCGTATTCTAGACATATTATTTCGTTATTAATAACACACAAAATAATTTCAAGTCAATTGGGAAACTTGCTATACCGGGGAGAGACAATCAAAAGTTGACCAAAATTTTTCAAAGTGTTTAAAAAAATTTCAAATGGCTCCTATCGTATTCTAGACATATTATTTCGTTATTATTGACACACAAAATAATTTCAAGTCAATTGGGAAACTTGCTATACCAGGGAGACAAACAAAAGTTGACCAAAATTTTTCAAAGTGTTTAAAAAGGTTTCAAATGGCTCCTATCGTATTCTAGACATATTATTTCGTTATTATTGACACACAAAATAATTTCAAGTCAATTGGGAAACTTGCTATACCAGGGAGAGACAATCAAAAGTTGACTAAAATGTTTCAAAGTGTTTAAAAAAATTTCAAATGGCTCCTATCGTATTCTAGACATATTATTTCGTTATTATTGACACACAAAATAATTTCAAGTCAATTGGGAAACTTGCTATACCGGGGAGAGACAATCAAAAGTTGACCCAAATTTTTCAAAGTGTTTAAAAAAAATTCAAATGGCTCCTATCGTATTCTAGACATATTATTTCGTTATTATTAACACACAAAATAATTTCAAGTCAATTGGGAAACTTGCTATACCGGGGAGAGACAAACAAAAGTTGACCAAAATTTTTCAAAGTGTTTAAAAAAATTACAAATGGCTCCTATCGTATTCTAGACATATTATTTCGTTATTATTAACACACAAAATAATTTCAAGTCAATTGGCAAACTTGCTATACCAGGGAGAGACAATCAAAAGTTGACCAAAATGTTTCAAAGTGTTTAAAAAAATTTCAAATGGCTCCTATCGTATTCTAGACATATTATTTCGTTATTATTGACACACAAAATAATTTCAAGTCAATTGGGAAACTTGCTATACTGGGGAGAGACAATCAAAAGTTGACCAAAAGTTTTCAAAGTGTTTAAAAAAATTTCAAATGGCTCCTATCGTATTCTAGACATATTATTTCGTTATTATTAACACACAAAATAATTTCAAGTCAATTGGGAAACTTGCTATACCAGGGAGAGACAATCAAAAGTTGACCAAAATGTTTCAAAGTGTTTAAAAAAATTTCAAATGGCTCCTATCGTATTCTAGACATATTATTTCGTTATTATTGACACACAAAACAATTTCAAGTCAATTGGGAAACTTGCTATACAGGGGTGAGACAATCAAAAGTTGACCAAAAGTTTTCAAAGTGTTTAAAAAAATTTCAAATGGCTTCTATCGTATTCTAGACATATTATTTCGTTATTATTGACACACAAAACAACTTCAAGTCAATTGGGAAACTTGCTATACCGGGGAGAGACAATCAAAAGTTGACCAAAAGTTTTCAAAGTGTTTAAAAAAATTTCAAATGGCTCCTATCGTATTCTAGACATATTATTTCGTTATTATTAACACAAAAAATAATTTCAAGTCAATTGGCAAACTTGCTATACCAGGGAGAGACAATCAAAAGTTGACCAAAATGTTTCAAAGTGTTTAAAAAAATTTCAAATGGCTCCTATCGTATTCTAGACATATTATTTCGTTATTATTGACACACAAAATAATTTCAAGTCAATTGGGAAACTTGCTATACCGGGGAGAGACAAACAAAAGTTGACCAAAATTTTTCAGTGTTTAAAAAAAATTCAAATGGCTCCTATCGTATTCTAGACATATTATTTCGTTATTATTGACACACAAAATAATTTCAAGTCAATTGGGAAACTTGCTATACCGGGGAGAGACAATCAAAAGTTGACTAAAATGTTTAAAAAAATTTCAAATGGCTCCTATCGTATTCTAGACATATTATTTCGTTATTATTAACACACAAAATAATTTCAAGTCAATTGGCAAACTTGCTATACCGGGGAGAGACAATCAAAAGTTGACCAAAATTTTTCAGTGTTTAAAAAAAATTCAAATAGCTCCTATCGTATTCTAGACATATTATTTCGTTATTATTAACACACAAAATAATTTCAAGTCAATTGGGAAACTTGCTATACCAGGGAGACAAACAAAAGTTGACCAAAATTTTTCAAAGTGTTTAAAAAAGTTACAAATGGCTCCTATCGTATTCTAGACATATTATTTCGTTATTATTAACACACAAAATAATTTCAAGTCAATTGGCAAACTTGCTATACCAGGGAGAGACAATCAAAAGTTGACCAAAATGTTTCAAAGTGTTTAAAAAAATTTCAAATGGCTCCTATCGTATTCTAGACATATTATTTCGTTATTATTGACACACAAAACAATTTCAAGTCAATTGGGAAACTTGCTATACTGGGGAGAGACAATCAAAAGTTGACCAAAAGTTTTCAAAGTGTTTAAAAAAATTTCAAATGGCTCCTATCGTATTCTAGACATATTATTTCGTTATTATTAACATACAAAATAATTTCAAGTCAATTGGGAAACTTGCTATACCAGGGAGAGACAATCAAAAGTTGACCAAAATGTTTCAAAGTGTTTAAAAAAAATTCAAATGGCTCCTATCGTATTCTAGACATATTATTTCGTTATTATTGACACACAAAACAATTTCAAGTCAATTGGGAAACTTGCTATACAGGGGTGAGACAATCAAAAGTTGACCAAAAGTTTTCAAAGTGTTTAAAAAAATTTCAAATGGCTCCTATCGTATTCTAGACATATTATTTCGTTATTATTAACACAAAAAATAATTTCAAGTCAATTGGCAAACTTGCTATACCAGGGAGAGACAATCAAAAGTTGACCAAAATGTTTCAAAGTGTTTAAAAAAATTTCAAATGGCTCCTATCGTATTCTAGACATATTATTTCGTTATTATTGACACACAAAATAATTTCAAGTCAATTGGGAAACTTGCTATACCGGGGAGAGACAAACAAAAGTTGACCAAAATTTTTCAGTGTTTAAAAAAAATTCAAATGGCTCCTATCGTATTCTAGACATATTATTTCGTTATTATTGACACACAAAATAATTTCAAGTCAATTGGGAAACTTGCTATACCGGGGAGAGACAATCAAAAGTTGACTAAAATGTTTAAAAAAATTTCAAATGGCTCCTATCGTATTCTAGACATATTATTTCGTTATTATTAACACACAAAATAATTTCAAGTCAATTGGCAAACTTGCTATACCGGGGAGAGACAATCAAAAGTTGACCAAAATTTTTCAGTGTTTAAAAAAAATTCAAATAGCTCCTATCGTATTCTAGACATATTATTTCGTTATTATTAACACACAAAATAATTTCAAGTCAATTGGGAAACTTGCTATACCGGGGAGAGACAAACAAAAGTTGACCAAAATTTTTCAAAGTGTTTAAAAAAGTTACAAATGGCTCCTATCGTATTCTAGACATATTATTTCGTTATTATTAACACACAAAATAATTTCAAGTCAATTGGCAAACTTGCTATACCAGGGAGAGACAATCAAAAGTTGACCAAAATGTTTCAAAGTGTTTAAAAAAATTTCAAATGGCTCCTATCGTATTCTAGACATATTATTTCGTTATTATTGACACACAAAATAATTTCAAGTCAATTGGGAAACTTGCTATACTGGGGAGAGACAATCAAAAGTTGACCAAAAGTTTTCAAAGTGTTTAAAAAAATTTCAAATGGCTCCTATCGTATTCTAGACATATTATTTCGTTATTATTAACACACAAAATAATTTCAAGTCAATTGGGAAACTTGCTATACCAGGGAGAGACAATCAAAAGTTGACCAAAATGTTTCAAAGTGTTTAAAAAAAATTCAAATGGCTCCTATCGTATTCTAGACATATTATTTCGTTATTATTGACACACAAAACAATTTCAAGTCAATTGGGAAACTTGCTATACAGGGGTGAGACAATCAAAAGTTGACCAAAAGTTTTCAAAGTGTTTAAAAAAATTTCAAATGGCTTCTATCGTATTCTAGACATATTATTTCGTTATTATTGACACACAAAACAACTTCAAGTCAATTGGGAAACTTGCTATACCGGGGAGAGACAATCAAAAGTTGACCAAAAGTTTTCAAAGTGTTTAAAAAAATTTCAAATGGCTCCTATCGTATTCTAGACATATTATTTCGTTATTATTAACACAAAAAATAATTTCAAGTCAATTGGCAAACTTGCTATACCAGGGAGAGACAATCAAAAGTTGACCAAAATGTTTCAAAGTGTTTAAAAAAATTTCAAATGGCTCCTATCGTATTCTAGACATATTATTTCGTTATTATTGACACACAAAATAATTTCAAGTCAATTGGGAAACTTGCTATACCGGGGAGAGACAAACAAAAGTTGACCAAAATTTTTCAGTGTTTAAAAAAAATTCAAATGGCTCCTATCGTATTCTAGACATATTATTTCGTTATTATTGACACACAAAATAATTTCAAGTCAATTGGGAAACTTGCTATACCGGGGAGAGACAATCAAAAGTTGACTAAAATGTTTAAAAAAATTTCAAATGGCTCCTATCGTATTCTAGACATATTATTTCGTTATTATTAACACACAAAATAATTTCAAGTCAATTGGCAAACTTGCTATACCGGGGAGAGACAATCAAAAGTTGACCAAAATTTTTCAGTGTTTAAAAAAAATTCAAATAGCTCCTATCGTATTCTAGACATATTATTTCGTTATTATTAACACACAAAATAATTTCAAGTCAATTGGGAAACTTGCTATACCAGGGAGACAAACAAAAGTTGACCAAAATTTTTCAAAGTGTTTAAAAAAGTTACAAATGGCTCCTATCGTATTCTAGACATATTATTTCGTTATTATTAACACACAAAATAATTTCAAGTCAATTGGCAAACTTGCTATACCAGGGAGAGACAATCAAAAGTTGACCAAAATGTTTCAAAGTGTTTAAAAAAATTTCAAATGGCTCCTATCGTATTCTAGACATATTATTTCGTTATTATTGACACACAAAACAATTTCAAGTCAATTGGGAAACTTGCTATACTGGGGAGAGACAATCAAAAGTTGACCAAAAGTTTTCAAAGTGTTTAAAAAAATTTCAAATGGCTCCTATCGTATTCTAGACATATTATTTCGTTATTATTAACATACAAAATAATTTCAAGTCAATTGGGAAACTTGCTATACCAGGGAGAGACAATCAAAAGTTGACCAAAATGTTTCAAAGTGTTTAAAAAAAATTCAAATGGCTCCTATCGTATTCTAGACATATTATTTCGTTATTATTGACACACAAAACAATTTCAAGTCAATTGGGAAACTTGCTATACAGGGGTGAGACAATCAAAAGTTGACCAAAAGTTTTCAAAGTGTTTAAAAAAATTTCAAATGGCTCCTATCGTATTCTAGACATATTATTTCGTTATTATTAACACAAAAAATAATTTCAAGTCAATTGGCAAACTTGCTATACCAGGGAGAGACAATCAAAAGTTGACCAAAATGTTTCAAAGTGTTTAAAAAAATTTCAAATGGCTCCTATCGTATTCTAGACATATTATTTCGTTATTATTGACACACAAAATAATTTCAAGTCAATTGGGAAACTTGCTATACCGGGGAGAGACAAACAAAAGTTGACCAAAATTTTTCAGTGTTTAAAAAAAATTCAAATGGCTCCTATCGTATTCTAGACATATTATTTCGTTATTATTGACACACAAAATAATTTCAAGTCAATTGGGAAACTTGCTATACCGGGGAGAGACAATCAAAAGTTGACTAAAATGTTTAAAAAAATTTCAAATGGCTCCTATCGTATTCTAGACATATTATTTCGTTATTATTAACACACAAAATAATTTCAAGTCAATTGGCAAACTTGCTATACCGGGGAGAGACAATCAAAAGTTGACCAAAATTTTTCAGTGTTTAAAAAAAATTCAAATAGCTCCTATCGTATTCTAGACATATTATTTCGTTATTATTAACACACAAAATAATTTCAAGTCAATTGGGAAACTTGCTATACCGGGGAGAGACAAACAAAAGTTGACCAAAATTTTTCAAAGTGTTTAAAAAAGTTACAAATGGCTCCTATCGTATTCTAGACATATTATTTCGTTATTATTGACACACAAAATAATTTCAAGTCAATTGGCAAACTTGCTATACCAGGGAGAGACAATCAAAAGTTGACCAAAATGTTTCAAAGTGTTTAAAAAAATTTCAAATGGCTCCTATCGTATTCTAGACATATTATTTCGTTATTATTGACACACAAAATAATTTCAAGTCAATTGGGAAACTTGCTATACCGGGGAGAGACAAACAAAAGTTGACCAAAATTTTTCAGTGTTTAAAAAAAATTCAAATGGCTCCTATCGTATTCTAGACATATTATTTCGTTATTATTGACACACAAAATAATTTCAAGTCAATTGGGAAACTTGCTATACCGGGGAGAGACAATCAAAAGTTGACTAAAATGTTTAAAAAAATTTCAAATGGCTCCTATCGTATTCTAGACATATTATTTCGTTATTATTAACACACAAAATAATTTCAAGTCAATTGGCAAACTTGCTATACCGGGGAGAGACAATCAAAAGTTGACCAAAATTTTTCAGTGTTTAAAAAAAATTCAAATAGCTCCTATCGTATTCTAGACATATTATTTCGTTATTATTAACACACAAAATAATTTCAAGTCAATTGGGAAACTTGCTATACCGGGGAGAGACAAACAAAAGTTGACCAAAATTTTTCAAAGTGTTTAAAAAAGTTACAAATGGCTCCTATCGTATTCTAGACATATTATTTCGTTATTATTAACACACAAAATAATTTCAAGTCAATTGGCAAACTTGCTATACCAGGGAGAGACAATCAAAAGTTGACCAAAATGTTTCAAAGTGTTTAAAAAAATTTCAAATGGCTCCTATCGTATTCTAGACATATTATTTCGTTATTATTGACACACAAAACAATTTCAAGTCAATTGGGAAACTTGCTATACTGGGGAGAGACAATCAAAAGTTGACCAAAAGTTTTCAAAGTGTTTAAAAAAATTTCAAATGGCTCCTATCGTATTCTAGACATATTATTTCGTTATTATTAACATACAAAATAATTTCAAGTCAATTGGGAAACTTGCTATACCAGGGAGAGACAATCAAAAGTTGACTAAAATGTTTCAAAGTGTTTAAAAAAAATTCAAATGGCTCCTATCGTATTCTAGACATATTATTTCGTTATTATTGACACACAAAACTATTTCAAGTCAATTGGGAAACTTGCTATACAGGGGTGAGACAATCAAAAGTTGACCAAAAGTTTTCAAAGTGTTTAAAAAAATTTCAAATGGCTTCTATCGTATTCTAGACATATTATTTCGTTATTATTGACACACAAAACAACTTCAAGTCAATTGGGAAACTTGCTATACCGGGGAGAGACAATCAAAAGTTGACCAAAAGTTTTCAAAGTGTTTAAAAAAATTTCAAATGGCTCCTATCGTATTCTAGACATATTATTTCGTTATTATTAACACAAAAAATAATTTCAAGTCAATTGGCAAACTTGCTATACCAGGGAGAGACAATCAAAAGTTGACCAAAATGTTTCAAAGTGTTTAAAAAAATTTCAAATGGCTCCTATCGTATTCTAGACATATTATTTCGTTATTATTGACACACAAAATAATTTCAAGTCAATTGGGAAACTTGCTATACCGGGGAGAGACAAACAAAAGTTGACCAAAATTTTTCAGTGTTTAAAAAAAATTCAAATGGCTCCTATCGTATTCTAGACATATTATTTCGTTATTATTGACACACAAAATAATTTCAAGTCAATTGGGAAACTTGCTATACCGGGGAGAGACAATCAAAAGTTGACTAAAATGTTTAAAAAAATTTCAAATGGCTTCTATCGTATTCTAGACATATTATTTCGTTATTATTAACACACAAAATAATTTCAAGTCAATTGGCAAACTTGCTATACCGGGGAGAGACAATCAAAAGTTGACCCAAATTTTTCAAAGTGTTTAAAAAAAACTCAAATGGCTCCTATCGTATTCTAGACATATTATTTCGTTATTATTAACACACAAAATAATTTCAAGTCAATTGGGAAACTTGCTATACCGGGGAGAGACAAACAAAAGTTGACCAAAATTTTTCAAAGTGTTTAAAAAAATTTCAAATGGCTCCTATCGTATTCTAGACATATTATTTCGTTATTATTAACACACAAAATAATTTCAAGTCAATTGGCAAACTTGCTATACCGGGGAGAGACAAACAAAAGTTGACCAAAATTTTTCAAAATGTTTAAAAAAAATTTAAATGGCTCCTATCGTATTCTAGACATATTATTTCGTTATTATTGACACACAAAACAATTTCAAGTCAATTGGGAAACTTGCTATACCGGGGAGAGACAATCAAAAGTTGACCAAAAGTTTTCAAAGTGTTTAAAAAAAATTCAAATTGCTCCTATCGTATTCTAGACATATTATTTCGTTATTATTAACACAAAAAATAATTTTAAGTCAATTGGCAAACTTGCTATACCAGGGAGAGACAATCAAAAGTTGACCAAAATGTTTCAAAGTGTTTAAAAAAAATTCAAATGGCTCCTATCGTATTCTAGACATATTATTTCGTTATTATTGACACACAAAATAATTTCAAGTCAATTGGGAAACTTGCTATACCGGGGAGAGACAAACAAAAGTTGACCAAAATTTTTCAAAGTGTTTAAAAAAAATTCAAATGGCTCCTATCGTATTCTAGATATTATTTCGTTATTATTGACACACGAAATAATTTCAAGTCAATTGGCAAACTTGCTATACCAGGGAGAGACAATCAAAACTTGACCAAAATGTTTCAAAGTATTTAAAAAAAATTCAAATGGCTCCTATCGTATTCTAGACATATTATTTCGTTATTATTGACACACAAAACAATTTCAAGTCAATTGGGAAACTTGCTATACCGGGGAGAGACAATCAAAAGTTGACCAAAAGTTTTCAAAGTGTTTAAAAAAATTTCAAATGGCTCCTATCGTATTCTAGACATATTATTTCGTTATTATTGACACACAAAATATTTTCAAGTTAATTGGGAAACTTGCTATACCAAGGAGAGACAATCAAAAGTTGACCCAAATTTTTCAAAGTGTTTAAAAACATTTCAAATGGGTCCTATCGTATTCTAGACATATTATTTCGTTATTATTGACACACAAAATAGTTTTTAGTTAATTGGGAAACTAGCTATACCGGGGAGAGACAATCAAAAGTTGACCCAAATTTTTCAAAGTGTTTAAAAAAATTTCAAATGGCTCTTATCGTATTCTAGACATATTATTTCGTTATTATTGACACACAAAATAATTTCAAGTCAATTGGGAAACTTGCTATACCGGGGAGAGACAATCAAAAGTTGATCAAAATTTTTCAGTGTTTAAAAAAATTTCAAATGGCTCCTATCGTATTCTAGACATATTATTTCGTTATTATTGAAACACAAAATAGTTTTTAGTTAATTGGGAAACTTGCTATACCGGGAAGAGACAATCAAAAGTTGACCAAAATTTTTCAAAGTGTTTAAAAAAATTTCAAATGGCTCCTATCGTATTCTAGACATATTATTTCGTTATTATTGACACACAAAATAATTTCAAGTCAATTGGGAAACTTGCTATACCAGGGAGAGACAATCAAAAGTTGACCAAAATGTTTTAAAGTGTTTAAAAAAAATTCAAATGGCTCCTATCGTATTCTAGACATATTATTTCGTTATTATTGACACACAAAATAGTTTTTAGTTAATTGGGAAACTTGCTACACCGGGGAGAGACAATCAAAAGTTGACTAAAATGTTTCAAAGTGTTTAAAAAAATTTCAAATGGCTCCTATCGTATTCTAGACATATTATTTCGTTATTATTGACACACAAAATAATTTCAAGTCAATTGGGAAACTTGCTATACCGGGGAGAGACAATCAAAAGTTGACCAAAATTTTTCAGTGTTTAAAAAAATTTCAAATGGCTCCTATCGTATTCTAGACATATTATTTCGTTATTATCGACACACAAAATAATTTCAAGTCAATTGGGAAACTTGCTATACCGGGGAGAGACAATCAAAAGTTGACCCAAATTTTTCAAAGTGTTTAAAAAAAATTCAAATGGCTCCTATCGTATTCTAGACATATTATTTCGTTATTATTAACACACAAAATAATTTCAAGTCAATTGGCAAACTTGCTATACCAGGGAGAGACAATCAAAACTTGACCAAAATGTTTCAAAGTATTTAAAAAAAATTCAAATGGCTCCTATCGTATTCTAGACATATTATTTCGTTATTATTGACACACAAAATAATTTCAAGTCAATTGGGAAACTTGCTATACCGGGGAGAGACAATCAAAAGTTGACTAAAATGTTTCAAAGTGTTTAAAAAAATCAAAAGTTGACAAACATTTTTCAGTGTTTAAAAAAATTTCAAATGGCTCCTATCGTATTCTAGACATATTATTTCGTTATTATTGACACACAAAATAATTTTAAGTCAATTGGGAAACTTGCTATACCGGGGAGAGACAATCAAAAGGTGACCAAAATTTTTCAAAGTGTTTAAAAAAATTTCAAATGGCTCCTATCGTATTCTAGACATATTATTTCGTTATTATTGACACACAAAATAATTTCAAGTCAATTGGGAAACTTGCTATACCGGGGAGAGACAAACAAAAGTTGACCAAAATTTTTCAAAGTGTTTAAAAAAAATTCAAATGGCTCCTATCGTATTCTAGATATTATTTCGTTATTATTGACACACAAAATAATTTCAAGTCAATTGGCAAACTTGCTATACCAGGGAGAGACAATCAAAAGTTGACCAAAATGTTTCAAAGTGTTTAAAAAAAATTCAAATGGCTCCTATCGTATTCTAGACATATTATTTCGTTATTATTGACACACAAAACAATTTCAAGTCAATTGGGAAACTTGCTATACCGGGGAGAGACAATCAAAAGTTGACCAAAAGTTTTCAAAGTGTTTAAAAAAATTCAAATGGCTCCTATCGTATTCTAGACATATTATTTCGTTATTATTGACACACAAAACAATTTCAAGTCAATTGGGAAACTTGCTATACCGGGGAGAGACAAACAAAAGTTGACCAAAATTTTTCAAAGTGTTTAAAAAAATTTCAAATGGCTCCTATCGTATTCTAGACATATTATTTCGTTATTATTGACACACAAAATATTTTCAAGTTAATTGGGAAACTTGCTATACCAAGGAGAGACAATCAAAAGTTGACCCAAATTTTTCAAAGTGTTTAAAAACATTTCAAATGGCTCCTATCGTATTCTAGACATATTATTTCGTTATTATTGACACACAAAATAATTTCAAGTCAATTGGGAAACTTGCTATACCAGGGAGAGACAATCAAAAGTTGACCAAAATGTTTCAAAGTGTTTAAAAAAATTTCAAATGACTCCTATCGTATTCTAGACATATTATTTCGTTATTATTGACACACAAAATAATTTCAAGTCAATTGGCAAACTTGCTATACCGGGGAGAGACAATCAAAAGTTGACCAAAATTTTTCAAAGTGTTTAAAAAAAAATTCAAATGGCTCCTATCGTATTCTAGACATATTTTTTCGTTATTATTGACACACAAAATAATTTTAAGTCAATTGGGAAACTTGCTATACCGGGGAGAGACAATCAAAAGGTGACCAAAATTTTTCAAAGTGTTTAAAAAAATTTCAAATGGCTCCTATCGTATTCTAGACATATTATTTCGTTATTATTGACACACAAAATAGTTTTTAGTCAATTGGGAAACTTGCTATACCGGAAAGAGACAAACAAAAGTTGACTAAAAATTTTCAAAGTGTTTAAAAAAGTTTTAAATGGCTCCTATCGTTATCTAGACATATTATTTCGTTATTATTGACACACAAAACAATTTCAAGTCAATTGGGAAACTTGCTATACCGGGGAGAGACAATCAAAAGTTGACTAAAATGTTTAAAAAAATTTCAAATGGCTCCTATCGTATTCTAGACATATTATTTCGTTATTATTAACACACAAAATAATTTCAAGTCAATTGGGAAACTTGCTATACCGGGGAGAGACAATCAAAAGTTGACCAAAACTTTTCAAAGTGTTTAAAAAAATTTCAAATGGCTCCTATCGTATTCTAGACATATTATTTCGTTACTATTGACACACAAAACAATTTCAAGTCAATTGGGAAACTTGCTATACCAGGGAGAGACAATCAAAAGTTGACAAACATTTTTCAAAGTGTTTAAAAAAGTTTCAAATGGCTCCTATCGTATTCTAGACATATTATTTCGTTATTATTGACACACAAAATAGTTTTTAGTTAATTGGGAAACTTGCTATACCGGGGAGAGAAAATCAAAAGTTGACAAACATTTTTCAAAGTGTTTAAAAAAGTTTCAAATGGCTCCTATCGTATTCTAGACATATTATTTCGTTATTATTGACACACAAAATAATTTCAAGTCAATTGGCAAACTTGCTATACCAGGGAGAGACAATCAAAAGTTGACCAAAATGTTTCAAAGTGTTTAAAAAAATTTCAAATGGCTCCTATCGTATTCTAGACATATTATTTCGTTATTATTGACACACAAAATAATTTCAAGTCAATTGGGAAACTTGCTATACCGGGGAGAGACAATCAAAAGTTGACTAAAATGTTTCAAAGTGTTTAAAAAAATCAAAAGTTGACAAACCTTTTTCAAAGTGTTTAAAAAAATTTCAAATGGCTCCTATCGTATTCTAGACATATTATTTCGTTATTATTGACACACAAAATAATTTCAAGTCAATTGGGAAACTTGCTATACCGGGGAGAGACAATCAAAAGTTGACCAAAATTTTTCAAAGTGTTTAAAAAAATTTCAAATGGCTCCTATCGTATTCTAGACATATTATTTCGTTATTATTGACACACAAAATAATTTCAAGTCAATTGGGAAACTTGCTATACCAGGGAGACAAACAAAAGTTGACCAAAATTTTTCAAAGTGTTTAAAAAGGTTTCAAATGGCTCCTATCGTATTCTAGACATATTATTTCGTTATTATTGACACACAAAATAATTTTAAGTCAATTGGCAAACTTGCTATACCAGGGAGAGACAATCAAAAGTTGACCAAAATGTTTCAAAGTGTTTAAAAAAAATTCAAATGGCTCCTATCGTATTCTAGACATATTATTTCGTTATTATTGACACACAAAATAATTTCAAGTCAATTGGGAAACTTGCTATACCGGGGAGAGACAAACAAAAGTTGACCAAAAGTTTTCAAAGTGTTTAAAAAAAATTCAAATTGCTCCTATCGTATTCTAGACATATTATTTCGTTATTATTAACACAAAAAATAATTTTAAGTCAATTGGCAAACTTGCTATACCAGGGAGAGACAATCAAAAGTTGACCAAAATGTTTCAAAGTGTTTAAAAAAAATTCAAATGGCTCCTATCGTATTCTAGACATATTATTTCGTTATTATTGACACACAAAATAATTTCAAGTCAATTGGGAAACTTGCTATACCGGGGAGAGACAAACAAAAGTTGACCAAAATTTTTCAAAGTGTTTAAAAAAAATTCAAATGGCTCCTATCGTATTCTAGATATTATTTCGTTATTATTGACACACAAAATAATTTCAAGTCAATTGGCAAACTTGCTATACCAGGGAGAGACAATCAAAAGTTGACCAAAATGTTTCAAAGTATTTAAAAAAAATTCAAATGGCTCCTATCGTATTCTAGACATATTATTTCGTTATTATTGACACACAAAACAATTTCAAGTCAATTGGGAAACTTGCTATACCGGGGAGAGACAATCAAAAGTTGACCAAAAGTTTTCAAAGTGTTTAAAAAAATTTCAAATGGCTCCTATCGTATTCTAGACATATTATTTCGTTATTATTGACACACAAAATATTTTCAAGTTAATTGGGAAACTTGCTATACCAAGGAGAGACAATCAAAAGTTGACCCAAATTTTTCAAAGTGTTTAAAAACATTTCAAATGGCTCCTATCGTATTCTAGACATATTATTTCGTTATTATTGACACACAAAATAGTTTTTAGTTAATTGGGAAACTAGCTATACCGGGGAGAGACAATCAAAAGTTGACCCAAATTTTTCAAAGTGTTTAAAAAAATTTCAACTGGCTCTTATCGTATTCTAGACATATTATTTCGTTATTATTGACACACAAAATAATTTCAAGTCAATTGGGAAACTTGCTATACCGGGGAGAGACAATCAAAAGTTGATCAAAATTTTTCAGTGTTTAAAAAAATTTCAAATGGCTCCTATCGTATTCTAGACATATTATTTCGTTATTATTGAAACACAAAATAGTTTTTAGTTAATTGGGAAACTTGCTATACCGGGAAGAGACAATCAAAAGTTGACCAAAATTTTTCAAAGTGTTTAAAAAAATTTCAAATGGCTCCTATCGTATTCTAGACATATTATTTCGTTATTATTGACACACAAAATAATTTCAAGTCAATTGGGAAACTTGCTATACCAGGGAGAGACAATCAAAAGTTGACCAAAATGTTTTAAAGTGTTTAAAAAAAATTCAAATGGCTCCTATCGTATTCTAGACATATTATTTCGTTATTATTGACACACAAAATAGTTTTTAGTTAATTGGGAAACTTGCTACACCGGGGAGAGACAATCAAAAGTTGACTAAAATGTTTCAAAGTGTTTAAAAAAATTTCAAATGGCTCCTATCGTATTCTAGACATATTATTTCGTTATTATTGACACACAAAATAATTTCAAGTCAATTGGGAAACTTGCTATACCGGGGAGAGACAATCAAAAGTTGACCAAAATTTTTCAGTGTTTAAAAAAATTTCAAATGGCTCCTATCGTATTCTAGACATATTATTTCGTTATTATCGACACACAAAATAATTTCAAGTCAATTGGGAAACTTGCTATACCGGGGAGAGACAATCAAAAGTTGACCCAAATTTTTCAAAGTGTTTAAAAAAATTTCAAATGGCTCCTATCGTATTCTAGACATATTATTTCGTTATTATTGACACACAAAATAGTTTTTAGTTAATTGGGAAACTTGCTATACCGGGGAGAGACAATCAAAAGTTGACCAAAATTTTTCAAAGTGTTTAAAAAAATTTCAAATTGCTCCTATCGTATTCTAGACATATTATTTCGTTATTATTGACACACAAAATAATTTCAAGTCAATTGGGAAACTTGCTATACCGGGGAGAGACAATCAAAAGTTGACTAAAATGTTTCAAAGTGTTTAAAAACATTTCAAATGGCTCCTATCGTATTCTAGACATATTATTTCGTTATTATCGACACACAAAATAATTTCAAGTCAATTGGGAAACTTGCTATACCGGGGAGAGACAATCAAAAGTTGACCCAAATTTTTCAAAGTGTTTAAAAAAATTTCAAATGGCTCCTATCGTATTCTAGACATATTATTTCGTTATTATTGACACACAAAATAGTTTTTAGTTAATTGGGAAACTTGCTATACCGGGGAGAGACAATCAAAAGTTGACCAAAATTTTTCAAAGTGTTTAAAAAAATTTCAAATTGCTCCTATCGTATTCTAGACATATTATTTCGTTATTATTGACACACAAAATAATTTCAAGTCAATTGGGAAACTTGCTATACCGGGGAGAGACAATCAAAAGTTGACTAAAATGTTTCAAAGTGTTTAAAAACATTTCAAATGGCTCCTATCGTATTCTAGACATATTATTTCGTTATTATCGACACACAAAATAATTTCAAGTCAATTGGGAAACTTGCTATACCGGGGAGAGACAATCAAAAGTTGACCAAAATTTTTCAAAGTGTTTAAAAAAAATTCAAATGGCTCCTATCGTATTCTAGACATATTATTTCGTTATTATCGACACACAAAATAATTTCAAGTCAATTGGGAAACTTGCTATACCGGGGAGAGACAATCAAAAGTTGACCAAAATGTTTCAAAGTGTTTAAAAAAATTTCAAATGGCTCCTATCGTATTCTAGACATATTATTTCGTTATTATTGACACACAAAATAGTTTTTAGTTAATTGGGAAACTTGCTATACCGGGGAGAGACAATCAAAAGTTAACCAAAATTTTTCAAAGCGTTTAAACAAATTTCAAATGGCTCCTATCGTATTCTAGACATATTATTTCGTTATTATTGACACACAAAATAATTTCAAGTCAATTGGGAAACTTGCTATAGCGGGGAGAGACAATCAAAAGTTGATTAAAATTTTTCAAAGTGTTTAAAAAAATTTCAAATGGCTCCTATCTTATTCTAGACATATTATTTCGTTATTATTGACACACAAAATAGTTTTTAAAGTTAATTGGGAAACTTGCTATAGCGGGGAGAGACAATCAAAAGTTGACCAAAATTTTTCAAAGTGTTTAAAAAAATTTCAAATGGCTCCTATCGTATTCTAGACATATTATTTCGTTATTATTGACACACAAAACAATTTCAAGTCAATTGGGAAACTTGCTATACCAGGGAGAGACAATCAAAAGTTGACCAAAATGTTTCAAAGTGTTTAAAAAAATTTCAAATGGCTCCTATCGTATTATAGACATATTATTTCGTTATTATTGACACACAAAATAGTTTTTAGTTAATTGGGAAACTTGCTATACCGGGGAGAGACAATCAAAAGTTGACCAAAAGTTTTCAAAGTGTTTAAAAAAAATTCAAATGGCTCCTATCGTATTCTAGACATATTATTTCGTAATTATTAACACAAAAAATAATTTTAAGTCAATTGGCAAACTTGCTATACCAGGGAGAGACAATCAAAAGTTGACCAAAATGTTTCAAAGTGTTTAAAAAAAATTCAAATGGCTCCTATCGTATTCTAGACATATTATTTCGTTATTATTGACACACAAAATAATTTCAAGTCAATTGGGAAACTTGCTATACCGGGGAGAGACAAACAAAAGTTGACCAAAATTTTTCAAAGTGTTTAAAAAAAATTCAAATGGCTCCTATCGTATTCTAGATATTATTTCGTTATTATTGACACACAAAATAATTTCAAGTCAATTGGCAAACTTGCTATACCAGGGAGAGACAATCAAAAGTTGACCAAAATGTTTCAAAGTATTTAAAAAAAATTCAAATGGCTCCTATCGTATTCTAGACATATTATTTCGTTATTATTGACACACAAAACAATTTCAAGTCAATTGGGAAACTTGCTATACCGGGGAGAGACAATCAAAAGTTGACCAAAAGTTTTCAAAGTGTTTAAAAAAATTTCAAATGGCTCCTATCGTATTCTAGACATATTATTTCGTTATTATTGACACACAAAATATTTTCAAGTTAATTGGGAAACTTGCTATACCAAGGAGAGACAATCAAAAGTTGACCCAAATTTTTCAAAGTGTTTAAAAACATTTCAAATGGCTCCTATCGTATTCTAGACATATTATTTCGTTATTATTGACACACAAAATAATTTCAAGTCAATTGGGAAACTTGCTATACCAGGGAGAGACAATCAAAAGTTGACCAAAATGTTTCAAAGTGTTTAAAAAAATTTCAAATGGCTCCTATCGTATTCTAGACATATTATTTCGTTATTATTGACACACAAAATAATTTCAAGTCAATTGGCAAACTTGCTATACCGGGGAGAGACAATCAAAAGTTGACCAAAATTTTTCAAAGTGTTTAAAAAAAAATTCAAATGGCTCCTATCGTATTCTAGACATATTTTTTCGTTATTATTGACACACAAAATAATTTTAAGTCAATTGGGAAACTTGCTATACCAGGGAGAGACAATCAAAAGTTGACCAAAATGTTTCAAAGTGTTTAAAAAAAATTCAAATGGCTCCTATCGTATTCTAGACATATTATTTCGTTATTATTGACACACAAAATAATTTCAAGTCAATTGGGAAACTTGCTATACCGGGGAGAGACAAACAAAAGTTGACCAAAATTTTTCAAAGTGTTTAAAAAAAATTCAAATGGCTCCTATCGTATTCTAGATATTATTTCGTTATTATTGACACACAAAATAATTTCAAGTCAATTGGCAAACTTGCTATACCAGGGAGAGACAATCAAAACTTGACCAAAATGTTTCAAAGTATTTAAAAAAAATTCAAATGGCTCCTATCGTATTCTAGACATATTATTTCGTTATTATTGACACACAAAACAATTTCAAGTCAATTGGGAAACTTGCTATACCGGGGAGAGACAATCAAAAGTTGACCAAAAGTTTTCAAAGTGTTTAAAAAAATTTCAAATGGCTCCTATCGTATTCTAGACATATTATTTCGTTATTATTGACACACAAAATATTTTCAAGTTAATTGGGAAACTTGCTATACCAAGGAGAGACAATCAAAAGTTGACCCAAATTTTTCAAAGTGTTTAAAAACATTTCAAATGGCTCCTATCGTATTCTAGACATATTATTTCGTTATTATTGACACACAAAATAGTTTTTAGTTAATTGGGAAACTAGCTATACCGGGGAGAGACAATCAAAAGTTGACCCAAATTTTTCAAAGTGTTTAAAAAAATTTCAACTGGCTCTTATCGTATTCTAGACATATTATTTCGTTATTATTGACACACAAAATAATTTCAAGTCAATTGGGAAACTTGCTATACCGGGGAGAGACAATCAAAAGTTGATCAAAATTTTTCAGTGTTTAAAAAAATTTCAAATGGCTCCTATCGTATTCTAGACATATTATTTCGTTATTATTGAAACACAAAATCGTTTTTAGTTAATTGGGAAACTTGCTATACCGGGAAGAGACAATCAAAAGTTGACCAAAATTTTTCAAAGTGTTTAAAAAAATTTCAAATGGCTCCTATCGTATTCTAGACATATTATTTCGTTATTATTGACACACAAAATAATTTCAAGTCAATTGGGAAACTTGCTATACCAGGGAGAGACAATCAAAAGTTGACCAAAATGTTTTAAAGTGTTTAAAAAAAATTCAAATGGCTCCTATCGTATTCTAGACATATTATTTCGTTATTATTGACACACAAAATAGTTTTTAGTTAATTGGGAAACTTGCTACACCGGGGAGAGACAATCAAAAGTTGACTAAAATGTTTCAAAGTGTTTAAAAAAATTTCAAATGGCTCCTATCGTATTCTAGACATATTATTTCGTTATTATTGACACACAAAATAATTTCAAGTCAATTGGGAAACTTGCTATACCGGGGAGAGACAATCAAAAGTTGACCAAAATTTTTCAGTGTTTAAAAAAATTTCAAATGGCTCCTATCGTATTCTAGACATATTATTTCGTTATTATCGACACACAAAATAATTTCAAGTCAATTGGGAAACTTGCTATACCGGGGAGAGACAATCAAAAGTTGACCCAAATTTTTCAGTGTTTAAAAAAATTTCAAATGGCTCCTATCGTATTCTAGACATATTATTTCGTTATTATTGACACACAAAATAGTTTTTAGTTAATTGGGAAACTTGCTATACCGGGGAGAGACAATCAAAAGTTGACCAAAATTTTTCAAAGTGTTTAAAAAAATTTCAAATTGCTCCTATCGTATTCTAGACATATTATTTCGTTATTATTGACACACAAAATAATTTCAAGTCAATTGGGAAACTTGCTATACCGGGGAGAGACAATCAAAAGTTGACTAAAATGTTTCAAAGTGTTTAAAAACATTTCAAATGGCTCCTATCGTATTCTAGACATATTATTTCGTTATTATCGACACACAAAATAATTTCAAGTCAATTGGGAAACTTGCTATACCGGGGAGAGACAATCAAAAGTTGACCCAAATTTTTCAAAGTGTTTAAAAAAATTTCAAATGGCTCCTATCGTATTCTAGACATATTATTTCGTTATTATTGACACACAAAATAGTTTTTAGTTAATTGGGAAACTTGCTATACCGGGGAGAGACAATCAAAAGTTGACCAAAATTTTTCAAAGTGTTTAAAAAAATTTCAAATTGCTCCTATCGTATTCTAGACATATTATTTCGTTATTATTGACACACAAAATAATTTCAAGTCAATTGGGAAACTTGCTATACCGGGGAGAGACAATCAAAAGTTGACTAAAATGTTTCAAAGTGTTTAAAAACATTTCAAATGGCTCCTATCGTATTCTAGACATATTATTTCGTTATTATCGACACACAAAATAATTTCAAGTCAATTGGGAAACTTGCTATACCGGGGAGAGACAATCAAAAGTTGACCAAAATTTTTCAAAGTGTTTAAAAAAAATTCAAATGGCTCCTATCGTATTCTAGACATATTATTTCGTTATTATCGACACACAAAATAATTTCAAGTCAATTGGGAAACTTGCTATACCGGGGAGAGACAATTAAAAGTTGACCAAAATGTTTCAAAGTGTTTAAAAAAATTTCAAATGGCTCCTATCGTATTCTAGACATATTATTTCGTTATTATTGACACACAAAATAATTTCAAGTCAATTGGCAAACTTGCTATACCGGGGAGAGACAATCAAAAGTTGACCAAAATTTTTCAAAGTGTTTAAAAAAAAATTCAAATGGCTCCTATCGTATTCTAGACATATTTTTTCGTTATTATTGACACACAAAATAATTTTAAGTCAATTGGGAAACTTGCTATACCAGGGAGAGACAATCAAAAGTTGACCAAAATGTTTCAAAGTGTTTAAAAAAAATTCAAATGGCTCCTATCGTATTCTAGACATATTATTTCGTTATTATTGACACACAAAATAATTTCAAGTCAATTGGGAAACTTGCTATACCGGGGAGAGACAAACAAAAGTTGACCAAAATTTTTCAAAGTGTTTAAAAAAAATTCAAATGGCTCCTATCGTATTCTAGATATTATTTCGTTATTATTGACACACAAAATAATTTCAAGTCAATTGGCAAACTTGCTATACCAGGGAGAGACAATCAAAACTTGACCAAAATGTTTCAAAGTATTTAAAAAAAATTCAAATGGCTCCTATCGTATTCTAGACATATTATTTCGTTATTATTGACACACAAAACAATTTCAAGTCAATTGGGAAACTTGCTATACCGGGGAGAGACAATCAAAAGTTGACCAAAAGTTTTCAAAGTGTTTAAAAAAATTTCAAATGGCTCCTATCGTATTCTAGACATATTATTTCGTTATTATTGACACACAAAATATTTTCAAGTTAATTGGGAAACTTGCTATACCAAGGAGAGACAATCAAAAGTTGACCCAAATTTTTCAAAGTGTTTAAAAACATTTCAAATGGCTCCTATCGTATTCTAGACATATTATTTCGTTATTATTGACACACAAAATAGTTTTTAGTTAATTGGGAAACTAGCTATACCGGGGAGAGACAATCAAAAGTTGACCCAAATTTTTCAAAGTGTTTAAAAAAATTTCAACTGGCTCTTATCGTATTCTAGACATATTATTTCGTTATTATTGACACACAAAATAATTTCAAGTCAATTGGGAAACTTGCTATACCGGGGAGAGGCAATCAAAAGTTGATCAAAATTTTTCAGTGTTTAAAAAAATTTCAAATGGCTCCTATCGTATTCTAGACATATTATTTCGTTATTATTGAAACACAAAATCGTTTTTAGTTAATTGGGAAACTTGCTATACCGGGAAGAGACAATCAAAAGTTGACCAAAATTTTTCAAAGTGTTTAAAAAAATTTCAAATGGCTCCTATCGTATTCTAGACATATTATTTCGTTATTATTGACACACAAAATAATTTCAAGTCAATTGGGAAACTTGCTATACCAGGGAGAGACAATCAAAAGTTGACCAAAATGTTTTAAAGTGTTTAAAAAAAATTCAAATGGCTCCTATCGTATTCTAGACATATTATTTCGTTATTATTGACACACAAAATAGTTTTTAGTTAATTGGGAAACTTGCTACACCGGGGAGAGACAATCAAAAGTTGACTAAAATGTTTCAAAGTGTTTAAAAAAATTTCAAATGGCTCCTATCGTATTCTAGACATATTATTTCGTTATTATTGACACACAAAATAATTTCAAGTCAATTGGGAAACTTGCTATACCGGGGAGAGACAATCAAAAGTTGACCAAAATTTTTCAGTGTTTAAAAAAATTTCAAATGGCTCCTATCGTATTCTAGACATATTATTTCGTTATTATCGACACACAAAATAATTTCAAGTCAATTGGGAAACTTGCTATACCGGGGAGAGACAATCAAAAGTTGACCCAAATTTTTCAAAGTGTTTAAAAAAATTTCAAATGGCTCCTATCGTATTCTAGACATATTATTTCGTTATTATTGACACACAAAATAGTTTTTAGTTAATTGGGAAACTTGCTATACCGGGGAGAGACAATCAAAAGTTGACCAAAATTTTTCAAAGTGTTTAAAAAAATTTCAAATTGCTCCTATCGTATTCTAGACATATTATTTCGTTATTATTGACACACAAAATAATTTCAAGTCAATTGGGAAACTTGCTATACCGGGGAGAGACAATCAAAAGTTGACTAAAATGTTTCAAAGTGTTTAAAAACATTTCAAATGGCTCCTATCGTATTCTAGACATATTATTTCGTTATTATCGACACACAAAATAATTTCAAGTCAATTGGGAAACTTGCTATACCGGGGAGAGACAATCAAAAGTTGACCCAAATTTTTCAAAGTGTTTAAAAAAATTTCAAATGGCTCCTATCGTATTCTAGACATATTATTTCGTTATTATTGACACACAAAATAGTTTTTAGTTAATTGGGAAACTTGCTATACCGGGGAGAGACAATCAAAAGTTGACCAAAATTTTTCAAAGTGTTTAAAAAAATTTCAAATTGCTCCTATCGTATTCTAGACATATTATTTCGTTATTATTGACACACAAAATAATTTCAAGTCAATTGGGAAACTTGCTATACCGGGGAGAGACAATCAAAAGTTGACTAAAATGTTTCAAAGTGTTTAAAAACATTTCAAATGGCTCCTATCGTATTCTAGACATATTATTTCGTTATTATCGACACACAAAATAATTTCAAGTCAATTGGGAAACTTGCTATACCGGGGAGAGACAATCAAAAGTTGACCAAAATTTTTCAAAGTGTTTAAAAAAAATTCAAATGGCTCCTATCGTATTCTAGACATATTATTTCGTTATTATCGACACACAAAATAATTTCAAGTCAATTGGGAAACTTGCTATACCGGGGAGAGACAATTAAAAGTTGACCAAAATGTTTCAAAGTGTTTAAAAAAATTTCAAATGGCTCCTATCGTATTCTAGACATATTATTTCGTTATTATTGACACACAAAATAGTTTTTAGTTAATTGGGAAACTTGCTATACCGGGGAGAGACAATCAAAAGTTAACCAAAATTTTTCAAAGCGTTTAAAAAAATTTCAAATGGCTCCTATCGTATTCTAGACATATTATTTCGTTATTATTGACACACAAAATAATTTCAAGTCAATTGGGAAACTTGCTATAGCGGGGAGAGACAATCAAAAGTTGATTAAAATTTTTCAAAGTGTTTAAAAAAATTTCAAATGGCTCCTATCTTATTCTAGACATATTATTTCGTTATTATTGACACACAAAATAGTTTTTAAAGTTAATTGGGAAACTTGCTATAGCGGGGAGAGACAATCAAAAGTTGACCAAAATTTTTCAAAGTGTTTAAAAAAATTTCAAATGGCTCCTATCGTATTCTAGACATATTATTTCGTTATTATTGACACACAAAACAATTTCAAGTCAATTGGGAAACTTGCTATACCAGGGAGAGACAATCAAAAGTTGACCAAAATGTTTCAAAGTGTTTAAAAAAATTTCAAATGGCTCCTATCGTATTATAGACATATTATTTCGTTATTATTGACACACAAAATAGTTTTTAGTTAATTGGGAAACTTGCTATACCGGGGAGAGACAATCAAAAGTTGACCAAAAGTTTTCAAAGTGTTTAAAAAAAATTCAAATGGCTCCTATCGTATTCTAGACATATTATTTCGTAATTATTAACACAAAAAATAATTTTAAGTCAATTGGCAAACTTGCTATACCAGGGAGAGACAATCAAAAGTTGACCAAAATGTTTCAAAGTGTTTAAAAAAAATTCAAATGGCTCCTATCGTATTCTAGACATATTATTTCGTTATTATTGACACACAAAATAATTTCAAGTCAATTGGGAAACTTGCTATACCGGGGAGAGACAAACAAAAGTTGACCAAAATTTTTCAAAGTGTTTAAAAAAAATTCAAATGGCTCCTATCGTATTCTAGATATTATTTCGTTATTATTGACACACAAAATAATTTCAAGTCAATTGGCAAACTTGCTATACCAGGGAGAGACAATCAAAAGTTGACCAAAATGTTTCAAAGTATTTAAAAAAAATTCAAATGGCTCCTATCGTATTCTAGACATATTATTTCGTTATTATTGACACACAAAACAATTTCAAGTCAATTGGGAAACTTGCTATACCGGGGAGAGACAATCAAAAGTTGACCAAAAGTTTTCAAAGTGTTTAAAAAAATTTCAAATGGCTCCTATCGTATTCTAGACATATTATTTCGTTATTATTGACACACAAAATATTTTCAAGTTAATTGGGAAACTTGCTATACCAAGGAGAGACAATCAAAAGTTGACCCAAATTTTTCAAAGTGTTTAAAAACATTTCAAATGGCTCCTATCGTATTCTAGACATATTATTTCGTTATTATTGACACACAAAATAATTTCAAGTCAATTGGGAAACTTGCTATACCAGGGAGAGACAATCAAAAGTTGACCAAAATGTTTCAAAGTGTTTAAAAAAATTTCAAATGGCTCCTATCGTATTCTAGACATATTATTTCGTTATTATTGACACACAAAATAGTTTCAAGTCAATTGGCAAACTTGCTATACCGGGGAGAGACAATCAAAAGTTGACCAAAATTTTTCAAAGTGTTTAAAAAAAAATTCAAATGGCTCCTATCGTATTCTAGACATATTTTTTCGTTATTATTGACACATAAAATAATTTTAAGTCAATTGGGAAACTTGCTATACCGGGGAGAGACAATCAAAAGGTGACCAAAATTTTTCAAAGTGTTTAAAAAAATTTCAAATGGCTCCTATCGTATTCTAGACATATTATTTCGTTATTATTGACACACAAAATAATTTCAAGTCAATTGGGAAACTTGCTATACCGGGGAGAGACAAACAAAAGTTGACCAAAATTTTTCAAAGTGTTTAAAAAAAATTCAAATGGCTCCTATCGTATTCTAGATATTATTTCGTTATTATTGACACACAAAATAATTTCAAGTCAATTGGCAAACTTGCTATACCAGGGAGAGACAATCAAAAGTTGACCAAAATGTTTCAAAGTATTTAAAAAAAATTCAAATGGCTCCTATCGTATTCTAGACATATTATTTCGTTATTATTGACACACAAAACAATTTCAAGTCAATTGGGAAACTTGCTATACCGGGGAGAGACAATCAAAAGTTGACCAAAAGTTTTCAAAGTGTTTAAAAAAATTTCAAATGGCTCCTATCGTATTCTAGACATATTATTTCGTTATTATTGACACACAAAATATTTTCAAGTTAATTGGGAAACTTGCTATACCAAGGAGAGACAATCAAAAGTTGACCCAAATTTTTCAAAGTGTTTAAAAACATTTCAAATGGCTCCTATCGTATTCTAGACATATTATTTCGTTATTATTGACACACAAAATAATTTCAAGTCAATTGGGAAACTTGCTATACCAGGGAGAGACAATCAAAAGTTGACCAAAATGTTTCAAAGTGTTTAAAAAAAATTCAAATGGCTCCTATCGTATTCTAGACATATTTTTTCGTTATTATTGACACACAAAATAATTTTAAGTCAATTGGGAAACTTGCTATACCGGGGAGAGACAATCAAAAGGTGACCAAAATTTTTCAAAGTGTTTAAAAAAATTTCAAATGGCTCCTATCGTATTCTAGACATATTATTTCGTTATTATCGACACACAAAATAATTTCGTCAATTGGGAAACTTGCTATACCGGGGAGAGACAATCAAAAGTTGACCAAAATTTTTCAGTGTTTAAAAAAATTTCAAATGGCTCCTATCGTATTCTAGACATATTATTTCGTTATTATTGACACACAAAATAGTTTTTAGTCAATTGGGAAACTTGCTATACCGGAAAGAGACAAACAAAAGTTGACTAAAATTTTTCAAAGTGTTTAAAAAAGTTTTAAATGGCTCCTATCGTTATCTAGACATATTATTTCGTTATTATTGACACACAAAACAATTTCAAGTCAATTGGGAAACTTGCTATACCGGGGAGAGACAATCAAAAGTTGACTAAAATGTTTAAAAAAATTTCAAATGGCTCCTATCGTATTCTAGACATATTATTTCGTTATTATTAACACACAAAATAATTTCAAGTCAATTGGGAAACTTGCTATACCGGGAAGAGACAATCAAAAGTTGACCAAAACTTTTCAAAGTGTTTAAAAAAATTTCAAATGGCTCCTATCGTATTCTAGACATATTATTTCGTTACTATTGACACACAAAACAATTTCAAGTCAATTGGGAAACTTGCTATACCAGGGAGAGACAATCAAAAGTTGACAAACATTTTTCAAAGTGTTTAAAAAAGTTTCAAATGGCTCCTATCGTATTCTAGACATATTATTTCGTTATTATTGACACACAAAATAGTTTTTAGTTAATTGGGAAACTTGCTATACCGGGGAGAGAAAATCAAAAGTTGACAAACATTTTTCAAAGTGTTTAAAAAAGTTTCAAATGGCTCCTATCGTATTCTAGACATATTATTTCGTTATTATTGACACACAAAATAATTTCAAGTCAATTGGCAAACTTGCTATACCAGGGAGAGACAATCAAAAGTTGACCAAAATGTTTCAAAGTGTTTAAAAAAATTTCAAATGGCTCCTATCGTATTCTAGACATATTATTTCGTTATTATTGACACACAAAATAATTTCAAGTCAATTGGGAAACTTGCTATACCGGGGAGAGACAATCAAAAGTTGACTAAAATGTTTCAAAGTGTTTAAAAAAATCAAAAGTTGACAAACATTTTTCAAAGTGTTTAAAAAAATTTCAAATGGCTCCTATCGTATTCTAGACATATTATTTCGTTATTATTGACACACAAAATAATTTCAAGTCAATTGGGAAACTTGCTATACCGGGGAGAGACAATCAAAAGTTGACCAAAATTTTTCAAAGTGTTTAAAAAAATTTCAAATGGCTCCTATCGTATTCTAGACATATTATTTCGTTATTATTGACACACAAAATAATTTCAAGTCAATTGGGAAACTTGCTATACCAGGGAGACAAACAAAAGTTGACCAAAATTTTTCAAAGTGTTTAAAAAGGTTTCAAATGGCTCCTATCGTATTCTAGACATATTATTTTGTTATTATTGACACACAAAATAATTTCAAGTCAATTGGCAAACTTGCTATACCAGAGAGAGACAATCAAAAGTTGACCAAAATGTTTCAAAGTGTTTAAAAAAATTTCAAATGGCTCCTATCGTATTCTAGACATATTATTTCGTTATTATTGACACACAAAATAATTTCAAGTCAATTGGGAAACTTGCTATACCGGGGAGAGACAATCAAAAGTTGACTAAAATGTTTAAAAAAATTTCAAATGGCTCCTATCGTATTCTAGACATATTATTTCGTTATTATTAACACACAAAATAATTTCAAGTCAATTGGGAAACTTGCTATACCGGGGAGAGACAATCAAAAGTTGACCAAAATTTTTCAAAGTGTTTAAAAAAATTTCAAATGGCTCCTATCGTATTCTAGACATATTATTTCGTTATTATTGACACACAAAATAATTTCAAGTCAATTGGGAAACTTGCTATACCGGGGAGAGACAATCAAAAGTTGACCAAAATTTTTCAAAGTGTTTAAAAAAATTTCAAATGGCTCCTATCGTATTCTAGACATATTATTTCGTTATTATTAACACACAAAATAATTTCAAGTCAATTGGGAAACTTGCTATACCGGGGAGAGACAATCAAAAGTTGACCAAAATGTTTCAAAGTGTTTAAAAAAATTTCAAATGGCTCCTATCGTATTATAGACATATTATTTCGTTATTATTGACACAAAATAGTTTTTAGTTAATTGGGAAACTTGCTATACCGGGGAGAGACAATCAAAAGTTGACCAAAAGTTTTCAAAGTGTTTAAAAAAAATTCAAATGGCTCCTATCGTATTCTAGACATATTATTTCGTAATTATTAACACAAAAAATAATTTTAAGTCAATTGGCAAACTTGCTATACCAGGGAGAGACAATCAAAAGTTGACCAAAATGTTTCAAAGTGTTTAAAAAAAATTCAAATGGCTCCTATCGTATTCTAGACATATTATTTCGTTATTATTGACACACAAAATAATTTCAAGTCAATTGGGAAACTTGCTATACCGGGGAGAGACAAACAAAAGTTGACCAAAATTATTCAAAGTGTTTAAAAAAAATTCAAATGGCTCCTATCGTATTCTAGATATTATTTCGTTATTATTGACACACAAAATAATTTCAAGTCAATTGGCAAACTTGCTATACCAGGGAGAGACAATCAAAAGTTGACCAAAATGTTTCAAAGTATTTAAAAAAAATTCAAATGGCTCCTATCGTATTCTAGACATATTATTTCGTTATTATTGACACACAAAACAATTTCAAGTCAATTGGGAAACTTGCTATACCGGGGAGAGACAATCAAAAGTTGACCAAAAGTTTTCAAAGTGTTTAAAAAAATTTCAAATGGCTCCTATCGTATTCTAGACATATTATTTCGTTATTATTGACACACAAAATATTTTCAAGTTAATTGGGAAACTTGCTATACCAAGGAGAGACAATCAAAAGTTGACCCAAATTTTTCAAAGTGTTTAAAAACATTTCAAATGGCTCCTATCGTATTCTAGACATATTATTTCGTTATTATTGACACACAAAATAATTTCAAGTCAATTGGGAAACTTGCTATACCAGGGAGAGACAATCAAAAGTTGACCAAAATGTTTCAAAGTGTTTAAAAAAATTTCAAATGGCTCCTATCGTATTCTAGACATATTATTTCGTTATTATTGACACACAAAATAATTTCAAGTCAATTGGCAAACTTGCTATACCGGGGAGAGACAATCAAAAGTTGACCAAAATTTTTCAAAGTGTTTAAAAAAAAATTCAAATGGCTCCTATCGTATTCTAGACATATTTTTTCGTTATTATTGACACACAAAATAATTTTAAGTCAATTGGGAAACTTGCTATACCGGGGAGAGACAATCAAAAGGTGACCAAAATTTTTCAAAGTGTTTAAAAAAATTTCAAATGGCTCCTATCGTATTCTAGACATATTATTTCGTTATTATCGACACACAAAATAATTTCGTCAATTGGGAAACTTGCTATACCGGGGAGAGACAATCAAAAGTTGACCAAAATTTTTCAGTGTTTAAAAAAATTTCAAATGGCTCCTATCGTATTCTAGACATATTATTTCGTTATTATTGACACACAAAATAGTTTTTAGTCAATTGGGAAACTTGCTATACCGGAAAGAGACAAACAAAAGTTGACTAAAAATTTTCAAAGTGTTTAAAAAAGTTTTAAATGGCTCCTATCGTTATCTAGACATATTATTTCGTTATTATTGACACACAAAACAATTTCAAGTCAATTGGGAAACTTGCTATACCGGGGAGAGACAATCAAAAGTTGACTAAAATGTTTAAAAAAATTTCAAATGGCTCCTATCGTATTCTAGACATATTATTTCGTTATTATTAACACACAAAATAATTTCAAGTCAATTGGGAAACTTGCTATACCGGGGAGAGACAATCAAATGTTGACCAAAACTTTTCAAAGTGTTTAAAAAAATTTCAAATGGCTCCTATCGTATTCTAGACATCTTATTTCGTTACTATTGACACACAAAACAATTTCAAGTCAATTGGGAAACTTGCTATACCAGGGAGAGACAATCAAAAGTTGACAAACATTTTTCAAAGTGTTTAAAAAAGTTTCAAATGGCTCCTATCGTATTCTAGACATATTATTTCGTTATTATTGACACACAAAATAGTTTTTAGTTAATTGGGAAACTTGCTATACCGGGGAGAGAAAATCAAAAGTTGACAAACATTTTTCAAAGTGTTTAAAAAAGTTTCAAATGGCTCCTATCGTATTCTAGACATATTATTTCGTTATTATTGACACACAAAATAATTTCAAGTCAATTGGCAAACTTGCTATACCAGGGAGAGACAATCAAAAGTTGACCAAAATGTTTCAAAGTGTTTAAAAAAATTTCAAATGGCTCCTATCGTATTCTAGACATATTATTTCGTTATTATTGACACACAAAATAATTTCAAGTCAATTGGGAAACTTGCTATACCGGGGAGAGACAATCAAAAGTTGACTAAAATGTTTCAAAGTGTTTAAAAAAATCAAAAGTTGACAAACATTTTTCAAAGTGTTTAAAAAAATTTCAAATGGCTCCTATCGTATTCTAGACATATTATTTCGTTATTATTGACACACAAAATAATTTCAAGTCAATTGGGAAACTTGCTATACCGGGGAGAGACAATCAAAAGTTGACCAAAATTTTTCAAAGTGTTTAAAAAAATTTCAAATGGCTCCTATCGTATTCTAGACATATTATTTCGTTATTATTGACACACAAAATAATTTCAAGTCAATTGGGAAACTTGCTATACCAGGGAGACAAACAAAAGTTGACCAAAATTTTTCAAAGTGTTTAAAAAGGTTTCAAATGGCTCCTATCGTATTCTAGACATATTATTTCGTTATTATTGACACACAAAATAATTTCAAGTCAATTGGCAAACTTGCTATACCAGGGAGAGACAATCAAAAGTTGACCAAAATGTTTCAAAGTGTTTAAAAAAATTTCAAATGGCTCCTATCGTATTCTAGACATATTATTTCGTTATTATTGACACACAAAATAATTTCAAGTCAATTGGGAAACTTGCTATACCGGGGAGAGACAATCAAAAGTTGACTAAAATGTTTAAAAAAATTTCAAATGGCTCCTATCGTATTCTAGACATATTATTTCGTTATTATTAACACACAAAATAATTTCAAGTCAATTGGGAAACTTGCTATACCGGGGAGAGACAATCAAAAGTTGACCAAAATTTTTCAAAGTGTTTAAAAAAATTTCAAATGGCTCCTATCGTATTCTAGACATATTATTTCGTTATTATTGACACACAAAATAATTTCAAGTCAATTGGGAAACTTGCTATACCGGGGAGAGACAATCAAAAGTTGACCAAAATTTTTCAAAGTGTTTAAAAAAATTTCAAATGGCTCCTATCGTATTCTAGACATATTATTTCGTTATTATTAACACACAAAATAATTTCAAGTCAATTGGGAAACTTGCTATACCGGGGAGAGACAATCAAAAGTTGACCAAAATTTTTCAAAGTGTTTAAAAAAATTTCAAATGGCTCCTATCGTATTCTAGACATATTATTTCGTTATTATTGACACACAAAATAATTTCAAGTCAATTGGGAAACTTGCTATACCAGGGAGACAAACAAAAGTTGACCAAAATTTTTCAAAGTGTTTAAAAAGGTTTCAAATGGCTCCTATCGTATTCTAGACATATTATTTCGTTATTATTGACACACAAAATAATTTCAAGTCAATTGGCAAACTTGCTATACCAGGGAGAGACAATCAAAAGTTGACCAAAATGTTTCAAAGTGTTTAAAAAAATTTTAAATGGCTCCTATCGTATTCTAGACATATTATTTCGTTATTATTGACACACAAAATAATTTCAAGTCAATTGGGAAACTTGCTATACCGGGGAGAGACAATCAAAAGTTGACCAAAATTTTTCAAAGTGTTTAAAAAAAATTCAAATGGCTCCTATCGTATTCTAGACATATTATTTCGTTATTATTAACACACAAAATAATTTCAAGTCAATTGGGAAACTTGCTATACCGGGGAAAGACAAACAAAAGTTGACCAAAATTTTTCAAAGTGTTTAAAAAAGTTACAAATGGCTCCTATCGTATTCTAGACATATTATTTCGTTATTATTAACACACAAAATAATTTCAAGTCAATTGGCAAACTTGCTATACCGGGGAGAGACAATCAAAAGTTGACCAAAATGTTTCAAAGTGTTTAAAAAAATTTCAAATGGCTCCTATCGTATTCTAGACATATTATTTCGTTATTATTGACACACAAAACAATTTCAAGTCAATTGGGAAACTTGCTATACTGGGGAGAGACAATCAAAAGTTGACCAAAAGTTTTCAAAGTGTTTAAAAAAATTTCAAATGGCTCCTATCGTATTCTAGACATATTATTTCGTTATTATTAACACACAAAATAATTTCAAGTCAATTGGCAAACTTGCTATACCAGGGAGAGACAATCAAAAGTTGACCAAAATGTTTCAAAGTGTTTAAAAAAATTTCAAATGGCTTCTATCGTATTCTAGACATATTATTTCGTTATTATTGACACACAAAACAATTTCAAGTCAATTGGGAAACTTGCTATACCGGGGAGAGACAATCAAAAGTTGACCAAAAGTTTTCAAAGTGTTTAAAAAAATTTCAAATGGCTCCTATCGTATTCTAGACATATTATTTCGTTATTATTAACACAAAAAATAATTTCAAGTCAATTGGCAAACTTGCTATACCAGGGAGAGACAATCAAAAGTTGACCAAAATGTTTCAAAGTGTTTAAAAAAATTTCAAATGGCTCCTATCGTATTCTAGACATATTATTTCGTTATTATTGACACACAAAATAATTTCAAGTCAATTGGGAAACTTGCTATACCGGGGAGAGACAAACAAAAGTTGACCAAAATTTTTCAGTGTTTAAAAAAAATTCAAATGGCTCCTATCGTATTCTAGATATTATTTCGTTATTATTGACACACAAAATAATTTCAAGTCAATTGGCAAACTTGCTATACCAGGGAGAGACAATCAAAAGTTGACCAAAATGTTTCAAAGTATTTAAAAAAATTTCAAATGGCTCCTATCGTATTCTAGACATATTATTTCGTTATTATTGACACACAAAACAATTTTAAGTCAATTGGGAAACTTGCTATACCGGGGAGAGACAATCAAAAGTTGACCAAAAGTTTTCAAAGTGTTTAAAAAAATTTCAAATGGCTCCTATCGTATTCTAAACATATTATTTCGTTATTATTGACACACAAAATAATTTCAAGTCAATTGGGAAACTTGCTATACCGGGGAGAGACAATCAAAAGTTGACCAAAATTTTTCAGTGTTTAAAAAAATTTCAAATGGCTCCTATCGTATTCTAGACATATTATTTCGTTATTATTGACACACAAAACAATTTCAAGTCAATTGGGAAACTTGCTATACCGGAAAGAGACAAACAAAAGTTGACTAAAATTTTTCAAAGTGTTTAAAAAAGTTTTAAATGGCTCCTATCGTTATCTAGACATATTATTTCGTTATTATTGACACACAAAACAATTTCAAGTCAATTGGGAAACTTGCTATACCGGGGAGAGACAATCAAAAGTTGACTAAAATGTTTAAAAAAATTTCAAATGGCTCCTATCGTATTCTAGACATATTATTTTGTTATTATTGACACACAAAACAATTTCAAGTCAATTGGGAAACTTGCTATACCAGGGAGAGACAATCAAAAGTTAACCCAAATTTTTCAAAGTGTTTAAAAAAATTTCAAATGGCTCCTATCGTATTCTAGACATATTATTTCGTTATTATTGACACACAAAATAATTTCAAGTCAATTGGGAAACTTGCTATACCGGGGAGAGACAATCAAAAGTTGACCCAAATTTTTCAAAGTGTTTAAAAAAATTTCAAATGGCTCCTATCGTATTCTAGACATATTATTTCGTTATTATCGACACAGAAAATAATTTCAAGTCAATTGGGAAACTTGCTATACCGGGGAGAGACAATCAAAAGGTGACCAAAATTTTTCAAAGTGTTTAAAAGAATTTCAAATAGCTCCTATCGTATTCTAGACATATTATTTCGTTATTATTGACACACAAAATAGTTTTTAGTTAATTGGGAAACTTGCTATACCGGGGAGAGACAATCAAAAGTTGACAAACATTTTTCAAAGTGTTTAAAAAAGTTTCAAATGGCTCCTATCGTATTCTAGACATATTATTTCGTTATTATTGACACACAAAATAATTTCAAGTCAATTGGCAAACATGCTATACCAGGGAGAGACAATCAAAAGTTGACCCAAATTTTTCAAAGTGTTTAAAAAAATTTCAAATGGCTCCTATCGTATTCTAGACATATTATTTCGTTATTATTAACACACAAAATAATTTCAAGTCAATTGGCAAACTTGCTATACCGGGGAGAGACAATCAAAAGTTGACCAAAATTTTTCAAAGTGTTTAAAAAAAATTCAAATGGCTCCTATCGTATTCTAGACATATTATTTCGTTATTATTAACACACAAAATAATTTCAAGTCAATTGGGAAACTTGCTATACCGGGGAGAGACAAACAAAAGTTGACCAAAATTTTTCAAAGTGTTTAAAAAAGTTACAAATGGCTCCTATCGTATTCTAGACATATTATTTCGTTATTATTAACACACAAAATAATTTCAAGTCAATTGGCAAACTTGCTATACCAGGGAGAGACAATCAAAAGTTGACCAAAATGTTTCAAAGTGTTTAAAAAAATTTCAAATGGCTCCTATCGTATTCTAGACATATTATTTCGTTATTATTGACACACAAAACAATTTCAAGTCAATTGGGAAACTTGCTATACTGGGGAGAGACAATCAAAAGTTGACCAAAAGTTTTCAAAGTGTTTAAAAAAATTTCAAATGGCTCCTATCGTATTCTAGACATATTATTTCGTTATTATTAACACACAAAATAATTTCAAGTCAATTGGCAAACTTGCTATACCAGGGAGAGACAATCAAAAGTTGACTAAAATGTTTAAAAAAAATTCAAATGGCTCCTATCGTATTCTAGACATATTATTTCGTTATTATTAACACACAAAATAATTTCAAGTCAATTGGCAAACTTGCTATACCGGGGAGAGACAATCAAAAGTTGACCAAAATTTTTCAGTGTTTAAAAAAAATTCAAATGGCTCCTATCGTATTCTAGACATATTATTTCGTTATTATTAACACACAAAATAATTTCAAGTCAATTGGGAAACTTGCTATACCGGGGAGAGACAAACAAAAGTTGACCAAAATTTTTCAAAGTGTTTAAAAAAGTTACAAATGGCTCCTATCGTATTCTAGACATATTATTTCGTTATTATTAACACACAAAATAATTTCAAGTCAATTGGCAAACTTGCTATACCAGGGAGAGACAATCAAAAGTTGACCAAAATGTTTCAAAGTGTTTAAAAAAATTTCAAATGGCTCCTATCGTATTCTAGACATATTATTTCGTTATTATTGACACACAAAACAATTTCAAGTCAATTGGGAAACTTGCTATACTGGGGAGAGACAATCAAAAGTTGACCAAAAGTTTTCAAAGTGTTTAAAAAAATTTCAAATGGTTCCTATCGTATTCTAGACATATTATTTCGTTATTATTAACACACAAAATAATTTCAAGTCAATTGGCAAACTTGCTATACCAGGGAGAGACAATCAAAAGTTGACCAAAATGTTTCAAAGTGTTTAAAAAAAATTCAAATGGCTCCTATCGTATTCTAGACATATTATTTCGTTATTATTGACACACAAAACAATTTCAAGTCAATTGGGAAACTTGCTATACCGGGGTGAGACAAACAAAAGTTGACCAATAGTTTTCAAAGTGTTTAAAAAAATTTCAAATGGCTTCTATCGTATTCTAGACATATTATTTCGTTATTATTGACACACAAAACAATTTCAAGTCAATTGGGAAACTTGCTATACCGGGGAGAGACAATCAAAAGTTGACCAAAAGTTTTCAAAGTGTTTAAAAAAAATTCAAATGGCTCCTATCGTATTCTAGACATATTATTTCGTTATTATTAACACAAAAAATAATTTTAAGTCAATTGGCAAACTTGCTATACCAGGGAGAGACAATCAAAAGTTGACCAAAATGTTTCAAAGTGTTTAAAAAAAATTCAAATGGCTCCTATCGTATTCTAGACATATTATTTCGTTATTATTGACACACAAAATAATTTCAAGTCAATTGGGAAACTTGCTATACCGGGGAGAGACAAACAAAAGTTGACCAAAATTTTTCAAAGTGTTTAAAAAAAATTCAAATGGCTCCTATCGTATTCTAGATATTATTTCGTTATTATTGACACACAAAATAATTTCAAGTCAATTGGCAAACTTGCTATACCAGGGAGAGACAATCAAAAGTTGACCAAAATGTTTCAAAGTATTTAAAAAAAATTCAAATGGCTCCTATCGTATTCTAGACATATTATTTCGTTATTATTGACACACAAAACAATTTCAAGTCAATTGGGAAACTTGCTATACCGGGGAGAGACAATCAAAAGTTGACCAAAAGTTTTCAGTGTTTAAAAAAAATTCAAATGGCTCCTATCGTATTCTAGACATATTATTTCGTTATTATTGACACACAAAATATTTTCAAGTTAATTGGGAAACTTGCTATACCAAGGAGAGACAATCAAAAGTTGACCCAAATTTTTCAAAGTGTTTAAAAACATTTCAAATGGCTCCTATCGTATTCTAGACATATTATTTCGTTATTATTGACACACAAAATAGTTTTTAGTTAATTGGGAAACTAGCTATACCGGGGAGAGACAATCAAAAGTTGACCCAAATTTTTCAGTGTTTAAAAAAATTTCAAATGGCTCTTATCGTATTCTAGACATATTATTTCGTTATTATTGACACACAAAATAATTTCAAGTCAATTGGGAAACTTGCTATACCGGGGAGAGACAATCAAAAGTTGATCAAAATTTTTCAGTGTTTAAAAAAATTTCAAATGGCTCCTATCGTATTCTAGACATATTATTTCGTTATTATTGAAACACAAAATAGTTTTTAGTTAATTGGGAAACTTGCTATACCGGGAAGAGACAATCAAAAGTTGACCAAAATTTTTCAAAGTGTTTAAAAAAATTTCAAATGGCTCCTATCGTATTCTAGACATATTATTTCGTTATTATTGACACACAAAATAATTTCAAGTCAATTGGGAAACTTGCTATACCAGGGAGAGACAATCAAAAGTTGACCAAAATGTTTTAAAGTGTTTAAAAAAAATTCAAATGGCTCCTATCGTATTCTAGACATATTATTTCGTTATTATTGACACACAAAATAGTTTTTAGTTAATTGGGAAACTTGCTACACCGGGGAGAGACAATCAAAAGTTGACTAAAATGTTTCAAAGTGTTTAAAAAAATTTCAAATGGCTCCTATCGTATTCTAGACATATTATTTCGTTATTATTGACACACAAAATAATTTCAAGTCAATTGGGAAACTTGCTATACCGGGGAGAGACAATCAAAAGTTGACCAAAATTTTTCAGTGTTTAAAAAAATTTCAAATGGCTCCTATCGTATTCTAGACATATTATTTCGTTATTATCGACACACAAAATAATTTCAAGTCAATTGGGAAACTTGCTATACCGGGGAGAGACAATCAAAAGTTGACCCAAATTTTTCAAAGTGTTTAAAAAAATTTCAAATGGCTCCTATCGTATTCTAGACATATTATTTCGTTATTATTGACACACAAAATAGTTTTTAGTTAATTGGGAAACTTGCTATACCGGGGAGAGACAATCAAAAGTTGACCAAAATTTTTCAAAGTGTTTAAAAAAATTTCAAATTGCTCCTATCGTATTCTAGACATATTATTTCGTTATTATTGACACACAAAATAATTTCAAGTCAATTGGGAAACTTGCTATACCGGGGAGAGACAATCAAAAGTTGACCAACATTTTTCAAAGTGTTTAAAAAAAATTCAAATGGCTCCTATCGTATTCTAGACATATTATTTCGTTATTATCGACACACAAAATAATTTCAAGTCAATTGGGAAACTTGCTATACCGGGGAGAGACAATCAAAAGTTGACCCAAATTTTTCAAAGTGTTTAAAAAAATTTCAAATGGCTCCTATCGTATTCTAGACATATTATTTCGTTATTATTGACACACAAAATAGTTTTTAGTTAATTGGGAAACTTGCTATACCGGGGAGAGACAATCAAAAGTTGACCAAAATGTTTCAAAGTGTTTAAAAAAATTTCAAATTGCTCCTATCGTATTCTAGACATATTATTTCGTTATTATTGACACACAAAATAATTTCAAGTCAATTGGGAAACTTGCTATACCGGGGAGAGACAATCAAAAGTTGACTAAAATGTTTCAAAGTGTTTAAAAACATTTCAAATGGCTCCTATCGTATTCTAGACATATTATTTCGTTATTATCGACACACAAAATAATTTCAAGTCAATTGGGAAACTTGCTATACCGGGGAGAGACAATCAAAAGTTGACCAACATTTTTCAAAGTGTTTAAAAAAAATTCAAATGGCTCCTATCGTATTCTAGACATATTATTTCGTTATTATCGACACACAAAATAATTTCAAGTCAATTGGGAAACTTGCTATACCGGGGAGAGACAATCAAAAGTTGACCAAAATGTTTCAAAGTGTTTAAAAAAATTTCAAATGGCTCCTATCGTATTCTAGACATATTATTTCGTTATTATTGACACACAAAATAGTTTTTAGTTAATTGGGAAACTTGCTATACCGGGGAGAGACAATCAAAAGTTAACCAAAATTTTTCAAAGCGTTTAAAAAAATTTCAAATGGCTCCTATCGTATTCTAGACATATTATTTCGTTATTATTGACACACAAAATAATTTCAAGTCAATTGGGAAACTTGCTATAGCGGGGAGAGACAATCAAAAGTTGATTAAAATTTTTCAAAGTGTTTAAAAAAATTTCAAATGGCTCCTATCTTATTCTAGACATATTATTTCGTTATTATTGACACACAAAATAGTTTTTAAAGTTAATTGGGAAACTTGCTATAGCGGGGAGAGACAATCAAAAGTTGACCAAAATTTTTCAAAGTGTTTAAAAAAATTTCAAATGGCTCCTATCGTATTCTAGACATATTATTTCGTTATTATTGACACACAAAACAATTTCAAGTCAATTGGGAAACTTGCTATACCAGGGAGAGACAATCAAAAGTTGACCAAAATGTTTCAAAGTGTTTAAAAAAATTTCAAATGGCTCCTATCGTATTATAGACATATTATTTCGTTATTATTGACACACAAAATAGTTTTTAGTTAATTGGGAAACTTGCTATACCGGGGAGAGACAATCAAAAGTTGACTAAAATGTTTCAAAGTGTTTAAAAAAATTTCAAATGGCTCCTATCGTATTCTAGACATATTATTTCGTTATTATTGACACACAAAATAATTTCAAGTCAATTGGGAAACTTGCTATACCAGGGAGAGACAATCAAAAGTTGACCAACATTTTTCAAAGTGTTTAAAAAAATTTCAAATGGCTCCTATCGTATTCTAGACATATTATTTCGTTATTATCGACACACAAAATAATTTCAAGTCAATTGGGAAACTTGCTATACCGGGGAGAGACAATCAAAAGTTGACCAAAATGTTTCAAAGTGTTTAAAAAAATTTCAAATGGCTCCTATCGTATTCTAGACATATTATTTCGTTATTATTGACACACAAAATAGTTTTTAGTTAAATGGGAAACTTGCTATACCGGGGAGAGACAATCAAAAGGTGACCAAAATTTTTCAAAGTGTTTAAAAAAATTTCAAATGGCTCCTATCGTATTCTAGACATATTATTTCGTTATTATTGACACACAAAATAGTTTTTAGTTAATTGGGAAACTTGCTATACCGGGGAGAGACAATCAAAAGTTGACCAAAATTTTTCAAAGTGTTTAAAAAAATTTCAAATGGCTCCTATCGTATTCTAGACATATTATTACGTTATAATTGACACCCAAAATAGTTTTTAGTCAATTGGGAAACTTGCTATTATGATTTTAAAAGTTACCTACTGCAGATTTTTTTTTATTGCTGTAAAGTAGGTTCAGATGATTTTATATTGGTGGCGGTATAGTTGTGCAAGTTTTATGCATTAGTTTTTGTGTTTTTTTTAATAACAAAGTTTAATTATTTCCAATTATTATTCCACAAGGGACTTCATAATAACAAAACATTCAAAGTATAACACAAGCAAAAACAATTATCTTAGTTAATAAAAATGTAGCAAGGGGAAATTATTTGTATATATTTTAATACAGTGTGTTGCAAAAAAAATATCCCACATTATATCCTTAAAAACACTAGTTTTACACAATTTATCTAAAAAAAAACTTGTTAAAACATTATCACTTAAAATATTTAAACCACATGGAAAGGCTGTATAAGCTGGGCACATTTTTTGGAACACACAGTATGAATAAAAATTTTCAAATTACCATTTATAAAACTGCAAGCAGGCAGTAAACAACACAAGATAAAAAATATCAGCTTCCAGGACTTGGCAACTATTTGGTTCCAACACACTACAAATCTCAAAAAGGATTCATTAAATGAAATGACCATGGCCATATTCTCGTATCATTTTTAAGTTCTGAATTCCAAAAAGTTTTAACATTTCATGCCAAAAAGTCCCCAAATATAAAACGTTAAACATGACTTTCAGTACTATAACTACAATGCAAGTAAATTATTATCTATAATAATTATTAAACGAATGTGTACTGAATCAAAATTACATCAATTAATTACACTCCCCAATTAAACAGCTATTAAAATTCCCTTAAAACAGTCAAGAAGAGATATTTTAAGTTGATCTTTAAATTTGATTAATAAAATACATACGAGAATAAAACCCAGAATAGTCGATAAACACACTTTGCAAAATATATTAGCAAAATACTTTGATACTAAATAAAATAACTGATCAACTCGCTGATATATATGACATGAAAAGCTAAATTTTACATCAGGAAAATGTATCTAAGTTTGTTCTGGTGAGCTTGAATTTTGTATTACTGTATGACTTCTTACAATTACAGCAAAATGAAGAAAACAAAATCGACTTCTTTTAATTAGATGGCTTAAGGTTGATGGAGAAAATACTAATTTCAAGTATAGTTAATATTTTAAATTAGGATCATATGAGAGTTATTAAACAATTTTTTCTAATAATATTTTTTGTCGCTTTAAACATTTCATAGTAACGTAAACACACACTTTATTGTTTAAAACAGCAATAATTTTTTCTAAGGATGTAACACAGTGGGATAAATCTAACGTTAAAACTACAAAAGCAAACTAAGTCATTTAACAAATTATTGTTAATAACTGCATGTTTTAAGTTGTTACATACAAAATATTTTTATTATTAAGTACTTATTAGTATGGTAAAAAAATTACTTTAAAGGTTGCAGAATGCTGAAAGCATAATATTTTTCATCGTACAACAAAAACTATAATTTATTTTTAATTTAGAAGCATTTTTTTGTTTTAATAAAGACACAAACTTTTAAGTGAAATTGAAATAAAAATCAATCATCTTGTAATGCAAAATCTCACCACTTAAATATATAACATTAAGAATTGTGGGTGACTAAAATCGTTGCCAAAATTGCATATTACAGCCTTAGAAAAAATATGTCTCCATTCAACTTCTAAATTAGTATATTTTTCAAAATGAACACATGATTTTGCTAATATATTTTTACAAAATAAATGTACAATATCTTCACCGACAAGGTATTTTAGCGCACTGAAAAAAAGACAAACAAAATAACAACAATCACTCGATTAAGCAGGGATAAAAATTTCTTAATATTACAATAACACATTGAAGGTACGTGAGCAAGTAATAGGCATCAATTTACGTTTAATATGGTTGTGCAATGTTTAAATATTAATTAATAATTATGCACAACGTAAATTTGTCTGATTAAGTGAATAATATTGCATGTAAGCTGTGAAACTGTTTAGAAATGAAAATTGAAGAAAAAGTAAATCAAAGCAAAGGATATTTAATTAAACACACAAACTTACATACGGATTGTACAATATATTTGGTACCCAATGTGTTCGTTTACTGAAGGGCGTTATAACATGATTTTCTGATAACAAAACACTTAAACTAATTGCAGCTGGATTATAATAAAGTAATATTTATTATAATCCAACGACATACATGGATTAGCACCGTTGTAAGTGCTAAAAGATATACACGCCTACCAACCTAACATTCCCTATCATGAAACCTAACAACCGAACCGAACCGAACCATTAAAAATCGTTATCGACGCCCTGAAAAGGAAAGATGCGAATTATAATAAATAGAATTTGCTACAAAATTTTATTTAGTTATAATCCCCTAACACATAAGCTAATAAATATCGTTGACAACCTGAAAAAAACGTTATAGAAAATCATGTTATTAAGTGCATTAATCGAGCAATTGCTGTGAAGTACAATAAAAAAAGTTGTTTCATGACGGTTGGGTAATAATTGTTAACAAATATTATAATGAACTCTAGGATGTGAGAACCTGTCTCCTGTGACTTGGCATTGCTAATCGAACACATTCTGACACACTTAGAGGCCAAGTCACCGAAACTTATAATGGGGGAGACTCACCAATCGTGGCAAGGCTTTGCTTGTTTTATGGTACAATTAAGTAACGTGTTTACTCCAGACACAAACAGCACAATCCAGCACAATAGGGCACTACGTTATAAAACCATGTACTCACTATTGAACAAGATATATGCAATCAGAATCGGGCGTAGACTTAAGGTTCCAAAAAACGTATTTGTCCTTACCACGACGTAAGCCCAATCATTCATCATACTGAAGCTAAAATCATGACAAGGCTTGTAAGCCTAAACATTCCACACGGATTTACAAATCATGACAAGGCTTTTCAAGTTCCCTGATATATTCAAATAACATATTTATCCGGACACTAGATGACACCGCTGATGCATATTTAGAATCGGGCGTAGACTTGAAATTCCAAACAACCCAATTGTCCTTTCCATGATCGTAAACCCAAGCATTCCACATACCTAATCCAGCACGGTAACCTTTGGTAGGGCGAAACTGGATATCATAGCACCACAAAATTCGACAACTTTCGTTGGTACCTAGGTACAACCTGTGAAACCACGTCTTTTTGGTACCAAAGACCACTTTATGGCTACCCAAAAATTCATGGATCACGACATTTTGTGGAAATCTATGTAGGCCCTAAGTGATACGACACGGTAACCCGAGTACTTAACGCACTTAGGGGCGAAATCGAATCACCCTATAACTGGCATGGTGGAAGATACCATACCAGATTAATAATGAACTAACTTAACTTAACTCAGTAGGCCGTAATGGTACTTTAAAGCACCCGGAAAATCTGAGTATCCCGGTGAAAATAACCAGGTCATCTACGTAACTCAGTGCACCAGAAAGTACAACTGAATTACTTAAACCACTCAAACATTCAAAATTTAGGTGATTCTAAACAAAACTCAGAAACTCACAAAACAGGCAAAGTAAACTCACAAAACAAAAGCGCAACTTCCGTTTAAGCAGTTAAATTAAGGCCATCAATCAGAAGTTGAAACAAGTCTTAAATTTTGCTATTACATTTTCAAAAAGTATAACATTTTTGAACTAAAAAAACCACTTTGTTATTATAATAAAAATAAAATTGATCAGTTATATTAAACTTAAAATTAAACAATTGGCTTTTAAATTTAACAAAAAGTATGTTCTCAACTTTATTCAATTATTTTCTGAACTTAATTTTCTGTAAATTTCATTGACAGACAATTTAATTACAAAAATTATTTTGAATGAACTTTATTTAAACAAAAAAAAAAAAGAGTTGTCGATTTAATTAAGGCTGTGTAGTTACTTTGGAATTAATTTATCTAAATGATTTTATTTGACTCGTCGTAGTTACGCATCTGTTTCAGAGTGATTAAAGTGTACTTCAGGTTTGTTCGTGAAACAAAACCAAAAAGAACTTCAGCAAAAGAGAGTAGAGAAATAAAAAACAATTCAACACGGAGGACAGGTTCGACACACCCACATTTAAATACCAAAATTTAAAAAAAATGACTTATTAAATATTTAAAAAAATGATTCAGGTTGATAAAAGACTGCAAAAGTAATTTTTTTGCAATTAAGTTAAACACATGTATTACAAAGGTAGATAGAGCTGATGAAAAAAATTGTTACAACTATTTTTACCCAACGTCATGAAACACATACATAATACATATAAAAAATACATTACAACCGGACGGACACCTTGTCGGACTATAGCAAAAACATCGGACGATCGAATTTATGAGCAGCAAATGCCACCATAAAAAAATTATACCGAGTCGCGAACGGATTTTGACTAACCTTTTGCGACTGCCCTCATCGCTCTTCTCTCTTCGCACATTGGGACTTACCGTGGTGCACTGAAGACATCATCTGCGATGACCGTATCCCCTTCCTCCAGGAAGTCCATACATCCATACACGTACTGCAAAAAAAGAACAAGTCCAAATTAGTTACAAAATATAAGGAGTTAACAATAAGCTATGTAAATATACAGGGAGTTCCAGAGAACACAGCCACATCTAATAGTCGTTTAAAAATCGTTTGAAAACATTTTTTATAGCCCTTCAAAGTTTTAAAAAATGTCATGTCCACGTATAAGCCTTGAATGTTTATTTTTCAAAAATTCAAACATTTTGCTACGCGTCTATCTAATCTGATAGTCGTTATGCATTGCAAAAACGTTGTTCAACATTTCTACAAACATTGTTATGCTTTTGCTTTTAACAGGTCTATAAAAGCATTTTTTTTTCTTGTATTGGAACGGAAAAGCTTGGAAGCATAAGATAGTAATAAAATTGTAATGAAGCGGTAAATAATTTAAAAGTCGCGGTTTTATGGCGGAAATAGGACTATTTTATTTTCTAGTTTTGCAGTAATTGAAGTTGTTTTACGCAAACTCGTTCAGTTAAGCGCACATGCGCCGTTATGCAATTATAGAACATATGGCGAACTCACATGAAACACATGGTATGTATACCTGGTAAAATTGTAGAAGTATTATTTTTCACTTACAAATTTTTTGGCTACTTCACTATTAAACTTGTTATTTCTACGATTAAAAAATTGTCGATATGCGAATTCATGTTTTAAGCACTATTTTTTTCTGAAGTTATTAATCCGGTTAGTTAAAAAATAAACAACAAATTCCGAATGTTAAAAAAACACTGTTTATACAGTAGCAGACGTTGCCAAAACTTTCAAGTGCAATCAAAAAAATATGGGTTGCCCTTGAAAATATTTTTGCTCTGTATAAACATAAAATGTTTGGTTGTATCAAAAAATTAACAATGAAATGACCAGTTTTATTGTTCAAACAAACTTGAATAAAATGTATATGTTGTTTATTTTACAATATCTTAGCTTTGAAATACATGAAAAATTAAAAACTTTGCTTTTAATATATTGCCGCAGAGATATTGATATTTATTAATATATTTTCAGAAATGACCAGGGCCATCGTACCGAGGGGCCATGTCGTCTATGCAAGTTATAATTTTTATAAGAAATATGCTTTATGCACATAATTTGTGTAACGCCCAGCAAGTTTTCCCATCCATTACGGAAAAGACTTTTTAGGCCGTGGTAAGTATTAATTAATATCTAGCATTATGAGTGTTTATAATAAGCACAAAGTAATCATTTTAATTAAGGTTATTGAGGTAAAAACGAAATTATAAGTCCACCTAGTTCTGAAATTATGTAAGGAAAATAATAAAAAATTATTGTTTCAGTTTAAACTGTTTAAATATTTAAATCATGAAGTTACAAACGTTTAAAGAAACATTTTAATAAATACACGTTGATCCACTAATTAACTTTGTATTTAAAAATTCGTCCATTTAAAACGATCATCAACATGTAGTTGTTTTTTGAAATTTATTACTAGTTGGAATGTAAACGAGATTCTAATTATTAGACACAACATTTAATCACCCTGTATAAGACTTAAAAGGGCACCGTATGGATCATGATTGACTGACTACTATAATTATTTCAGGAGCTAACCGAATATTGGCCGAGGGGCCTTGGAGAAAGCTTGTTAAAAAACTGCATGGCAAGTCTCGATCAAATTCAATCTGCACGCCTCTACATTTATGTAAATATACTTCAACCGTGTAATCTCTAATTTGCATTATAATTGTTAAGAAATGCAACTGGCGTAACTACAGAATAATATAATTTATAACTCGGTCTCTCAAGAGATCAGAAACAGACGCGGTTCAGCGCCCTAGAACCAAATACAACTAATATAATTTAGTATTTACGCGTGCGCCTCTATTAACATATGATACTTTTACAGCCAGAAGAGCGGGTATAGTCAGTCAGTGGCTGCGAATTGGCCACTACCGAGGTGCCAAGGATGGGGGCCAACTAGACAAGCGTATAAAACAGTTTTTAGAAGCCCTACAATTTCGTTTCAACACTGCGTCGCAAGGTTTTGTTAATGCTAAACCTTAGTTAATAAGTCACGTGTTTTCCCGACGAGCTCTTTCGGTCAAAATCAACGTAAACAGATTTATTTAAAAAAGGTATGGATGTTTTAAAACGTTAGATTTTTGTTTTACCTCGGTACACAATTATCTTGCATTGCCTTACACAGAAAGGAAAAATGAACGTTCTAATTAAGTCAGTAAATACGTTAGCTGTGCCGCATTTAAGACAAGTTTGACCCAAAGCTACATTGGGGCCCCTGTTGAAGAAACAATTGATCAAATAAAAAAGGTCCTCGCTCACTTAGGTACTTTGTTTTAACCCTTTCAGCCCGAAGACCGTATATTTCCGCAATAAAATTTTGTGACCAACTGCCGAAGGCCGTGTTTTTTCGAACTTATTATATTTAGACGACGAACACCGTACGCGTCCGTTTGATAGGTTAAAATACGTTTATTAGGCTCTATAGATTCGTGTAAAATCGTTTAAACTCGCGTGCATATCAGTGCATTAGTCAGTCTCAGTTCTAACATGTTTATTGTGCTTATAGTTGATTTTATTTTAAAATACAAAGGTAATTATTATATTTTATTTAACAGTTTAGTAAAATTCCAACAGAAGAAGGAAATAAACAAAAAGTTGGAAGATGCGTTGTTTGTAGTAAGCATGATAAAAGAAAAGAAACGTCGTATTATTGCAAGGATTGCAATGCTCCTCTTTGCATAATTTCCTGTTTCGAAATTTATCATTGTAAACGTAATTACTAACAAACATTTTTAATTATAATTTTTTGAAAATAAACAGAAAAAATTGAATATGTATTTTTATTTCTAACAGTGTTGATCATTACGTATAATATTCGAGTAGTGAGACCGCGGAACGTAGTTTGCCGAAGACAATTTGATAATTTCCTGTTTCGAAATTTATCATCGTAAACGTAATTACTAACGAAAATTTTTGATTACAATTTTTTGAAAATAAACAGATAAAATTGAATATGCGTTTTTATTTCTAACAGTGTTGATAATTACGTATAATATACGAGTAGTGAGACCGAGGAACGTATTTTGCCGAAGACAATTTGGTACAATGACGAAGGCCGTACGATTCCGCAAACGTTTAAAATAGCCCGGCATACGGGCATTTCTAAAAAAAAAGTAGTCAGGGCTGAAAGGGTTAAACGAAATCCATTTCGATTCAAACTGAAGAGAAAAATAAAGTCCCTCACAGCATATTTGTGAGGCCCTTCCAAATGAGAGGCCCTAAGCAAAAGCATGTCTAGCTTATAGTGTAAATTCGGCACTTTCCGTAATACATTTAAAATTTATTTTAAAGTTGCAAAATAATTTAGAAATATAAAATTAGTTCGAGGCCTATAAGCCCACCGCAACGCTGCAGTAATTCCGCGGGCTTAAAATACAGGTTTATTTCTCACGTGCTCTCGACATGAAAGCATAAGATTATTTTACGAGGTAGCAAATACTCAACTGTTTTACAATTATTTATCTGTGCACATTTTTTTTCAGCTAACACGATACGTGCATGAATTTCGTCTACTAACAAGAATCGTGCCCACCCTGAGGCGTTTGCTGAGATGAAAACTCTTCTACACGAGTGTGGTGGCTGCATAACCCCCTTGGCGCGTGGAGGTATAATAATTTTGGAATATAAAATCAGTTACTTGATAAAAACTTATTATAAGTCTTTTTTTTTAGGATGCGGCAAGTTTCATTAGCAATAATCATGACGCACGTCGAAGCCACGGTGCCTCTGCCTCGGCACGAGGAAAAATTCAACCACTGTAACCCTGATTGTCGTACGAGGTGACTAAACTTTTTGTTTGATAAGATATGTATAGTTTTACGTTTATAGAGTATTTGTTTTAAGTTATTTAAATATTACATTGTTTTATTTTTTAAATACATGACGTTACATGCAATGTCTTCTAGATTTAATGAAACTATTACTGTCATTTTGAACGGCATCCCATGGAATGAGAGGGTGTGTATGTGTGGTTGCATACGTGTATGTAGTTGTGAGGGTGGAAGGTGATATTGTAAATGTTTAGTGTAGTTAGTCATAAGTTGTCGGTGTAAGCATCACCGGGCCAAGATACGATCGAACCGCGCGACTGAACGGCTAGCTAAAACATTGGAGGCGCATCGATAACGACGAACACACAACGACGTTCACAGATTTTCATCTGCATAAACTTATAGACGAAAACTGTAATTTATAAATGTGTAAGGGGCGCCTTGGAAACTAGAGCCAGCCCTAGATTTAGTTTAAGAACCCAAAAAAAGTACATCAAATAAAAAAAATAGCTATAGACATGGTATTGGGTATAAGTGTACATAGCAGTATTGTTTTTTAATAAAGATATAAGCAGAAATACCTGTTTAAGATATTTACAACGTTAAAAAAGCATTACCGAGCTTATTTTAGTTAGCAAACAACGATAAGCAGCCAAAAAAAACTCACAAAACGTGTTACAACCGCATCAGCTGTTCACTTGATATGGGTATACCGCCACCGACGCTACTTTTCATTCAAACATTTTACGGTCAAAAAACGTTTCCACCTACCTGAAAATTATATGTAGATCTACTGTGGACCTTCACAAACACTTCTCCATATAAATTAATCGTTGAACAAGCAAAATTATTAATAAAACTTAACAAATTCACAGCTGGGCACACTAGCGGCGTCGAATTACGTCATCGAGCCAACAATTGAAACAGAACAGAATCACGGCCACCTTCAATAAATGAACTTTTCAACGAATACATTCGTGACATTGAAAATTGACCAGAACATTACACAAAACCGTCTTGGCTACACTCGTAATGAATTTTGCACACCTTTACACTGCTTATTACATTAAATTTGCTTGATTTAACCTTTTAAAACTTTTGAATTTGAATAAAAAGCTCACATGAATGCAACGAAACGCGCGCCCTCTGCTCGACACTACAAGTAACTAACCAGTGGCGTAACAGTTTTCTTAGACATAGGCGGCACATGGGGAGGGCATGAAATTAAGGGGCTCCACAAAGCTTATGTTACTGAACACACTCAACTTTTTAGGTTATGTGAGCGATGCTGTATGAAAGAAATCAGCAGTTAAAGTGTTATTTACTAAATATAGTGTAAAATTGCTATTATTGATACAAAAAGCAGTTTAAGACCTAAATAAAATTTAATAGTTATATATTTCATAATATATTGGTTTGAAATACATGAAAAAGTATACTTTGCCGTTTGCAAAAAAATTGCGTTAAACTTTTAAAGTATAACACTTAAAAGGGCACCGTATCGTTCATGATTGATTGACTACTATAATTATTTCAGGAGCTAACCAAACATTGGCCGAGGGGCCTTGGAGAAAGGTTGTTAAAAAAAACTGCATGGTAAGTCTCAATACAATTCAAAATTCATGCTTCTATATTTATAAAAATATACTTCAACTATGTAATTTATAATTTCTATTTTTATTGTTAACATATGATACTTTTACAGCCAGAAGAGCGGGTATAATCTCAGTGGCTGCGAATTGGCCACTATCGAGGTGCCAAGGATGGAGACCAATAAAAAAATAGTTTTTAAAAACCTTACAATTTCATTTTAACACTTCGTTGCAAGGTTTCGTTGATGCTAACCTTGTTTAAAAGTCACGGTTTCCCCATGAGCTCTTTTAGTCAAAATCAACGTAATCAGATTTATTTAACAAAGGTATGGATGTTCTAAAACGTTGCATTTTTGTTTTACTTCGGTACACATACAGGGTAGGATTCAAAAGTAATGAGCCTCATTTTATTCTTACACGAGCGTACCTCGCCGCGCGCTCCACTAGCCAGCGACGGTGATGGTGGGTGTTGGCTTCGCAATGCAACGGAGCTGAGTTGCCTTCGGAGCGGTAGGATCAGCCTTGACGGGAACCCCTGTACGGTAGTGCGTTACATGGCGGAATGGAAAGATCGTTAGAGCAAATCGAAGACGATGACCATGCTCATCGCCTTCTTCGGAGTGAAGCGGATCGTCCACTACGAGTTTGTCGCGCCCGGACAGACCATGAATGCTGCTTACTACTTGGAAGTCCTGAAAAGGCTGAAAAGATGCGTTGTGCGCAAGCGAAGGGACATCAAGGAAGCTTCACCACGATAACGCGCCCAGCCACACCTCCTTCATCGTGAGCGCCTACCTGGCCCGGGTGAAAGTTCTGATGGTCCCCCAGCCTCCCTACAGTCTGGACGTGTCGCCTCTTGACTTCTTCTTGTTTCCACGCTTAAAATCAGCTATGAAAGGGAAACGCTTCGACTCGATCGAGGACATCCAAGCAAATGTCAAGGCAGCCCTTGCAGCGATCCCGGAACAGGCCTACGTGGACGCCTTCGAGTCATGGAAAAGCCGCCTACAAAAGTGTATTGATGCAGGAGGTGCCTATTTTAAAGACTATTAGTTGTACCGATTTACTCAGTAAATTTGTCTTTTTGAACAAAGGCTCATTTTGAATCCTACCCTGTATATTGCATTGCCTTACACAAAAAAGAAAATTGTTCGTTTAATTAAGTCAGTCAATACGTAAACAGTGCCGAATTTAAGACAAGTATGGTCCAAAGCTACATTTTTCTCAGGCCCCTGTTGGAGAAACTAATGACCAAATAAAAAAGGTCCTCGCTTGCTCGGATCCTTTGTTTTAAAAGAAATCCATCCCGATTCACACTGACGACTAAGAAAAACAAGGCCCTCGTAGCATATATGTGAAGCCCTACCAAATGAGAGGCCCTAAGCGAAAGTTTGTCTAGTTTATAGAGTAAATTTGGCACTTTACATAATACATTTAAAATTTATCTCAAGGTTGTAAAATAATTAAGAAATATAAAATTAGTTCGAGGCCTTAAGCCTGCTGTAAAGCTGTAGGAATTCCGCGGGCTTAAAAAACATGTTTATTTCTCACATGCTGTCGACATAAAAGCATAATATTACTTAACGATGTAGAAACTGCCAAAATATTTTACAATTATTTATCTATGTACATTTTTCTTTTTTAGCTATCACGATACGTCGTAAATTTCATCTACTAACAAGAATCGTGCCCATCTTGAGGCATTCGCCGAGACAAAAACTCTTCTACGTGAGTGTGGCAGCTGTAGAACCCCCTCGGCACGTAGAGGTAAAATAATTATGAAATATAAAATCAGTTACTTGATAAAGGCTTATTATAAGTCTATAGCAACTTTATTTGTAGGGTGCACGGACAATTACCATTAGAAACCATCATCACCTTCACCAAAGCGATTATACCTCGAAGCAACGACATCTTTGCCTCGATACGTGGCAATATTCAACCTCGGTACTCTGCTTGTCGTACGAGGCGACTGAAGTTTTTGTTAAATAAGATTTGTTTAGTTTTAAGTTAAGAGTATTTATTTTTAGTAATCTTAAATATTTCTAAAACACGCGGAGTTAAAAAGAATGTCTTGAATTACATAACTTCTAGATTTAATCAAATTATTACTGTTTTATTTTGAACGGGATGTGTATGTGTGGTTGCATACGTGTATGTAGTTGTGAGGGTACCACGGGGTAAAAAATTATCTTAATTTATTTTTAATTTTGGTTAAGACCAATGTGTGTATGATTTTTTCACAGAGTCATGTATTGCGAAACATGAAGTGCGTTAAAACCGTATTTGCCTTTTCATTTTTCATCGCCCGCTCTTTCAGCTAATGAAAACGCAAGTATAGGTGTTATATTGTAAATGTCTAGTGTAGCTAGTCATAAGTTGTCGGTGTAAGCATCACCGGGCCAAGATACGATCGAACCGCGCGACTGAAAGGATAGCTAAAACAATGGAGGCGCATCGATAAGGGGCGCCTTGGAAACTAGAGCCAGCTCTAGATTTAGTTTAAGAACCCAAAAAAAGTACATAAAATATAAAAAATGGCTATAGACATGGTATTGGGTATAGGTGTACATAGCAGTATTGTTTTAATAAAGATATAAGCAGAAATAACTGTTTAAGATATTTCCAACGTTAAAAAAGCATTATTGAGCTTATTTTAGTCAGCAAACAACGATAAGCAGCTAAAAAAAACTCACAAAACTAACCAGTGGCGTAACAGTTTTCTTAGACACAGGCGGCACATAGGGAAGGCATGAAATTAAGGGGCTCCACAAAGCCTTTGTTACTGAACACACTCAATTTTTTAGGTTATGCGAGCGATGCTGTATGAAAGAAATCAGCAGTTAAAGTGTTATTTACTAAATATAGTGTTTAAAATTGCTTTTATTGATACAAAAAGCAGTTTAAGACCTAAATAAAATTTAATGGTTATATATTTCATAATATATTGGTTTGAAATACATGAAAAAGTATAATTTGCCGTTTGCAAAAAATTTGCGTTAAACTTTTAAAGTATAACACTTAAAAGGGCACCGTATTGTTCATGATTGATTGACTATTATAATTATTTCAGGAGCTAACCAAATATTGGCCGAGGGTCCTTGGAGAAAGGTTGTTAAAAAAAACTACATGGTAAGAATCAATACAATTCAAAATTCATGCTTCTATATTCATAAAAATATACTTCAACTGTGTAATTTATAATTTCTATTTTTATTGTTAACATATGATACTTTTACAGCCAGAAGAGCGGGTATAATCTCAGTGGCTGCGAATTGGCCACTATCGAGGTGCCAAGGATGGAGACCAATAAAAAAATAGTTTTTAAAAACCTTACAATTTCATTTTAACACTTCGTTGCAAGGTTTCGTTGATGCTAACCTTGTTTAAAAGTCACGGTTTCCCCATGAGCTCTTTTAGTCGAAAATCAACGTAATCAGATTTATTTAACAAAGGTATGGATGTTCTAAAACGTTGCATTTTTGTTTTACTTCGGTACACATACAGGGTAGGATTCAAAAGTAATGAGCCTCATTTTATTCTTACACGAGCGTACCTCGCCGCGCGCTCCACTAGCCAGTGACGGTGATGGTGGGTGTTGGCTTCACAACGCAACGGAGCTGAGTTGCCTTCGGAGCAGTAGGATCAACCTTGACAGGAACCCCTGTACGGTAGTGCGTTACACGGCGGAATGGAAAGATCGTTAGAGCAAATCGAAGACGAAGACCATGCTCATCGCCTTCTTCGGAGTGAAGGGGATCGTCCACTACGAGTTTGTCGTGCCCGGACAGACCATGAATGCTGCTTACTACTTGGAAGTCCTGAAAAGGCTGAAAAGATGCGTCGCGCGCAAGCGAAGGGACATCAAGGAAGCTTCACCACGATAACGCGCCCAGCCACACCTCCTTCATCGTGAGCGCCTACCTGGCCCGGGTGAAAGTTCAAAGTTCCGGTGGTCCCCCAGCCGCCCTACAGTCCGGAAGTGTCACCTCCTGACTTCTTTTTGTTTCCACGCTTAAAATCAGCTATGAAAGGAAAACGCTTTAACTCGATCGAGGACATCCAAGCAAATGTCAAGGCAGCTCTTGCAGCGATCCCGGAACAGGCCTATGTGGACGCCTTCGAGTCATGGAAAAGCCGCCTACAAAAGTGTATTGATGCAGGAGGTGCCTATTTTGAAGACTATTAGTTGTACCGATTTACTCAGTAAATTTGTCTTTTTGAACAAAGGCTCATTTTGAATCCTACCCTGTATATTGCATTGCCTTACACAGAAAGGAAAATTGTTCGTTTAATTAAGTCAGTAAATACGTAAACAGTGCCGAATTTAAGACAAGTATGGTCCAAAGCTACATTTTTCTCAGGCCCCTGTTGGAGAAACTAATGACCAAATAAAAAAGGTCCTCGCTTGCTCGGATCCTTTGTTTTAAAAGCAATACATCCCGATTCACACTGACGACTAAGAAAAACAAGGCCCTCGTAGCATATATGTGAAGCCCTTCCAAATGAGAGGCCCTAAGCGAAAGCTTGTCTAGTTTATAGAGTAAATTCGGCACTACATAATACATTTGAAATTTATCTCAAGGTTGTAAAATAATTAAGAAATATAAAATTAGTTCGAGGCCTTAAGCCTGCCGTAACGCTGTAGGAATTCCGCGGGCTTAAAAAACAGGTTTATTTCTCACATGCTGTCGACATAAAAGCATAATATTACTTAACGATGTAGAAACTGCTAAAATATTTTACAATTATTTATCTATGTACATTTTTCTTTTTTAGCTATCACGATACGTCGCAAATTTCATCCACTAACAAGAATCGTGCCCATCTTGAAACATTCGTCAAGACAATAACTCTTCTACGCGAGTGTGGCAGCTGGAGAACCCCCTCGGCACGTAGAGGTAAAATAATTATGAAATATAAAATCAGTTACTTGATAGAGGCTTATTATAAGTCTATAGCAACTTTTTTTTTAGGATGCACGGACAATTACCATCAGAAACCATCATCACCTTCACCAAAGCGATTATACCTCGAAGCAACGACATCTTTGCCTCGATACGTGGCAAAATTAAACCTCGGTACTCTGCTTGTCATACGAGGCGACTGAAGTTTTTGTTAAATAAGATTTGTTTAGTTTTAGTTTAGAGTATTTATTTTTAGTAATCTTAAGTATTTTTAAAACACGCGGAGTTAAAAAGAATGTCTTGAATTACATAACTTCTAGATTTTATCAAATTATTACTGTTTTATTTTGAACGGGATGTGTATGTGTGGTTGCATACGTGTATGTAGTTGTGAGGGTGCCAGGGGGTAAAAAATTATCTTAATTTATTTTTAATTTTGGTTAAGACCAACGTGTGTATAATTTTTTCACAGAGTCATGTATTGCGAAACATGAAGTGCGTTAAAACCGTATTTGCCTTTTCATTTTTCATCGCCCGCTCTTTCTGCTAATGAAAACGCAAGTATAGCTGTGATATTGTAAATGTTTAGTGTAGTTGGTCATAAGTTGTCGGTGTAAGCATCACCGGGCCAAGATACGATCGAACTGCGCGACTGAACGGAGAGCTAAAACAATGGAGGCGCATCGATAAGGACGAACACACGACGTTCACAAATTTGCATCTGCATAAACTTATAGACAAAAACTGTGATTTATAAATGTGTAAGGGGCGCCTTGGAAGCTAGAACCAGCCCTAGATTTAGTTAAAGAACCCAAAAAAAAGTACATAAAATATAAAAAATGGCTATAGACATGGTATTGGGTATAGGTGTACATAGTAGTATTGTTTTTTAATAAAGATATAAGCAGAAATAACTGTTTAAGATATTTACAACGTTAAAAAAGCATTACCGAGCTTATTTTAGTCAGCAAACAACGATAAACAGCTAAAAAAAACTCGCAAAACGTGTTACAACCGCATCAGCTGTTCACTTGCTATGGGTATATCAGCAGTGACGCCACTTTTCATTCAAACATTTTACGGTCAAAAAACGTTTCCACCTACCTGAAAATTTTATGTAGATCTACTGTGGACCTTCACAAACACTTTTCAATATAAGTTAATCGTCGAACAGGCAAAATTATTAATAAAACTTAACAAATTCACAGCTGGGCACACAAGCGGCGTCGAATTACGTCATGGAGCCAACAATTGAAATAGTGCAGAATCACGGCCACCTACAAAATATGAACTTTTCAAGGAACATTTACGTGACATTGAAAATTGACCAGAACATTATACAAAACCGTCTTGGCTACTCACGTAATAAATTTGGTACACTTTAACACTGCTTATTACATTAAATTTGCTTGATTTAACCTCTTAAAACTTTTGAATTTGAATAAAACGCTCACATGAATGCAACGAAAGGCGCCCTCTGCTCGACACTAGAAGTAATTAACCAGTGGCGTAACAGTTTTCTTAGACATAGGCGGCACATTAGGAAGGCCTTAAAATTAATGGGCTTTGTTAAAATATTGTACACACTCACATACACAGCTTTGTTAGGTTATGTGAGCGATGCTATATGAGAGAAATAAGCAGATGAAGTGTTATTTACTAAAAATAGTGTTTAAAACTGCTTTTATCGACACAAAAAGCAGTTTAAAACTTGAATAAAATTTTGGTTTTAAGCCATGGAGGTGAATTCTTTAGCAAACTCTCGTGCTAGCTAACATTTCACTGGTTTTTTCACTCTAGAAAAGTAGACACTGAAATAAAGTTGGTTATAACTAAAAAATAATGGAAAAAAGGCAAATTTTTGCAATTTAAGCTAGTGTAATTTAAATTTACTGTTCGAAACCTCGAGTGTTTCATGCTTCCATATTTCTTATTACAAAATTTCTGTGTATTAATAAAATATTAGAAAATAACTCAGTAAAACTCAATACTCGTTCAATAAATTGCAGTTTTGGATATACAAAAGCATAAATATGGCTGAAAGTACTAGAACCAGACCGCTATTTGGACGTTAAGCTAAAGAATTTCGAAAAAAAACATTAATTACAACTGTTTATGTGCACAAACATGTAACACCAGTATATGAACACAAAATAAATGTTTAAAAATCTTGAAGAGCTATAAGAAATATTTTTAAGGGGTTTTTAAACGGATTTATAGTCGTGATGGATTGCATACATGTTGTTTAACTTGTTAAAAATAAGATTTATTCATTTAAACAGTTAATAAGTACAAAAAATCGCTAAGCACAAACAGTATAGTGGTAACATGACCATACACATCTGAAAAATTCATAATTTCAAAGAAGTACGTCTACATTTGACATTAAAAATCACGCAACGCTCTTGGTATTTATTGCAGGTTATTCTGTATCCACGATAAATATCTGGATACACGCGTATACACTCCTGGTACTCCTGGAAAACCACACCCCCTTCCCCTAGACACAACTCCTTCCTGGTACCACTGAATTGTTTCCGAATTAGGGTCGATTATTTTCATTAGAGGACCTCCTGAATCACCATTGCAGGTGTCTTTGCCTTCTACTCCACCTGCACAGATCTGGTTCCGCGTTATCTTTGACCATCTTGTGTTGACTTTGCGGGCGCAATCTGTGTTTGTCACTATGGGTAGTTCAACTTTCTGTTTCACGTCAGAATTGGTACCTTCAAGAATGGAAATAATAAAATTGGAGTTAAAAGGTTGAAGACACTTACCATTTTCGGTAGCTCCCCATCCACAAGCAGTCATTGGGGTTTTGGCGGCGGGGAGGGGCAATCCGTTGGCTGGCATGCATATGGGGCGAACAAAATCTGTAAAATTGTTTTTTTTAAAGCTTATTGTTTAGCCAACTTTGTGAATGGAGGAAATCTTAACTTCCTCCAAATATTTTTTTGAAAAATCCCAAGCTTACTGCGATGGATCGGACATGTAAAACGTATGGACAACATAAAGTTAACAAGAAAAGTGTTCGAAGCGAGAAGTAACAAAAAGAAAACGAGACACAGATCAAGAAAAAGGTGGCAGGAAGGAGGAAAACAAGCCCTGGACAGTAGAGGAATAAAGTGGGAGGACGTAGGAAATAAGACTCAAAACAGAAGAGAATGGAGGAAGATATGGAAGACTCCAACAAATGAAAAATGAAAACTTAACTCCCCAATGTCTGTTCACACGTGTGTGTTCCGCTCGCGCGGCAGGCTGCTATAGGGGGGTTGACCCCCTCTCCAGTCGTAAGAGGTACAAGGATAATTGGTAAGGATGTGGATAGTCAAGGATGGGCAAGGATAGGTGGAAGTACTGCCACAGCATTTGCCTTAACCATAGAGGAAACCACCCGAAACCTCTACAATGACAGTCGGTCCTGGGAATCGAACCCACGACCTCCCGATTACAACTTAGGTTGTTTTACCAACCAGCTCGGTCCCCAATGTCTTACACCCGTGAGGGTAGATAGGCCATGGATTAAGTAAGCAAGTAATAGGTACATATATTAATAGAGTATTTTTTTGTGTACAGTTTTGACGGATTTTATTTTAATTAAATAAAATACCAAGCTTGAAAATTACTGACCATTATATTGAACGGTGCTGCCCAAACGAATCAAAGCAATATCGTTATCACCCGTTCTCGATTTGTACAGTGGATGTGCTATTAATTCTTCAATATTAATGTCTTGAACTGGGGGTGAACACCATTCATTAGCAAGATCTTTGATGCAGTCATTTGTGGTTGATAATTTCCATTCACCTAACCTAACGCTCACTCTACAAAATAATAATAAATTAAATTTAACAAACAGTTTTCTTCTACGGAAAAAAGTATTAAATAATCCTCCGTGCGTATAAAAATCAATACGGAATCAGTAAACTAAACATTAATTGAAGACAAACTAAGAAATGTTCTTACGGTTTGAATCCTTGTCTATCGGCTTTAACACAATGGGCTGCTGTTAACACATATCTTGTGTTGATGAGTGTCCCTCCGCATCTAAACCCAACATCATCACCATCTAGAGTTGTATATCGCAGCAAGGTCATCCACGGATATTCTCCAAGTCCAGTGTTTTCTCCTCCAAATATCCTGTCATCTTCTAGGTGTATGCCGCAAACGTTCTGATCTGGTAAAGAAGCACTAGATTCTGCAAAAAAAGTATATATATCCGATATAGCCGTCCGATCTAAATCGGTATTAACCAAGGGGTAGTGAATTAACCCAATACAAACATGCTATATGAAAATAAGCCAGAAGTGTTAAAAAAAACTAATTGCTTTAAAAGAAAACGTAAATACTTTATCAAAAATACCGAAATGCTACATAAGAAATCCCATGGTGATTCCAAACAGACAAACTTTTTACAAAAACAAAATATTCTTATCTATCACCGTTTTTCCGTAATATTGGCTTAATTTGAGAACTTTAACACCCTGTATATCTATTAATTAAATTTTGAGAAATCAAAATATCACACGCGATTTGTGTTAAATATACTTTTTTGAGGTTCCATGGAAACATGATCCCAAAAACTCGCGGACGTCATAGTCAAAATGGTCAAAACGTGTTTTTTGTTTCTAAACCGTGGCTTGCAGAATAGTTTTGCTTTAAATTATCATCAGTAATAAAATTAAATTAACATTCGTCAACAATGTTTTTTAATCTGTGCTTCTTGGGAAGAAGAAACAATAATAAAATTCCTGACCAATCTTTGCATTGATATTTAAACAGTTATGACGTAGAATTTGTTGTCGAGGTCATTGTTTACAACATGTTTTTAAATAATGACGTAAAGTTTCTGGACTATGGTAGCTAGAAAAAGATTTTAAAATACATTTACGCACCTTGGCCTAGCGCTATGCTTTGTACTATCACAAAAATTAAGACACCAACTAAATACATGTCCGACAAATACCGAAGATCAGCTTAAAACGTTTATAGATCCATATTATTTTATTAATGAATGAACTAACAAACAAGTGAACCGGTTCTTCGCCAACAGGCTCTACCAGTTTGAACGGGAGTTGCATTGAGTCCCCTATATAAGTTGCAGCGATTATCTAGATGTGAACGACATTATTATCATACTCATGGAAAAATTTGTTTCGTTGAAGAACGCTGGGAAAACCGAACATTGCAATTTATTCTGTAATGCTGGTGTTCTAGTTTATATTTTTGCAAATATTATGAAATTTGTGATCGAATTTTAGGATAAACGCGATTAACTTGCAATGGATTTGTCAGAAAATGAAAAGACTTCATTTTTAAGGATTGGGAAATATGAGATCTTTTTCAAAAAAAATTGTGTCCATGGATATATTACAAGTCAAGGGAAAGTCGCGATATGTTGTCGCTAGAATCTGATCAAGGCTGTGTTTATTGCACCAAGAACATCAAAACTAAATGTTTTGCAGAGTTATACGTGCCACTGGCCATTTCCTTCGGAAAAATGGGGTCAAAACTGAAAAGTTAAATAATAAAAGAAATTTTTGCGATCGCGTTGGCCATGAAAACGTCTTAGATAAACTCGGAATCCTTCTATTTACCAATGCGCGCATCCTTTGCAAGTACATGGTGCAAATTTAAAAAAAAAATCCTGTTCCGGAAGAAAACGCAATAAACGAGGCCCATGTAAAAACGGTTTCCCCTATGTTAAACTCCTATGGAAGTCGCATATTACTGATTACCGGCCAATTATTGACAGTCGCCTTTTAGGCAATCATTAATTCAATTTTCTAAGAAAAACACTTAATTTTATACTTATTTTTTATTTAGTTGTAAAATACAGAACATAAAAATCATATAAATGTTTTTACTACTAGGGTAATTGCTATTTCGACTAAATTTATCGAAAATATATTGATTTTAGCACAGCTTCATATTACACTGAAATACCTAAGCTATTTTTAGATTTTTTATTTTGTTATTCCAAAATTTTCTATTTTCGACTAATACCAAAATACGTATTAAAATAATCTCTATAAATTTATAAGATTCATGAAAACCAAGACTGACACAATTTTTGTCTACTAGCTTATGCAATTTTAGAGGCAACATGCTTTGATAAACTTGTTGAGCATTTTGTGTAATCAGCAAGTTATAATTTTTAAGTTTCAAGGAATAACCTAACGTTTAAATAAGTCGTGGTTCCCAAAAATCGGATGGCGAGTTAAAATTCTAGACTCTAGAGGAAAAATATTGCCTGGGATTTTTCCTCCACTACATTTGCACAAAATAATCAATTTAATCTTGTGCAACTTTAAGGCCTGATTGCACAAAGCCTTAATTGCATCATCATAGAAAAAGGGGGAGAAAAAAATAGAGTGAGAAGAAGGATGAGAAGAATAAGAAGGAACAGAAGAAGAAGGTAAAGAAGAGTAAGAAGACACAAGAAGAGGAACCGATCTGAAACGCTTTATGCAATAGGGCCTTAGTCTACGTAGTTCTTTAAATTGTTCTGGCAATTATCTAAAATTCCAATCCACAATTATCTATCAATCGTCTGACTCTTCTTTGTATTCGCATCCAGCAATCTAGAAGAACTCATGCTTCTTTTGTTTGTCCCGTTAGACTTGTTGCTTTCCTTCGGCGACTGCGATTTCGTCACATCGGGCTTGAATTCTTCGCGTTCTTCGTTTGTTTCAGGATCGTTCTGGGATTTCTGACTTCCGACCGGTGATCCGGTTGGAGATTTATTTTTGACCGGTTTGCAAGACTCGTCGAAGCTGAAATAAAACTGGAACTCGTGTTTGAGTTCTTCTAGGACCGATTGGCGGTTTTTGAGTGATCTCTTAACGACGTGGAGAAGCATTTCGATGAAAACTAGGAACGACGCCAGGAAGACGCCTCCGCATGTGACCCAGAACACTCCTGATACGTTCATCAGCAACAGGGCCTGCGCTTCTTGACTAGGGGGCTCGCCCTAAAATTAAAAAAAAAAGGTTTGAGGCAGACGAATACGCGGAGAAATATCCATAGATAAAACTATGTACAAGTGGGTCTTTCAAAAATTCAAAAACGAAGACTTACTGAACATATTCCACCACGTTCTTGCCACCATTTTCTTTTTAAATCATCGATTTTTCCTGACTCCTGCAGTTTCAGAACAGCCGAGCTTAGTTTATGCCGATAGGTGGAATCTAAAAAGAAAAATTAAATTTTGCATATCGTCAAATGTGGTACAACAAAAAATAAATTTAGTCCTTCACTAGTTCCTCACTTTTTCTCATAGCTATGCCATATCCTTTATCAGCCAGCCGATCACCAACTTCCGTCAGATTGCAGTGCCTCTGTGTTTCATATTCCACTGAACTGGATTCCATGAAAAACGCGTACTTTTCCTTTTCCGCCCTTTTCACACCGTCTGTGTTTTCTTTGACCATATTTTCCGGGTGGTTAACCATATACTCATGAACCAATTTGTATTCAGCAATATCTGATCCCTATTTAATTATGGAAAAGGCGAATTACACAATAAAACTTAAATGAACACATGGAAGATACAACAGAAAAATAACATGCTGGATATCCATTTATGAATGTTGGAGTTATACGTCAATTGGATTATGGAAAGTGCAGTCTACAATGTTTTTTTAACAAAAGTCTTATCAAACAGTCATTTATGGAAATCCGGTACTGTATTAATTATTTTGCCTTAAAAAAATCTGCAGTTGCTCCGCCTGCTTTGGCCCCGAATGAAACACCAGAAGTTTCTGCTTTCTCAAGCAGTTCTTTAATATTACTAAAAACAATTTCCGGGCTTTCTGTTGTAAGAAAAGCGGCCAGATTGGCCGTGTAAGATGACACCATAATCAAAGTAAAAAACCACCAAAGACCAGCCACCATCCTAGTTGCTAGAGCACTAAAAATGAAAAGATTTACCTGGTGCCATTCTGTATTACACCGCACGACAAACTCAAATTTGTTTTTGCCTTTTGGATGAAATCATGTGACTTTATTGCATTTATGTGAAATGGGCCGGATTTAATACGCAAATAATCTTACATGGGGGCGATCTCCGAACCTTGCTGCATAAGACTTCCAATGGTAAACCAGAAAGCGTTTCTTAAACTAAACTGGTTCACCAAAAATTCTGGCTCATCGATGCAGGGATACGGATTGGTCCATTCCGAGAAGCACAGTCTGCCCATGATGAACAACGACATGGATACGGCAAAATAAGCTGTTGCCAGCAGCAGCCATACGTCTTTACCAAATGGATCAGCAAAAGAGAAGAAGCTAGGGGGTGCCTTGGAGGGTTTCTGGAAGAGCATGCTGATGCCTGTAAAAGAAATAAACAGTTGCAGAATTGAGTATGTGTATGGACTTCGTAAATGCCACTCGAGATGAAAATTTTTCTAGAGAATCGCTTATAGTTTTCACGAAAACTTTACCAGTTTCACACTACATTACAGCAAGTTTGTGCCAAAAAATTGTTGGAAGCTTCCAGGGAGAAGAAAAACAATTCTCAAATAATTTTCAAATCTTGTGGTATCACCCTTGAAATTTTTTGAAAACAAATCATTTTTGCTAAAGAAAAATCTGATTGCTATATGCAACTTTACCAAAAGTCATGAAGGGTGAAGTAAAATCAACAGCTTCTTCTCTCTCTATAGTTATAGTCAGATCAACTATGGCCAGATCAGCTACCTTAAAATAATTAATGCAATAAAGCGAACATTTTTACACGTTCATTAATTTTACGTGATCTATGACGTCTCCAATCATTCCCGACCACTTCCCGTTGGTTTTCTTGCCATTGGATGCGTCTGCTCTTATAATGAAAGTGTAATTGAATCCTTCTATTTTGGACAACTCGTCTATTAGGTCTACTCCGAAGCCTTCGTACCGATCATTACCAGTTAATTGAGTTGTGGAATCTTTGAGCTTTGCGTATGGCGGTGTCTAAATTAAAACAAAATTGTTTAAGAAGATGATGGAGCCATAATTCCCCTCGCAGGAACTCTGCAGGAACTCACTTACCAATGCCGTTATGACAATAAAAGTTGTATTTACTAAGCTGCCATCATTTGCTATGGAATGTTGCTCACTTACTCTTGATATGTTAAGGCCATCTTTGTCACTCCATTTTCCAACGTTTGTTATTCCAGTTTCTTTAAGTTCAACTATATCCAGTGTGAAGTCACTTCGATATCCGTAGAAGTCAAAATTGATGATGCCTGTAAGACCTTTCAATGTGGTCTAGAATGTAAAAAAATGATTGAAACACGTGTACTATTCACCGTGTAGAATAAGTAATCCTGCAAAATCCTGCAAAATTCTAATTTAGAATTTTTAAATACCCCTTTAACAGGAGCCATTTCTCATTGGCAATCCGTTTAAAAGCAAACAATAAAAATCCCTTTTGTAATAAAATTAATTGCCAGCTGTTGCAGAGCGTTTGATACTTTTGGCATAGACTCGAGTTAATTTAAAATATCGGGCCAAACTGTCAAGGTTGCGTCATATTTAGAATATAGCGCAAGATATTTACGGCTAGAATAATTTTTAGGTTGCCAACATTTTTATAATAGCCACAAATTCATTAACGAAAAAGTTGGTTGCAAGAGATGCGTAAAATAATGTTTCAAGCAAAGTGTGTTTTCAAAAATAAATCGGCAAGTAGATCAGCACAAGTGAGCTGGCGTATTTTTGAACCTCAATGTTTAAAATGTAGCTGAAAAATTCCTCTGATTAATTTTTAAAACCTAACTTTGGGAAATCAGTCAATCGAAGAAATTAAAAGCAATGAAGATGGATAGCTGGCGCCGATGATGAAACATGGAATCATGTACGGAACATAATATGGGTATAGCTGGGTGCCACCAAAGACATGGAGAAGAGGTAGCCCAAGAAGTAATTGGAACAGTGAAGTGCAAGAAACAATGTCTGCAAAAAACCTGAGTGATGATGCCTGGAGAGACACTTAAGATAGAAACTAGGATGGTATCTTCCATCTTGCAGTCAGAACACATTGTAAAGCGCAATTTAATCCACAGAGAAGCTCTATATCATCTTTGATATAATACTTACGGTTTTCATCAAATTGATTATCGTGAGTCCACTTTGCCAGTTATTGTCATCTTCGCAGTAAAGTGATTCCATATCGAACATGTCATCTAACTCGATTTCTCGCAGAATCTGTGCAAACATCACTACAGCGTCGATGGTCAAAGCTGTGTCCACTTTTAGGGACCACGACGGAGGCCTCTCATCTTCTTCGAACTCCATTCCGTTGGCCAGTTCTAGTTGGCGGAGATCTTTGGCTACCTCTATAACGTAGTCGTCTTCAGGATCAAGCAAACGTAGCTAAGATTTGGAAAATAAAGTTTTATCAGTTGTATTAAAAGTATAAAAATTGAGTAGCTGTTACAAGCAAAAATAAATATTGACCCAACTGAAAATGGTGCATCTATTTTAAGTTCACTGCTTATGAAGACACTGTCCGCAAATGGGTTAAAGTTTTAAATGATCTGCAATGACTAGACATATCACTAACAGAACAACAGGTTTTTATCTAAAATAGAAATTTCATGGCGATATGCCTCTTGCTTTAAGAAGAACTGATAGTAATCATGCTGTGGCATTTAGAATTTATCGTGAAAAGTATTCGAATCGACGGATATGTGCAAGCATTAAAAAAAAGGCTGCCACTTCGAACACTTACTGTAACTAGCCTTAAAGACAATTTAATTAACTCTATTGTGTGTATAAAGAATGACTAAAAACACACATAATTGAAGCTGGAATATCCCAATAAAAAAATATATGGGGCCTTAGATAAAAAAAGATAAAAGACGAAGTGGTTGCACAAGGAGGAAAAAATAAAATAAACGACACAGAAACGTGTAGACTAAAAGAATTGGGTGGAATTAGCAAAACTCTGTAATATGTGAAGTTTCTAGTATCCACATCAAGAGTGTATATAGAAGCTTGATTGTGTTTAGTTCTTACCCCTGTTATGTTGGTATCGCCATACTTATATGGTGCAAGATCAATCGTGTGCATATCCAAATTTGTAATGATATAATTATGTTTATTAGTCATGAGGCCTACTTGTTGAGCTTGCCGAAGAATCTGATCCAAATTTTCGATCGAACAATCCAACACAAAATTGGTTTCCCCAGCTCTCAGGGCCTCCTTGAACGTTGGCCTTAAAAAAAAATTATTACACTTCTGTGGCTTAATTTTTTGATTGCCTCAAACAGGCCAAATAATTTACCTATAATTTCCAGCGTTATTTTTATCTAGTTGGCGTACGCTGACGGTGCGTTCCGTGTTGTTATACAATTTGAGGAGCTCGTGCAACCTAAACAGGCCATCGTTGGCTTCGTAAAAGACCGTGAAACTTTTCCAGTCCCAAACTCGGACCAAGTCCGCGTAGGCCCTGGCCAAAACTGGCGCGTAAGGATAAATGTTGAGGGAAGACGCGGTCCTTTGCTCGTCATAGTCCCACCGGGTCTCCAGGAGAGGAACCTCCTTGTTGTCGCACGCCGATTGAACGGCCATGGCATTGTCTTCCGTGAAAGGGCCTAGGAGGCCGACGATGCCGATCCTGAAGAGGTCGCAGGCGGCTTGGGCGCTCTCCGCTGGATTGTTCTGGCCAATGTGCATAGGCAGGGCGGTCAGGTAGTGCCATTCTAGGGTCGACTGTTTGTTGATCCGATTCACGGCCACTTGGAAAGCTAACTCTTTCGTGCTGTTGAAATCAAATATTCCACCTATGAACAAAATATAAAATGTAGATCAATAATTGACGAACAAAAATAGAACTAGGTAAAGACATAGATAATTAACGAAGCAGTGCAAAGAAACTACAAGAAAATTCCACTGGGGATGAAATAAAATCAAACCAATCAGAACTGGGTTTTGCAGAAGTGTTGCTAATAGCAAAAAAGGGAAAAGACTTACAGGTGTATGGACAGAGACATTAGGAAAATACAATATGAACATTAATAAAACAAAGATAAAGGTTATAAAGAACAATCGTTTAAAGATTTCAATTATGTTACAACAAGAAATTGTAATTTTTGTTTCTGTGATAACTCAGAACCTCATCGCAATCAGCTGCTGTTGTGTATCTATCATATTCGCTAACACCCTGTACAAAACTATAGACAATAAACTCCTGTCGACGACAAACGCGTCGTTAAAAATAAAACCCCAGTAATTTTCGATAATTACCACCTAAAAATACTTGCCGCATACTTAGCAAACGCTTAACCTCTTTCAAGATAATTTTTATGTTTGGCTCGCTGAATTGCGTCTAAAATAGAAGACTGTTGACTGAAAACTTCCTGAAAGCATTCACTTGCTTTGTAACGACACCAAATTTTTCTTACTACTGCGCAAGCAGAGCTGATAAACCCAACAATTAAGTCGCACACAAACTAAACCTTGCATTTAATTAGAATACTGCATAATTCAGTTAACAACTTGCAATAAATCAGCGAGTTGCAAGCGGAAAAAAATTGTTTATACTCACCAATGTTAATGCTGGTTAAATCCTGGGTATTTGCAACACTCACAGCGGTTAACAACACATAAAAAGCCACCCGCGTTAGCATAATTGTTTACTTAAAGCACGAAACGGCCCAAACAAAAATAAAGATCCAGGAGCTAACATAGTTTAGTCCAACGTTGTAATATTTGTGGCGAAAAGACGCGTTTAACCTGTGCATCAGCCTTGCGTCTATTTTAGGATCTAATGCAAAAGTATTTGAATTTTTAGATGTACTTTCAAACGAGCCATGTGTTAAAAACCATATTTTATGTAATTTTAGGCGTTTGGCCGTAGGTGTGTTATTACAAACAATATAGTGTTTCTGTATGTTTGTGTTACTAAACTTCGTTGTTAAAATAGCAACAAAATGTTTCTTGTAGCATGGTCAAAGAACCGGATGTTTTAATTTTGCCTGTAAATATCTTATTTATTACTGAATTTTTTCAACTGTTGGCTTAAACTTCAGACAAAACAGTATTACAATATTATAATTGCTACTTTTTGGTTTTACATAATGCTAATCATGTTTTTGTTGCTGTTTATATGAACATACAATTATTTTTTTGTTCCTCTTAAAGGATCTCTATATATATTATTTTCCAATTGATTTTTTTAGTAAAGGTATACTTTGGTATGGAAAATTTACTGTGCTATTTTAATAATTAATGACTTTACGGAAGAAATGGGGACCACTTATGAACCAAAAGAATGGTGACAAGGAAGGAGAAGGATTCGAATTCCTTATGCTAGTGATGCCGAGTTGAAGGAAGCCCCAGATCAGGAAACTGTTGAATGATGTAAGATTTTCTTCTTAAGAACTCACAGAGTGGAAACGCTTTACACCAGTAGCGAAAGGTTTCCTTGGAAAGCGCAGGAAAAAAAAACTACCAGTTTGTAGTGAAAAACCTTTAACTGTAACAAAATAACTGTTTGGTAAGCTTTTTTGACGCCACATCTGAAATCAGCATTCCAAAATAAGTAAAGAACAGATGTTATTGAAAATAAAAGTGTAAAATTGCTGTTTAATGTGATTAGTTTTCTAAATATATATAAAAGCTATTTTCCAAGCCGCTTAGTAATGTTCTTCCACACTCTTGTCTTTTTCGCTTTCTTCCTCCAATTCATTATGTTTTTCTGCCTCCACAGCTTCTCTCCATCCTTTTCTGGGTCTTCCTCTTTTTTCTTGTATGCAGGCTTTTTCCACGCTATCTCTTTTATTATTCTGCTGTCCTCCCTTCTATCAATATGTCCTAGCAATTGTATTCTTCTGGCATTTATTACTTTGTCTATGGTCGCTTCCTTGAAAATTGTATATACCTCCTCGTTCGTTCTTCTTATGTATTCCTCATCTGTTCTCTTCCCTCCCACTATTCTACTAATTATTTTTCTTTCCCATCTTCCTAGGGCTTCCTTTTTGTTCAGTACTCAGGTCTCACACCCATAGATCGCTGTAGGTCTTAGTATTGTTTTATGCAAACGTAGTTTGGTGCTTCTAGATAACTGTTTTGCTTTTATTAGGTTATTTAAAGCTCCTGGCTTTCAGTATTCTCATGTTTATGACTACTTTCTTTTTCCATTTTGTTTTTAGGAAGTGTCCCCAAGTACACAAATTCCTTTACTTCCTCAAATTCCCCTACTAGTAGCCTGTTTTTTATTGTTTGTTATCCTATTCTCATTAGCTTGGTCTTATCTTCGTTTATCCTTAATCCCATTTTTTGTGCTGCTTCTGCCATTCTGCTTGTGATCTCTCCTAGTTCCTTCAGAGTTCTTGCCGGTATAGCTACATCATCGGCATAACTTATGAGTTGGTGACTCTAAATACAATAATTATTCAAATTTGTTTAATATACATGTTTTAAAGATGCCTGCCAGATTTTATTTGCCTCTATGTAGCTACAAACATTGTTTTGATATTGGTGTGCTTAAAAAGTTTCCACTTTGCCCTGTACATTAAGCAAATTGTTTAAAATAGTCTCGAAAGCTGTGTTTCGCCCTTAAACTAAGCTCATGTTTGTAGGCTGAAATTAGGATGCATGATCGATTAATTTATTTATGAAAATTTATTCAAATATTCCGTAAAATGTTATCCTGTCCTCAAAGGACTACGGCAGCGACGCCAGACAGCGCCAATGCTAAAATTATATGCATCACATGTGAGCGTCGAAGTTAACTATACGATTTTCTATAATTACCTCCAAACACGAACTACATATTCATTGTCTACACGTGCTAGTGATTGAATATGAGCGCGAAGTGGGCTAGGTCCCCGACGCCAAGCACCGTCAACTATTTTACAACAAATAAATAAACAAATAAATGAAGCACCGACGCCATGGATGCGCCCTTGTTGTTTGAGGTGTTGATATACATAAACGGATATTATTTCGTCGTTTTCGGTGTCTGCAACTTCGCCATGTGGGTTGCTAAATATTTTGGACCCCTAAGTACGCCGGATATTGGGACGGATGTGTGTGTCCAGTTAGTTATGTATGTGGCCGAGTTTCTTAAGCTGACGTCGTTTAGAAGATTACGAGAAGAGCACAAAGGTTTGTTACAACAAATGAAGTACACTATAACAGTCTTCATTGGCGAGCGACGGTGGTTTTTATTGATTTTTTTTGCACCTGTCGTCACAGTAACCGCAGTCAACATGTCTCACGCATTATGGGACTTGTTTTAATTAATTAATGTGAGATTAGAAGTGAAACGACTCGCAATATAAGTTTAAAAACATGTTTATAACAGCCTGTGTGCCTTTTTGCATTTCAATTTCGCTTTTTACTTCCGATTTCAAATTTATTAGCTTAAATATTCCCTAAACAACACTTCAAACGTTTATTATAAAGGAGGTGTAAGTCCACTTTTGGAAAAAATGGGATGACAATAATTAACATGCAATTTAGTAAGAAATTTTGGTTTGCAAGTAATTTACACTTTATATTTTTAAATATCCACATGCTTTACCACGTAAAACTTCTTTTGGTAGCTGCACACAACAATCTTGTACCATGGGTAAAAGATCTTGTGGCATGCTTATACTGTCCGTAAGAATTTGTTTTTTTTGTAAAGCAATCTTCAGATTTTAAATAGATTCACCCCATAAACATATCCTGTATTTACGGAATCGTTCATATATTCAATTCATAGGGTTCGTTTTATATCCCAAAAAACTCCAGTTAATAGTTTTTATGCTAAGGATTGAGTTTAGGCTTTTTTTTAACCTTGATGAACCCACTTTTTGGATTCTAGTGTTGTAGAAGTCACCAAAAACCTCTCTTGAACTTAAGACACGTTTAAAAAAAGTTTGGAAAAAATTTGCAAGAGATAATAATTTATTTTGGTTATACAGGTGATGTTATAACTTAGTTCTGTGTTTTATTAACCAAACCCTGTATGTTATTGTGCTCTGAATACTTATTCATCTAACTTCCGTAAACTCAAGCTATTATTTCAAGTTGTAAATAAAACTTTGTTACACTCTGTACATAAATTAAACGTGTTTGTTTTTTGTCAAGAAAAAATGCGACTACAACTCCTTAAAATAATCATAGACACTGGTTTTATCATACACCTGTTCGCTTGTTACGAAAGCAGACAGACGCACGATGTCTTCCGTAATAATCGTGGAACAGTGCCAACAATAAATTTAAAATATACGTAATTACTTGTCAACTCCATTTATTTGATTAACACCGACCCTTAGAGCAGCGGTTCTGAACCATTGCCCTCAATGTACCCCTTGGCCACACTGTGAAGCGTCATGTACCCCTTGTCAGTTGGTCCAATTCAAAAGAACTTTATTTATGCATAGAACATACAGTGTAAATTTATTTATTGCGAAAATTGTTGATTCTTGCTTTCCAACAATAAATTTTTTCAAGCATTGTATTTGACAAAAAACCCCTGTAGAAGATTCACGTCCCCCTTGGGGGTCAATAGACCCCTGGTAAAGAAGACCTGTCTTACGGTATTATTTCTAGTATCCGCATATGGGGTTTACATTGCAAAAGAGGTACCGACGCTTGGGCGTCTTTTGCTAAAATTGAAAAAAACGGCTTCGCCTATATTAGCTAAACATGCCCAGGTAATTTCAGAACCATGAATTAAATAATTTTCGAGTTATTGTATCTTAAACGGGGTGTTGTCCTACGGTATTATTGTTATCATTCATATATGCGATATATATTGCAAAAGAGGTACCGACGCTTGGGCGTCTTTTGCTAAAATTGACAATAACGGCTTCCACTATGTTGGCTAAACATGCCCAGGTAATTTTAGAACCATGACTTTAATAATTTTTTAGTTATTGTATCTTATACGGGATGTTGTACTACGGTATTAATTTTATCAATCATATATGCGATATATATTGCAAAAGAGGCACCGACGCTTGGGCGTCTTTTGCTAAAATTGACAAAAACGGCTTCGACTATGTTAGCTTAACATGCCCAGGTAATTTTAGAACCATGGCTTTAATAATTTTCGAGTTATTGTATCTTATACGGGATGTTGTACTACGGTATTAATGTTATCATTCATATATGCGGTATATATTGCAAAAGAGGTACCGACGCTTGGGCGTCTTTTGCTAAAATTGACAAAAACGGCTTCGACTATGTTAGCTTAACAACTTCCTCGTAATTTGTTCTCTTTAAAAACTAATTACTTGTACTACAATCAACTTTTATTGCTCTTTATTTTTAGGTTGGTCGGTGGTTGCTGCATTTTTATTCGCCGCTGTATCACTGCTAGGAATTCTCTACATTTTTATAACACAAGATCCCATATTGAAACTAGAAATAATTTTAGATATAATTATGTTAGCCATGTTGGTTTCTGAAGTGTTCGTGGCACCTTGTTGTTTCTTGCCATGTTGTAAAAAACAACAATACTGATACCTGTTAAGCCAATTTCCGTCATACAGTGAAATAAAAATATGACACAATAAAGAATACGTTAAGATTATGCATTATTTTTGAACGATTTGGTCTTAAAGATAAGTAGAATTTTCAGCTTATGTGCATAATATTTATTGTATCAAATTTTTGGTTCACTATCTAGTTAATTTCCAATTTTAAGGCGTTTAAGTTATATGTTAACGGTTGTTTTTTGTTAAACATAAAATTTGTTATATATTATTTATTATTTGTTAATACAAATATTTATTTATTTGGATTTTTTTTGTATGTGTGCGCTGATCGACCCTGACAAAAAAAAATTAACTACAGCTTTCTAAAGTTAAGTTATTTTAAAAAAAAAAGCGTAATAGAACCAATTTTTAACAAAATTAAAATTGTAGATAGGTAACACTATAAAGGCTCCCCCAGACAGACGCGATATGCCTGCCGCTCGGTACGATACAGTCGGTACATAACTCGGTATGATTATCGCTGCTTACCGCAATGAGTGCCCACACAAGTGCGACACTCGGGACGTTCGGAAAAATATGCAAGTGACAGTATTTCATATACGGAAATGTTATTAGATATCGTACCGAATCGTACCGAGCGGCGCATATCGCGTCTGTCTGGGGGAGCCTTAACTTGAGTTTTGTTTTAAACTAATATTACATCACAACTGACATTTAAAAAAGTTTAAAGTCACATTGACAAACGTCAATAAACTGTCATGCAAAAATTGGTTAAATTCTTAGTTCATTTTATTGCTTAGATCACAAGATTTCAATTCGTATACTTCAAAGTTTATTAATCATGAACTAATACTCAAAAATCCGTGATGGATGGATGATATTTTTAAACAATACTACCGACTTCTCCTTTTACTATCTGGACTATTGCATATCCAACCTCATGCATATTATTACTAAAAAATTAGGTTCTTGGCAGGAAATTTTTTTTTGCCAAACCAGAAGGGCCAGCATCGCTCGGTTCTTTGTGTAAATGAAGAGACTACAGGATATTTTTGGTGTTGGAGGAATTTTAAATGATAGGTACTTGGGTTATAATTTGTAGAAGAATTTAAGAAAGGCACAAGTACTTGTTAAAATGATAAAGAAATAAATCAATGGGATTTAATTTTTGAACATGATTGTTATTATTTGAGAATTATTTGATTAAAAACTTGTGCAATAATTATCTGATATGTCCATTGATTACCTCTCGAGTTCCATCGACTCTTTTCAAAATTTTGGCGACCCCCAGAGGGGTCCATTTCGACCCTGTTGGTTGGTTTTAGATCATTGGTACATTGACTCAAAAAATACGGGTCTAAACTAGAAACCTGAAGCCTACCCAATAAACGTTAAGTTTGTTCTGTTATAGGTTTCCCCCATGGTATTGTTCGGTATATTACTCACTTTGATTTTATCCATTTTGCTACCCATAATAATCGCGGCATGTGCAATTATTTTACCTGTTGGGGTGATAATCTTTTTGCTTGGAGCTAGTGAAAATCCTACACGCGAGCATGTGGATCAGGATTGAAGACTGAAAATGTTACTACGAAATAAGAGTTTTACGTTATTTCAAAAGAAAAAATTATTCTGCAAGTTCTTACAATTCCAGATGTGGAAAATTACCACCAGCACTATTAAAATGTTCGAGAAGGCATGGAGTTTGATATCTGTGAAAAAAATGCAGGTAAATTGTTTCCAAGTGTGTCTAAAAACTAAGTTCCGAAGTTTGGAAATCGTTGTTGGTAACTTTTTAAACATAACAGATACAATTTTGCTTAAATTGGTCAAAAATTGTCTGTTAATAGAGAAACTTTTAGATGTTCCGTGGTACCCTAGATAGTGCCAAAAACTCAAAATTGGTCCACAATTTGGTTTTATTGCATCTCCGTTTCAATTAAAGACAAAAAAGTTTTAAAATGTCATTAAATTACGAATTGGTAAAGTATAATTTTTTAAATGGAAATTTGACTTGACTTTATGATTCAAAAAAATCTTGTTTTTAATTTTTTTTAACTATTACATGCATTGCTATATTTATCTTGTACTGTTTAGAAGATGGCGAACATCGAATAATTGAATGCAAAACTTATTGCTTTATTTTTTCTAGGCAGTCGAAATGTCAGGAAGTCCTTTTAAGCTGAAGAATTTTCCATGAGTAACTAATCACTTCAGTTTTCCCTTAAATACCTCTGTCTCTTGTAACATTGATACGTGAATTTTTTTTTAAAGTAATTTAAGTGGCAATTTAATGTATATCAATAATAAAATATATATATATATATATATATATATATATATATATTATGTAGGAGTGTTTGTTTAGCCCACAGTGTCCTGTGACGAGTCCTGTGGCTGCTCTGATGTCTGCTCTGCTCATGCTGAGAATTTCTTCTGTCTTTTCTTTTGAAACCATTAGAATAGGCTTGTCCTCCAACTTTTTACAATTCAGCATTTTGCCTCCCTGTATTAATGTCATTAAGACACCGCTTAGCTGTTCCATTGGATGGCATATAGACCCTTAAAAATACATTTCAGCATTTAGCCCACAATGGTGAAATTTTTGGGTTTATTAACTGAATATCGAAATAATTAGTAAATTAAGATTAGTTAATGTAAAAAAAAAGGTTCCAGCTAAATTAATTTTATCCCTTTATTGCGAAAATCTACTTTAATGACGTTTTTGATTGAATTGTTGAACAGGTTTTTACAATAGGGTAATTAAATATTACTTGATAAATTTAATAATGTTACAAGGTTACAACAGCCTAATCATTATAGTTTTCATTGTTGAATATAACATATTGAGACATAAAAGTGCTGATAGTTTGAAAAATGTCGCTTAAAGCCACTATAGTTTGCTGCATTTTTAGCATTGTATTCTCAATGTTGTGTAAGTATTCACATTTTTTACAAAATTTGTGCAGAATCTTGAAACTGCTTTTTGAACTGTTTTCAAAAAAGATAAGTAATTTTAAATTGAGCTTAATTATTTTACTTGTGCTATAATTTGTTTCAGTTTTGGAGTCGGTTGCTTGTCATATGTGTGGAGAATGTTGTCCATATCGACGTAAGTTATTCATAATTTCTCATTGCAGTCAGCAAAAGGTCTTCTTTTTTTTCTTACCAGGTTCCTTTCATACCTCTTAGTGTTGAGACATGTTTTCCTAGTTCTTAATTATGTTTCTCCATCCCTGTATATCATTGGCCGACTGTGGCAAAGCTTTCTAGCTGACTCTTTTTGCTTCCCCTTCTTCGTCCATTTCTTTTCCCCCCAAACTTCGTTTTCTATCCCATTTGTGCGTACCTACCTGCTATCTGGCGTGCATGGTTTATTTCCATATTTCACTTCTGGGCTTTTTCTCACTTTATTGTTCCTAATCTTATCAGTTAGTCTACATCCTTCCATTTCTGGAAACTACTGTTGTGGATTCGCAAATAATTCTTACCATTCTTTTATGAACTCTCAACACGTCCAATTTTTTTAAATACAGTTATTTGTTTCAGATCTTGAGAATCGCCGTAAGTAATATTATATTTATAGATATATTTAGAGCTTACCTAAAACTTACGACTTATTTTTTTTTTTTTAGTTGAGTGTTCCGAATGCGCTAATTGTTGCGCCCGATAAAAATGATCCTGAACTGCAGGTAGAAATAAACAGTTTGAAATGAAACGTCTTTTATTTTAAACCATATTTGATAAGGTAGTTTTTCCGGCATTACCTTTTGTAATGAATCCTGTTATGGACTTTTGTCTGGCGAAAATCTCAAAAAGATTTCGATATTTTATATTTATTATATTTATGTATAAATATAAAAAAAAACTATTCATGGATGACATGGTCTTTGATTGTATTACAGCATGACTATAACAATGATTAGCAAAATTTGGTGATGAAAAAGCAATTACCCATTACATGTTTAATGACTCTTAAAATAATCTGTAGTATAGATTACGTAACGTGACAATGATTGTATATTTTATCTTGTTGATCTAGCGGACTTGAAACATTTCGTGTGTAAATACTAGAGATATGGACCTATATATAGCAGGTGAATTGATTAAAAGTTCTTCAGTTGCGTCCGTATTTTTACAGTGTTTGTTGCTGTTTTTTCGTTTATATCAAAATGGTTGTGTCGATGAATCGATGGAAAGGCAAGGTGGCTGTGGTTACTGGTGCCAGTGCTGGCATAGGGGTAGCCATAGTTGAGCATTTGGTCAATGCAGGCTGCAAGGTGAGTTTAATGATAATCATGGATATATTGATTTTTTTAAAACAGTTGACATCCATGTTTTTTGCTTTTAATCGTAAAGTATTGAATTTTGGCCCAACTGAATTAAATTGTATTGATTTTAATAAGCTACTTTGTTTAAACACCCATTAGTACTTAGAATACCCTTGTACAACTTTAAGAGATGTGATAATCAATAAAGTTTAGGATTAATAACAGCCTTATCAAGGTAGAAAGGTATTTCGGTTTTGATTGCTTTATCGGGATTATCTGGTTGTAAACGAAGATATAAAAAATAATAGGACAATATGGACTCCAATTTGTGATAGGAACATACTAGCGAAAAGAAAAATCAAATATCCAACTACACTTTTAATGTAATGAAATATAAATTAAAGATCTAACTTAAAAATTATCTATGATTCTGTTAAAACTTATATGCATTTCGCTTCGCGAAATGTGTTAAGAATATACAACTATGCAATATGAAAAAGGGATAGGCACAATAAGATTAACAAAATCCAGGTTTGGTCCTTGATTTTGCCTTTGAGCAGGGATACACTGTCTTGAAAATTCTTTGCCCAAAACTGTAATTTTATACAAATTTTTGTCCAGGTGGTTGGTATCGCTCGCCGTAAAGAAAAAGTTGAGCAACAAGCGAAAAAGCTGGTAGGACGCAGTGGAAAACTGATAGCGTGGAAGGCCGATATGACCAAAGAAGACGAAATCATCCAAGCGTTCAAATGGGTGAAAGAAAACGTCGGACCCATCCATATTCTGGTCAACAACGCGGGTGTTATGAAGCAAAGTAGGATGATTGACGGAAGCACGCAAGTATGGAAAGACATCTTGGACACCAACGTTCTTGGATTGTCCATCGCAACGAGGGAAGCAATCAAAGACATGCGGGCGAACGATGTGGCAGGACATGTGATCAATATTAACAGCATTGCAGGACATATGGTCCCGTCCCAGTTTTCAGGACTTAACATGTACCCAGCGTCGAAGTATGCTGTGACTGCGTTAACGGAAACAGTTCGTTTAGAATTGGCCGCAATTAAAAGTCCGATAAAAATTACCGTAAGTAAATTAAAACCGCACATGACAGAGACTTTCATACAGATAGCTACCGTCTACAGCATCTTAACGCTATTCCTTCCTATCTTTTCAGTTCTTATACGTTAAGTTTCTTAAATCCATTGTTATTTTTACCCCATCTATCCATCTCGTTTTCGGTCTTCCCCTTGTTCTTCTTCTATTCTATGTGCATCTATTTAGATGACCAAATCAGTTGTTGTTCTTCAATTATATCGGCCCCACTCTTTACTGCATTTATTTTTTTCCGTATAGCCTCCTTCCTTACAAATACCCAATGTATTTTAGTTAATTTCAATGGAAAATATATTCTATATTTGTTCGAATTAATTTCGTCCGTTGTTCAGGAATGGATTAATAACGAATTTATGGGTTCCCCTGTACTGGGACTAATTCTGAATGGACTACAATGAAGTACAAAATATCTAAGATGTTTATTATACAATAAAAGTAATCGAACATTTTTATTTTAAGAGCATTAGTCCGGGTGCAGTCACCTCTGAATTAGCCCAAGCTGGAGGATTCGAAATTACTCCCGAGTTGGCGGAAATGATAAAGAATATGCCTTTTTTGGCAGCTGAAGATATAGCAGATTCGGTCATCTACGTGTTGTCTACACCACCAGGAGTTCAAGTAAGAAATTCAATTAGCATCAAGTGTAATAAAATATGACGTACCAATTTTTTCCAGGTACATGAGTTGACCATTAGACCGCAGCATAAATGAACAACAATAGAAGTATAAGCCAAGATACGCAAAAATAAACATTTTACCATTGCTTATTATTTAAAGGGCACAATAAATTTATTTCTTTCCATAATTTTGTTTTTTTTTAATAATCGATTTCCATCCAAATCCTGCCCAAGTGGTATACAAACATAATTACGTTAAAATATTCTCTAATTAGTACAATTTTACATTTTTTTACGGCAAATTGAAGGCCAAAATATTAACCTCGTTTTAGCACAAACAAAAAAATGTCACCGAATAATTAGCTTCTGATAATCAGCTTGGTTTTGGGGTAATATAAGGACATTTTAACGAGTGTGACAATTATTTGTGAATGACTGATAACATAATGCATACGAAATTGAAAAGCAAACACTGATCCACATGCATATTTTTAAAAGCATACATACACGCGCTCACAACACTGTATCAAAAGCGCTAAGGAATGGATCGCTGGAAGAATCAAGTGGCCGTTGTTACTGGTGCTAGTGCTGGCATAGGGGCTGCTATTGCCGAGAGGTTGGTGGAAGCAGGTCTGAAGGTATTCATTAAAAAAAAAAAACTGTGTAATATATTTTTATTTTAGCGCCCCTTATAAGACCAAATTTTAATCATTGCCACAGCACATTAATTGCTAGGGGCACTTTGTTTGGACCAGTAAAAGAGGGCTGGGTTAGGTGTTGGTCAAAGTTATTTTTATTGCCAGGTTAAGCAGACAAAATTTGGATGTGTTCGGTGGCAGTAATTAAAACTTGGTCTAATAATAGAGACAATCTGAATGTTTTGGGGGGGTAAATAATATACATAGTGTAATCAGGGCCATCGACAGACTAGATCGCGACCCTATAAATATTTCGTGATTAACGCCAAGCTTTATCTTTTAAAATAAACAAGTTACAAGGCTAGAATTTTTAATTGGGACACTCTGTATAGTTCAGAATTCGTTTTACAAAATATTTCTAAACTGCAATTTTTTTGAGGTGGTTGGAATCGCACGTCGCAAGGAAAAAATCGAGGAACTCGCGAGGAAACTAGAAGGATGTAGTGGAAAACTCTACGCCTACAAAGCAGACATTACCAAGGTGGAGGAAATCGTCGAAGCGTTCAAATGGACAAGGGACAACGTCGGAATTGTCCACATTCTGATCAACAACGCTGGAGTTAGGAAAAAGACCACCATCATCGATGGAGATATACAAAAATGGAAAGATATCTTGGACATCAACGTGATCGGTCTGTCTGTCGGAATGAGGGAAGCCATCAAGGATATGAGGGAAAACAATGTGGAAGGCCACATAGTAAATATTAACAGCATTGCAGGACACATGATCAAGATAGACATCCCCGGTCTCACTTTTTATACAGCATCGAAGCATGCTGTGACAGCGTTGACGGAAAGTGTTCGTTTAGAATTGGCCACGATTAAAAGTCCAATAAAAATTACGGTGAGAACATTTTGAAAAGTAAATTAAGGGAACACGCAAAAAAATCACAAGCTCGGTTTTTAATGATAGTCTGCACCAGATACTCTTGTAATAGTGGGTTGTGAAATATGCTTTTAGAGTCTTAGTCCGGGCCCAGTTGCAACGGAAATCGCACAAGCCGGAGGTTATGAAATGAACCAGGAAACGATGGAGTTACTCAACAAAACACAGCCTTTGGATGTTGAACATATCGTAAATGCAGTGATTTATATATTATCAACACCACAACATGTCCAGGTTATTATAAATACTTATTTCAGTACTCCTAACCTTTTAGCCAAGGAACCATTTTCTCAATTTCGTTTAGTCTTGCCTGTCTTTTGATATTTTTCTTCCCACCTCACGCTTATATCTTCACCTTAAAATGTTCTTGGACGTCTTGCTTTAGTTCTCTTCTCTGTTCCTACAAGATTTTTCATCGTAGCAATTTTCAAAACTCTTTCTGTATTCTTTACACTTAAACTAACCATCTTAACCTAATGCTATTGTAACATTTTTGGCTATGGGTTATTCGTACATTTTATCAATTGCTTCATAATTTCTTCGTGTACATTCTTTCATCAATAAATGTTCCTCGCCATCCCCCTGTCCCATCTTCTCAGCTTCTTCTATCATGTTATGTTTCTCATCTATATCCTACTAACATAATATACACTGCTTAATTTAGTTTTAGCGTTATTCTTCTTATCCACTGCATGAAATTTAACCCCTGGGTACTTAAATTTACTTTCAAATTTATACTAGCTTTCTTCATCTTCATTTTTCTTTATTTTTCCCTCCTTCGCTTGTAATTGGCTCCATCATTCTCGATTCTTTTTCAGTGTTCGCTTTAGCTGTTACGTGTAACTCAAACGAATATTCGATCATGGTTGTTATAATCAATGCATGTATTAAATTGAATGCTTTTAAATTGTATTTTCAGGTTCATGAGCTCATGATAGGGCCACAGAAACAATGTGTGTACTGAAAAAGGATAATGGAAAGCACTTTTTAAGTGGTTGATTGTTTTATGTAATTTATATTGTTTGCTAATGTTGAATTTAAATAAACGTCATTGATTATTGTTGTGGTATTATTAATATTTAATTAAAAATATAAACTAGCGCATATTTTCAGCCGTTCACTTAAAGTAGAAGTAAATAACTGGAACTAGTTTTATTTTGTATCAGGCAGAAACTAACCTTGTACTATAATGACTAAAAATGTGATAAGATATATGGAATAAAAATATAAAACATGCAACGTGTTAATTGTTTTTTAAATTATTTAGTTCAGCGCTTAAATTTTAAATCAAAATAATACTGATTAAGCAAAAGCTATAATGTTATGAATACAGTTATGAATAAAGACGTAGTTTTACGATATTTCTAAATCTTAAAAAGAAATTAAGCAAAAAAACCGAAATCAATCCTTTCCTTTGAATAAATTTTGGAGCACAGAAATTCTTTCTTAAGACTTGTCCAAAGTTAGCTAAACTAATATTTCTGAAGATGAGCTAGATCCCCGTGTCGAACTTTGAATTTGGGACACCCTGTATAACGATATAGTTAACGAATGATTATAGTTATTCAAACAATTTTGTTCAAACTGCAGGGGGCCCCATCAAAATCCTGCCCAAGTGCTATACAAACACAATTACGTTAAAATATTCTCTAATTAGTACAATTTTGCATTTTTTTTTACGGCAAATTGAAGGCCAAAATATTGACCTTATTTTACCACAAAGAAAAAAACGTTATCAAATAATTAGCTTGCTGTAAGGGTAATGTAAGGACATTTTAATCAGTACGACAATTATTTAAGAATGATAACATAATGCATACGATATTGAAAAGCAAACACATGATACGTATATCTTTAAAAGCATACATAAACGCGCACATAACTGTATCAAATTTGTTTAAGAATGGATCGCTGGAAGAATCAAGTGGCCGTTGTTACTGGTGCTAGTGCTGGGATAGGGGCTGCTATTGCCGAGAGGCTGGTAGAATCAGGTCTGAAGGTATTCATTTAAAAAAAAATGCTGCGTAATATATTTTTATTTTAGCGCCCCTTATTATAAGACCAAATTTTAATCATTGCCACATTGCTATGGGCACTTTGTTTAGACCAGCAAAAGAGGGCTGGGTTTGGTGTTGATCAAAGCTTTTTCAAATGCTGGGTTAGGCAGAGTGACAGCTAATAACATTTGGATGTGTTCGGTAGCAGTAATTTAAACATAATAATAAGGTTGACAATTATGTGAAGTAACTGTTTAAAATAAAAATATTAAGCAGATAGAAAAAAAAACAATAATTACTTAAAGATATGCGAGGGTATTTAAGATGTTCTGTTTTTAATTTAAATACTTATTTTATGTAAAATTTGTTATATGACTCATACTTTACAACATATTATTGTAAAGGCCTTGAAGATTCCTGTCATAAACTGCATAATAACTTAAGCAAGAATTTTTTTAAATAATTATACTATACATTGCATCAAAATTGTTGTGAAAAAATTATTAAATGAAGAAAATATTAAATAACACTAAGAAGTGTACAATAATTTCTTAATGATTATTGTAATGTGTAGGTTATAAATAAAAAGATTAATTTAAATGAAAAGTTAAAGAAACTTTTCAGATGTCTAATTTTAAACTGATATTAAATTTGTCAAATACGAATTACCTTTTACTCCTTTATATTTATTCTTATTTTTGTCCGGTTTTCTTTTATCCTAACATTCTTTGCGCAAAAAAGTTTCTCGCAACAGTTTAAGAGCTTTGAAGTTATGTACAAATATAGGGCTCCATTAAAAAAAAAAATCAATCGAATATACGCATAGTCTAACTCAGTTTCCCAACGTGGAGCGTAGGCCCCACAGGGGGGCAATTTGAATGTTTTAGGGGGCTAATAATATACATGGTGTAATTTGTAATATACAATTTATATTCACTCAAGAAAGTCAGATTAAGAACAGTTTTACCTATGTTCTTTTTTATTTAAACTATCTATTTGCAATCTCCTTTTTTGGAATTTGTTTGACTGTTATGCTAGAGGAAGCATTAAAATCTTTTGAGGCTTTGAGGTGGGGCATGATTTAAAAAAGGTTGGAAAACACCGATCTAACTAAAATAAAAAGAATTTGCGACCCTATAAATATTTCGTGTTTACACAAAGCTTTATCTTCTAAAATAAACAAGTTACAAGGTTAGAATTTTTAACTGGAACACTCTGTGTAGTTCAGTATTCATCTTACAAAATACTTCTAAAAAGCAGTTTTTTTGAGGTGGTTGGAATCGCACGTCGCAAGGAAAAAATCGAGGAACTCGCGAGGAAACTAGAAGGATGTAGTGGAAAACTCTATGCATACAAAGCAGACATTACCAAGGTGGAGGAAATCGTCGAAGCGTTCAAATGGACAAGGGACAACGTCGGAATTGTCCACATTCTGATCAACAACGCTGGAGTTTCGAAAAATGCCACCATCATCGATGGAGATATACAAAATTGGAAAGATATCTTGGACACCAATGTGATCGGTCTGTCTGTCGGAATGAGGGAAGCCATCAAGGATATGAGGGAAAACAATGTGGAAGGCCACATAGTAAATATTAATAGCATTGCAGGACACATGATCAAGATAGACATCCCCGGTCTCACTTTTTATACAGCATCGAAGCATGCTGTGACAGCGTTGACGGAAAGTGTTCGTTTAGAATTGGCCACGATTAAAAGTCCAATAAAAATTACGGTGAGAACATTTTGAAAAGTAAATTAAGGGACTAACGCAAAGAATCACAAGCTCGGTTTTTAATGATAGTCTGCACCAGATACTCTTGTAATAGTGGGTTGTGAAATATGCTTTTAGAGTCTTAGTCCAGGCCCAGTTGCAACGGAAATCGCGCAAGCCGGAGGTTGTGAAATGAACCAAGAAATGATGGAGTTACTCAACAATACACAGCCTTTGGATGTTGAACATATCGTAAATGCAGTGATTTATATATTATCAACACCACAACATGTCCAGGTTATTATAAATACTTATTTCAGTACTCCTAACCTTTTAGCCAAGGAACCATTTCCTCAATTTCGTTTAGTCTTGCCTGTCTTTTGATATTTTTCTTCCCACCTTTCGCTTATATCTTCACCCTAAAATGTTCTTGGACGTCTTGCTTTGTTTCTCTTCTCTGTTTCTACAAGATTTCTCATCGTAGCAATTTTCAAAACTCTTTCTGTATTCTTTACACTTAAACTAACCATCTTAACCTTGTGTTATTGTAACATTTTTGGCTATGGGTTATTCGTACATTTCATCAATTGCTTCATAATTTCTTCGTGTACATTCTTTCATCAATAAATGTTCCTCGCCATCCCCCTGTCCCATCTTCCCAGCTTCTTCTATCATGTTATGTTTCTCATCTATATCCTACTAACATAATATACACTGCTTAATTTAGTTTTAGCGTTATTCTTCTTATCCACTGCATGAAATTTAACCCCTGGGTACTTAAATTTACTTTCAAATTTATACTAGCTTTCTTCATCTTCATTTTTCTTTATTTTGCCCTTCTTCGCTTGTAATTGGCTCCATCATTCTCGATTCTTTTTCAGTGCTCGCTTTAGCTGTTACTTGTAACTCAAACGAATATTCAATGGTGGTTGTTATAATTAATGCATGTATTAAATTTAATGCTTTTAAAATGTATTTTTAGGTTCATGAGCTCATGATAGGGCCACAGAAACAATGTGTGTACTGAAAAAGGATGATGGAAAGCACTTTTTAAGTGGTTGATTGTTTTGTGTAAGTTACATTGTTTGCTAATGTTGAATTTAAATAAAAGTCATTGATAATTGTTGCGGTATTATTAATTTTTAATTAAAAACATAAACTGGCGAATATTTTTAGCCATTCACTTTAAGGAGAAGTTAATAACTGGAACTAGTTTTATTTTGCATTAGGCAGAAGCTAACCTTGTACTATAATGACTAAAAATGTGATAAGATATTTATGTACTAAAAATATAAAACATGCAACATGTTAACTGTTTTTTAAATTATTTAGTTCAGCGAATCCTTAAATTTTAAATCAAAATAGTACTGATTAAGCAAAAGTTATAATGCTATGAATACAGATATATTATTGAAAAGTTTAAAGGATTTGCAGAAGCCAAAGGTTAGTTGCATTATATTAATCCTGTTTAATATAAAATAAATATTCGAATTGTTAAAATGTTGTAAATAAACCTACGCTAGTTTTAATTTTTTTAATACTAAAATTAAAGATAAGTTAATTATGAAATCCTTGTAAAAAATGGTAGAAGTGTAGTCACTATATTTTTCTTTTAAATCCTGAACAACTTTCCTACGTAAAAAAAATCTGTTACCGTTTTCAAACAAATATTTACCACTGCTTACAGTAATTATACAAATGTAAAGGCCAACAAACGACACCCATGTCATTACTTTATCAGAACTAACAGTAATTATAGTTGCTTTTACTTGTATATTAGCAACATACATGTAGACAAATTTGCATTCATTTTGTGTGGCATTCAAAAAAGTAACCGTGAAATTAAAATAACAAGCAATTTACTTAAAAAATACAATTTCAAGATTACCAGAATGCATAAACGTATCTGAACTATTATTAAAATTGGTGTAATGGATTGCTGGAAAGAAAAAATGGCTGTGGTTACTGGAGCAAGTTCTGGAGTTGGGGTTGTCATAGCAGAAGAGTTGGCAGAGCAAGGACCTATGGTAATATTTAGACGTGTTTATCTTCCTTGCCTATTTCAGTGTTTTATTTATTTCTTGATCATAATAGAAACATGAAAACAACTGACACATGGATAACAAAACAGCAAATCTACTTGCTAAAATTTATTAGCAGGAAAAGCTAAATCAAACTGAATTAGTATGACTAGGTAAGTCGTTACAGCTCCGACCATCTAAAACACAAATAATTTCATGCTTTTGTATTACAAAATAAATAACAAATTGTTAGTCTACCGTGTAAATTAATGGTACATCAATGATAAAAAATCCCCCAGCGGAAATTTGTACTTCATCATGTAAAAGTTGCAAGGAAAATGCATTAATCTGCAAAAACAGATGCACATAAAATTACAACAAAGAAATTAAATAACATAACATTACTTCTCTTCTGAATCTTTTATCTTTTGTTCCAACAAACTTCTGAACCAAAGCCTTTTTCATGGAATTAGCCTAAAACAAGCAATATTAAAAGGACACCTAAGTTTTATTTACAAGTTGTTCCTCTAAACTTAGGCCTAAATGGGTTGTAAAGCTTATATTTAATTTTTTTTATGCTCTACATATTATTGTGTATAAAGCTGTCTTCAGTTTAACAACATTACTTTAACTTACTTGTTTAATCAATTGATTACAAGCCAGTATCGTCACTATTATATTAATTACTGACAATAAAAACCAAAACAATAATTGTAGTATGAACCACAGTACGAAAACGCCATTTTTAAGAAAAAAATAATTCCAAAATATGTCGCCGGTAAGGTGGATGGCATGTACACCCAAAGAGCACAAAATCGGAACAGAATAACATCTATTAACATCTTTTACTAAATCCGTTGTTTCGCTATAAAGTTGCTTTAAACATCTCAAGTGTGCAAAAGATTTATTTTCAAAAATTATGGTCTTATAATACGCTTCAAACTTTTGAGCTTTACCAGATTTTTTGTTAATGCCATAAGGTTTAAGTCCAAGCTGTATGTTTTCTATATTTTCACTTAACTTTTGAAATCGATGGGTCAGTAACAAAATCCAAATATGAAAATTGTGGCAAAACTGATTTTTATACATAAAACAAAAACACTGCACGCAAATAAAAACTATTCTCTTAACTCCTGTGCCTGTGTCTATAGCTTCATAACACGAGATGATGTGTAAAGCTGCAGTCAAAAAGAGCTGGCTTAAAATTAAAACGATGTTAGCGTATTTAATTTGGATATAGTGCAAAGAAATCCCTCGTTTTTGCCAGCACTTTTCTGTATCGACTATATCTTCCCATGCACGATAAAGAAGTTTGCGATTAAACTCGTTGTAAAACACAAAGATGTAAAACAGGCACATGGATATTAGCTGTTGGCCTATTCCTAAGTATGTATAATATTCCCACTTTATGGAAAGTGTTGAAAAAAAATCTACGAATAAATAAACCGTAGCTACTGTCACCATATAAATAACTGCTTTACACAATATAAGGGTTTTTATATTTCCCAAGGTTTTATTGTTCCCAAAATTGTTTAAACCAAAAATCATTGAAGCAAGGCGCAATGGCGCCAAAGCTGTTTGAAAATCTTCGTTATGTATTCTAAAAGACATCTTGAAAATTAGGTTTATAACAATTTAAGCGTCTCTTTAACAACACCACAATATTTGTGCTTAAAACTCAATATAACAAAGCACTTATAATATTGGTTTAATATTGATCTGTTTGTAAAACACCTTACATTTTTGGTGTTAGGCTTCTAAAAAAATCCTTTTAAGGTAACCCCATATTTAGGTCCAATTTAGGTCACCAAACAATAGATAATTTACCTTTTAGACATTCAAGGTATAGGATTGTTATTTATATAGTCTAATAAAGCCAAAGTAATTGAAATTATATATAGACAGACATTGGAAATTGTGTTAAAACAGTTTTTATTGTTATAACTATGAATGAAGAACATGTTTTGTCAATTTCAAATCAAAATCTTTAGCAGTTTATAAATTATTTGCTGGTAGGCTTTCAAAGTATATAAATTAAGTTTATCATCTTGGGATACTCTGTATAAACGACAGTTTAAACTAAGAACTAAAGTTGTAATAGCTATGCAGTATATTTCTAAAGATGAAAAAAACAATTTTACTTACTCGTTGTACTAAAATTCCACATGCCAGTATCGATTCAGCCATGTCCATTAACAACAACGTCAATAAATCGTAGTAGGGCCACATAATTGAAGTTCCTATGTATGCCCTTAACACGTAAAACCAAAACATTGTGCTTGTAACGATAACGCCCGTTCCACATAAAGTGCATAAAATTGGAAAAGAAAAATATTCATTGACAAGCAGAATTAAATTCATAAGGCGCCAGTACAGCTGTCTTACACTTCTAAGATCCAAAGTTTCCCCCAGCGTGTCCTTGTCCAAAGATTGCCGGTCCAAACTTTCTTGCAAAATTTTTAGTCTCATTCCCAACAACATCAACAGCATTTGAAAATTGTTGCTGAGCTGAAGTATGTGTATCACTGCGATTAAGTGCAGTGCAAAAGATATAACTTCTGAAATGTTCTTTCTATGATGTAATAAACTGAAACCGTCGAAACTTGCAGCCATAACTAATTTACTAACAACTGTTATAAAGCTGACGTAATTCAGGACTTTGTTGTTTATAATAATTCCTTTTTTATTCAACCTGTTGTCAAAATCGATTATTTGCTTCCAGATTTGTAAAAATAATTTACGATTGTACTCGTTGTGTGTGACGCAAAAACACATCAACAGAAAATCTGTGAGATTTTCAAACACCATGATGTTCATTAGATATTCCGATAGTTTAAAAGAGGTCATCGAAATGCTTTTTGCAAGATAGTACAGGCTCGCCATGACGGATAAATATAGACAGATTTTGCAGAAGAAGTTGCGTTGGGAACTAAACCTTTTCCCATTCTTTGGTGAATGCTTCAAATCAAAATTACTCAACCCAAGAATCTTTGAGAGCAAATGTATAGGCCACAGGGCAGAATAGCAGTTTTCATTCCTTGACAACATTTTTGTCAAAGTTTCTCATATATAATATAACACCAGACAACAAAATGAGTTTACTAATTGGATTTAAAGAAAATATATTGAAAGGTGGTTTTAAAACAACCTTAAGCTTAAAAAGCTTAGTAATAATTCTAAATAAACAAAAATATTTCATGCTATTTACTACTTCACGTAAATATAAGTGCTTTTATATGATTACTATAAGAAATAATGTGGAGTTGTTTATTTCAATAGCCAGTTTAATAAAATTAAGCCTCTACTGGCAAAATTTAATAACATTACGTTGTTTAAAAAAGCGTAGTTGGTTATAACCAACAAATCTAATTTATTTATTTGTAATATATCGTCTTATAAAGGCTCAATTATCAAAATTACGGACATACAGACATTGTGAATTAAGTAAAAACGTTTTTAATATTATAACTACGTAGGAAGAACATTTCCTGTGAATTTTAAATTAAAATCCGAAGCAGTTTAAAAGTTATTTGCTGAAGTAGACATTCAGAGTAGGTATAGGATTGTTAAGTATATCGTCTGAAAAAGGCTCCATTATAGAAATTACATACAAACAGACGTTGAAATTTTTGTAAAAACTTTTTTTTTCCTTTAAACATGTAGGGAGAACATACTTTGTTAATTTCAAATCAGAATCTCTAGCAGTTTGAAAATTATTTGCTGAACTAGACATTCAATGTAAAGGATTGTTAAGTTCATCTTATAAAGGCTCAATTGTTATTGAAATTACGTACAGACAGACATTGGCAATTGTTTCAAAACCTGTGAATTTAAAATCAAAATCTCTCCCAGGTTAAAAATTATATATACATATTTTTATTTCTCAGTTTCTTCTTGAAATTCATTGAAAGGTTCTATTAAGACTCATTTTTAATATCAAACTTTTAATCTCTTGCCAATGTTGGTTGTTTTAATACACTTATGAAATAACAATTAGGTAACTTTTGCCACAAATGTTACATGCCAAAAGGTGTTTCCATCGCATGCCAATAGCCGAGAGCTAAACAAAATAAATATTAATTCATTATAGTTTGTTACTGGGAAATGCCAAGTCAAATTGAATTAATATGACCAAGTAAGTTGTAATGGCACCAACCATCTGCAATGAAAATTATTCGATTTATTAACAGAAAAATAACCTAGTTTTAAAAACCTGACATCATATTAAATTTGAATTAATGTCTTAAGGTTTGTCTATTTATCTTAACTTACCGTGTAAATTAACGGTATATCGATGACAAAAAATCCTCCTGCTGTAATTTCTACTTCATCGTGCAAAAGTTGCAGGGCAAAAGCGTTAAGCTGAAATTTCGAAAAGACTATATACAAGAAAATTATTACATAAGCAAGCTAATTTTACCTCTCTTCTGAAGTTTTTATCTTTATTTTCGATAAACCTATGTACCAACACTTTTTTCATTGAATTTGCCTGTAAGAAAACACTTACATTACACGAAAATCAAGACAGTAAGATGTATTCTTCAACATATAGAACATGGGAATATGGTTAGATAGAGAATGATTAAATTGGCACAGAAGTGTGTGAAGAATTTAAACTGAAATTGTATATACATATTGTGTCCAGTCAATACATATAATTTTAAAACCAAGTTTTGTTATAATCTTTCTGATTACTGCCCCCCCCCACAATGCAGTATTACCAACAGAAAAATCAGTCCAAGTTTTGTATTGCCACTACTCGTATCTGTATATTTATTCATGTGATAGTCATTATTTTTATAATTAAGTTAACAAATATAAAATAACTCGATATGACGCCCTTAAGAAATAAAAAAAAACTGGTTAACGCATCGTAGAAAGTAGGCAGGCTGTCAGTTTTATTAAGATATTGCAAATAACGCCTTTTTCTAAATACGGGTGCAATATTTCTCCTGTTGAAGATAAAATAGTTAAAAATAAACCTTAAAATTGTAATGTTTCAATTTGTTTAGGGGATAACTTTAGAAACAAGTACAATATGTATCTAATATTGTTAAAAATTGGCAATTGTTGTGAGTATTATATGTGAATGACACTTCACAAATGTTCAAAACAGTCTCATAAATGTATTTGCGGGTGATATTTAATTAAAACGATAACAGCATGGTAAGCAAATTAAACACTGACTTACGTAGAATCGCAGAGTGGTTAAAGGCTAACAAACTAAAAGTAAATGTAGACAAAACAAAATATTTAGTGATAAACAATAAGATTGTACTAAATCAACAAGTCATAGAATTCATTGGATTGTGTAGAATAAATACGTAGGTGTATTGGGCCTTATCAGAGGGGGGGGGGCAAATGCCCGGGCCTTACGGTTTTAGGGGCCTCAATGTGTTAGAAAAAATTGCATAATACTTTTGTAGTTAAAATAACAGTTTTCTGACATATATCATCAAACGACCATTAACATTTTATATTTTTCCCTCATAGTTTTTAATTTTGAAGGGCCTCAAGAACATTATTTGTCTCGGGCCTCGCATTTACTCTGAAAGGCCCTGGGTATAATAATAAATGCCGAGCTAAGTTTTAAAAGTAATACAGATGAGGTAGTTAAGTGCATTCACTTACTTCTTTGAGCAACATCGCACAGGCTAGGATAGACCCGGCCAAATGAAGTACCATTAAAATAAACCAAATAATCGAATCCAGTTTTTGAAATATAGGCATATCTTTACCTCTATATAATGACTGCCATATAAAAAACGACATGAAAATTATTAGCGTGCAATCTCCACTTATAGAACATAAAATTGGATAGGAAAAATATGCATTAACCGTCCTCTTCAATTCCACCAGATTTCTATAAGAATCCCTAACGTTTCTAATAGAAATATATGTATTATCATCTCCAAGAACAGTTATTTTTATAGTTTCATTGTTCTTGCAAATTTTTTTGAGTAAAGTTTCACTGTATTTGCTTAAGTCTTTGAATCTTGAAGTCAGCAATATAATCCATATTTGAAAATTGTTGCTCAGTTGTATCTTATGTACTAACAGAATCGTATACGACAAATGAAATACTATATTGTTTAGGGCTATTTTAATCCACATTAAATCGATTATAAAAATAATTGTTATCAATAAAAACTTGCTTGTAAATAACAAAAGACTGATATAATTTGCAAACTTGTAACGGACGAAAATATTTTGCACGCGAATTCTCCTGTCTAAATTTATTAAACTCTTCCACATATGCAGCAGAAATTTTCTGTTATATTCATTGTGAATTATGTAAATATTGGGCAAAATCATATTAGCAGCTAATGAAAAACCCAACACGTATTGGCCATATTCCCAAGAAACAGAATAGTTCTTATAAAAATAACCAATTAAAGAATAAATGCAGAAAATAAAAAACAAATATAATAATATCTTGGACAATATATTGTAGCTTAATTTTAAATTCTGGTTGTGTTTTAAAAAGTCGGCAATGTTTAAATTATCTAATCCAAGAACTTTTGATATACGATGTGATAATATCAAGGGAAAATAAGATTTTTCGTTGTGGCTAGATTTTAAAATCATTTTTCTGGTAAAAAAAACTGCTCGATTTATTTCCTTTTTTTTTTAATAATATTTTGCCAACCAGCATTCGGAATTCTAGACACTATAACACCTGTGTCTAACGTCCCCGCTTAGTAAACACAATTCAAGAACCGCTGATGGGTTTTTAAACACTATTTTGAAAATACAAGTTTGTAGGTGGCAGAATTAAGTTTATTCCCAAAAAATAGAAGCAATAAACTGTTTTTAATTCTAATTAAGCGTATCTTTCAATCTAGAACACTTAATTTAAGTTATTTAATTAAATTTTTGCAAGAATTTAACTGCAGGACTCGGTTTTTTTAATAGTTTTGGTTGTTGTTCGTCGAACGTACACGTTATTCTATTTATTACATCTAATGTGTATTAATTTGTTTGTTGCTACCCAACAATGTTGAATAGATTATTAATCTAATGCATTTACTTTCTAGATGAACATAAACATCGAATTGTTTGTGTTTGGAAAAATCGTTATTTATAGATTATTAAGCAGAGGCGGCTTTGGAATCAATCAAATTATAGCTCTCCCCAAAAATCCTAGAAAAAGGGTATTTAAAAATATTGGAAAAACTTTGTTTTTTTTAATAAAGGCAAGGACGACGTCCAGGCTCAATCAGAGGGGAGGGCAAAAGGAGCAGATGGGGCATCTTACAATTTTAAGGGGCCTCTTGCAAATTTAGGGGCCTCACAATGTTTAACTCTATCTGTAAAACACCGTACGAATTTCAAAAAAACGGGAGTCATCAGTGTGATCCAGGATGGATTTTAAAACGGGGGACCCCAGGCCTGGTGGTTTTTCTGAAATGCCCTATCGAAATCGACTATTTTCCAAGAAAGCTAAACAATGAATACAAATGAGGGCTGACAATAAAGACACCTAAAACAGAACACCTACATAGTTGTAGGTGAAACTGATTTACAAAATTACTCACCTCTTTTTTCATGAGTCCAGAAATAAAAACAGGTCCCAATAAGTCAATAAGTGTTACCACTATTCGCACAATTATATAAAAAATGGTTACACCGTTAAATATCTTCAATCTAGCTTGTAAATGTGCGTATATATTAAAAAAATGAACAACAAACAAACTGCAATTGCTTCCCATCATGAATAAAATTGGAGACGAAAAGAATCTGTTCAATACAATCACGTTTTCCGCCAATCTTTGAAAACATTTAGAGACATCTCTGATAATAAGTTTATCTTTTCTTTCATTCATTTTTACATTCTTAACCATTTCCTCCGTGTATATTTTCGGTTGATTTAAATATTTCTTTAGCATCTTGAATCTTACGTAGAAGAGTGTTATCCAAATTTGAGTAACAGTGTTCAGATGTATTTGGTAAAACATTGGAATCATCCCAAATAAAACTAAGAATCCATATCTAACTTCCCTTGTTTGTGCCAGATTGTACACCACAATTAACAGGTATAAACATGACTTGATGCTTATCAGAGCCCTGCTACTGACTTTGGTGAACGAGTGATCGAATTGTACCCCCATTTTGACCATGGCAATATCAATTCTTATCATCTCCTGCCACATTTTCTCGAAGATTTTGTGATTTAATTCCGTTTGTATAATAAAAACCAGCATTAATATTTGATTCACGAACCGTTGGAAAACGTTTACGTAAGCAAAGAGATTACTGATAGAAATAACGCTCAAAAAATAAATATCATGGGACAAAATTGCAGCATAGAATGTGTAGAATATGAGTTTGTAAAGTTTAAGGAAACAAAGCTTTTGGATTTTTGCGTTTCTAGGATGACGACCAATTACGTTAAAACGGGCTAAGCCAAAAATTTTGGAAAAGAAATGGATGCCATTGACGTCTGAGTAATAATTTTCTTTGATATTCTCACTTAATTCAGCCATAATCATTTTCAAAACGATAACACTCTGTTAAGGAATAATAAAAACAATTTTGTGTTTGAGAAGCCACAATGTGTGATTGACTGCATAAATAAATACTACTATAATAGAGTTTATGACAAAAATAATAGTCATAGCAATTTCCTTAATTGTTATTAATGTATTAGGCATAGTTTTGAGCAGGGACGGATCCAAACGGCTCTGAACGTTAAGCTAAAAACAAAATTTTAGCTATATTTTTCTCATTATCAACATTAGATCCTACTCTGCTTAATTTTTAAAAGAAATATTCAATTTTCCTACTTTTTTTTACGTCAAAAGATTTAATGAAAAGTATAAGAGAAAGATTTAGCTATTTTACAGTTTGTTATTTAATATAATTCCAAACACGACTAAACCAGAATAATTATAGAAATAATTGAGCTTATACATATGCAAATTTTCAGTTTAGATTCTTAATGATTTCATATCCAATTTAACCATAATCTTATCTCTTAAAAGAATAAATTCTGACAACAAAGAAAGAAATCATAGAAAGATTGGGAAATTATTTTAAGGAGTTTTGGAAGATTATTATTGACAATGTAATAAACCATGAGAAGAGCAAATAGAGGAGTTATACGAAGCAAAAAAAACAAGAATTTGAGCAAGAAACAACTGAAGCAGAGTTGCTAAATAAATAGGCTACCCTGTACATGGGAGTTTTGGGAGAAATAAAAGGATGTAGACTAACTGATAAGATTGGCAACGATAAAATTTGAAAAAGCCTGAGAGTGCAAGACAAGAAGAAGGTGGAAACAAATCAATTATGATGGCTGGGAATCTACTAAGCATGCCAGAAAGCAGGTACTTAAAAATGGGATGGAAAAAACTAAGTTTGAGGGAAAAAGAGTAGAGAAAGACCCAGGAAAAATTTTATAACGTTTCGTTAGTAAGTTAGTTTTTTACTTAAGTACCTCTTTCTTAACAAAAACTTCTTCAACCAATAAAAATATCCAAATCAGCATGTACAGTATTTCACAAGTACCTTCTAAATAAAAATTCTCAACAAACAATATTTTAAACCTTTCACTAACAGAACTACAGCTTTTTTTCTCTAAATAGCATTTCTGAAATTAAATTGATCACAAACTGAATAAAAACATGAATTTTAAATATTTGTTATTGTTGTTTCACAGTCATCATCAATTTTATATGACTGAAAGGTTAATAAAAAAATTGTAAAGCAAACTACACATAATAATCTAAAACGAATTTATTATGATTTATTATTAGGAAATGCAATATCAAATTGAACCAAGATGACCAAATATGTCGTAATGGCGCCAACGATCTGAAAAAGAAACATTGTGTAGCTAGTAAAATAGTCGAAAAAACATGTTTCAGACAATTAAGAAAGTCCTCTAACATAAACATGTATTTTACTTGGTGAAAAAAACAGAAGTTTGAAATGCAATAAATTCGTTTTTTTGATTTGACTGTAAATTCCTCGTTTTGATAAAACCCACCGTTTCTCCCTTATTGTAGAACAAAAAATTTGTATGTTAATTGTTATTCCAGTACTATTTGCCTTACGTTTTTGAATGAAATCAAAATATATTGAATGTGTGAGTGTTTTTTTTAATAACAGTGGCATTACAAAACGTCTAACCAGGGAAGGTCGCGAGATGTTGTCGCTAGAATCTGACCAAGGCTGTGTTTATTGCACCAAGAACATCAAAGCTAAATGTTTTGCAGAGTTATACGTGCCACTGGCCATTCCCTTGTATGAAATTTTCTTTTTCCAAGCTGACCATTTAAAGACCATAAACATACCCCATAATTCATAGTTTTTCAAAAAATTCAAAAAAAAATAGCTTCTACCTTAACTTACCGTGTATATTAGTGGTATATCGATGACAAAAAATCCCCCAGCTGTGATTTGCACTTCGTCGTGCAGTAGTTGCAAGGAAAAGGCATTAATCTAAAAGTTCAGGAATAAAAATATTATCACTACAAATATTGACATAGATAAAACCTCTTTCCTGAATCCGCTGTCTTCTATTTCAACGAACTTTTTCACCAATATTTTCTTCATCGAGTTCGCCTGAAACCAAATAATCAAATTAAAAACACATCACATACAAGACAAAACTAGGCCGTTGCAATTTTGAATTTGGAAATCTTTTGAAATTTATTAACTCAGTCTTTGTTAAAAACCTTACACTCATGCAACAATTTTCATTCAAAAATACCTCTCTAGTTAAATAACCGCTGCTCAGTATGAATCCAAAAATATCTAGGGTGTATATCGCAATCCAGACGATGAAGTTAATAAAAATAAATAAGTTAATGTTTTTCCAAGCTGTGATAAGATAATAAAAACAGATGGTTGCTATGAGACCACTGATAAAAAAACTTATCAGCACAGGAAACGAGAAAAAACAATTCGACGCCCTCACGATCTTATGCAAAGTGCTGTGCAAGGTTGACATGATCTTAAAACGCATTGTCAGTGTTCTTTCTTCGTCTCTATGAATAAACAAATTTGTTTTGTGACTAGTCTTACAACGCAATATCGCGCTGATTTGGGTATTTAAGAGTTTGAAACGGTGGGATTGTAAAATCATAAATGACTCGAAGTAATGGCTAAAGAGGACCCGATTACAGTGGAAAAAAAGATGGACACACGCGTTGAACACGCCTTGAAGGGTTTTCACATAGCCAACGTGATTAAGGAACACCATTACTAACACCAAAATTATTTTCGCCGTAAATAAACCCAAGGAAAACCGTTTAGCTGCTTTGGTATCAACGCGCAGGTTCAATTTTCTTAGAATCGAATCGAAATCCGTTATTAACTGCCACAGCTGAACCAAGCTTCTCTCCGATACTTCGTTGTAGCTGATCAGGATGAAGGCCAAAAGAAATTCTGCCTGCATGTGAAGCAAAACCATAAGCTGGATAAAACTCAAGCGTTTTGTAGCAACTTGGGATAAATGGTCTACATTTCGCCACAAAATATACAACAACAAGATCCAGAGGGCTGGCTTATAGAACCAGCGGAAGTCTCGTTTTGGGTATGTCCTGTCATCGACTCTCCCTATCACCTTGAACGACGACAGGCCCATGATTTTCGAAAACGCGTGAAGGTGGTCCAAAAAACTAAAAAGTTCCTCGTTTTCCTGATCACTGGTTTTGTGATTTTGAACCATTTTTTATATTTTACAAACAAAATTGTTGTTGGACGCGTAATGTTTTAAATTGGAATGGTGAGTGGTCAACTTCGATGAAATACAATCGATTATTTCGACCACGTAGGCGGTAATAACAGTCTTTATGCCCAAGCAATCTAAGAAAATTAGATAGTCAATTGAAATAATAAACACTTTTAAAGTTATTACAGAAAAGTATCAAAGTGATAAAAATATTTAAAAATTTAAAATATCGTTCATCGTGTTTCAGCAATACGGTAGCGCAAGGGTTCTAAACCTATGGACATCCAAGGGGAGACAAATCATTTATTCTTTGCGTGTAGTCTTAATACAATTTTCACAGAAAAGCTCTATAAAGATCTGATATCGTTGGGGGTGCACCTCCCTGTCAACATAGTATCACTCCTATTTGTAATATCAAGGGACATTTGTGACGTCCTCTTTAATTTTACTAGACTTGCTAATTTAAATATTTAAAGTATCAATAATATAAAATATTTGTGGCTGATGGACTACAGTCCAATGCCAAACAACCCAAAACAAAAACAAAACAAAAAAAGGGTACGCGAAACTTCTACATTGTATGTTTTATGCATACATAAACAATTTAACAAAAGACGCCCAAGCGTCGGTACCTCTTTTGCAATATATACCGCATATGGGGATGATAACATTAATACCGAAAGACAAAACCCCGTAGAAGATACAATAATTAGAAAATTATTAAAGTCATGGTTCTAAAATTACTTGGATATGTTTACCTAACATAGTCGAAGCCGTTTTTATCAATTTTAGCAAAAGACGTCCAAGCGTCGGTACCTCTTTCGCAATATGTACCGCATATATAAATGCTAACATTAATACCGTAAGACATATACTTAAAAAATTCAGTGTAACGTATCTCACAGATACATTATGCCTGACGAAGGGTTACCAGCGTTTAGGTGTCTCCAAATTCTAAACCAAAACACTTACCTTTTTCGTCAAAAACGCACAGATCCCAATCGTCACCAACAAATCCATTAAAAACAAAAGCAACCAAAGAATTTTCATTGTAACCCCGTACATATTCCCCATCCCCATTTCATACAAAAGTGGCCGGAAGGTAAAAAAACTTTGAATTAAAATCGCCGCAAAATCAACACCGGCATACACTAGAATCGGCACAGAATAATATTTGTTTATAAGGCCTGATACACCGTGCAGACATTTGTGCAGACTTGCTAGAGTTTCCAGTCGAGTTATTTTTTTATTTTCTGTTCCAGTAGTGAATGATCGTTGATAATTTTCAATTTCATTTACTAGACTGTGATTTGCAGACTCGTACAAGCTTGCTATAGTCAAAATCCAAGATTGGAAAGTCATGGTGGACGCAATTTTGTAAAATAAACTAACAAAATTTAAGCCCATCACTGAAATACATTTCCATGTATAACTACAGCTCTCTACTATGTCACTTGCCATGAGTATGACAAATAATGCATAGTGAAATATCATATACGCCACGAAAACAGAGGTGTAGATTTTATTTTTGATTAAATTTGCACAAAGCAACTCTTTATTTATTACAAAACAGTCCCAAGCACTTTTTAAAACTTTTTCATAAAGTTTATCGTTAATAATCAAAATACATATCAAGATTTCAGCTAGAACTATTTCGGTTAGTCTAAGATATTTCCTTAACCCTGCTATATCAGATTCCTTTATGATTCCCGGAAGTGTCAGCACTGGATACGCGATAGCAATAAAATTAAAAATATAAACAACAATTGTATGTAAAATGTGTTGCCTTTTTTGAACATTTTGACTTCTGCCAGATCCCACAATCGCAAATGTTGATAGACCAAGAATGTTAGGTACAACAAAAGATAACTGAACAACATTAAGAATATTTTGATTCATTTTCATTTCATTACCACGAGCAAACTTCAAAACAAATGAATTATTTCGGGAGAATTTCTTGCTTTTGCGTTTAATGGAACGTGACTATTGAATTTGTTTTGATAAACTATTGTCAAGTGCTTCTAGTAATGAAAAACTTATTGTTACGTGTTTTATTAATCGATTTTTGCTATATGTTTCGTAATGAAATTTGATTGGGAATAAGCTGTGTGTTTGGAACTATTAAAATGTAGAAATCTTTCCTCTAAATAATTTTGTTGCAATATTAGGTACGTTACAATTCATAAATTCACAGAATTTTTTCAACCCAAAAATCCAGAATTCTACCAGTTTTTAATAGTGTTGGAGCAAAACCGTGTTGTAGAAGTGCTAGTTATTTGTACAACCCGTACTATATGAATTAAAAACTATTAATCATTACTTACATCTTGACTTAAGAAATGGCAAGACAGAATCAACGAAATTAACTCCCAAAGTGTATATATTATCCAAATTGTCGATACATCACTGTTTTCCGCCCAATCATTTTTCATGCCATCATATATTTGCCTTGCCAAAATGTAACACTCCATGGTAACGACAAAGAACGACTCGGCCAAGTACACCAGCAGAAGTTTATAATAAATTTTGTTGACAGTCAAGACAATCGAATTCAAATCGAAAAAAATGTTGGCTAATCTTGAAATTGACGCGTTTTCATCGCTTCGCGAGGATTCTGGGTCGGTTGTCCTCATAGTTGCTGTGATTTTCAAAGCACATTCAGATAATTTCTGAAATCTATATCTGATGAGCAACATCCATGTTACAATTTCGGTTTTCAGCGCTGTTTTATAATAACTTCCAGTTATTGCAAATAAACATAACTTAATTATTTCCATCACCTCGTGAGTTTTACTTGTCTGAATCAAAGCGCCCATGACCATACACAAAAATGTTATTAGAAGCTGGGCTATGCTACAAAAACGCAATTTAAAGTTGTTGATGTGTATTCCAGATTTCTCTAACAAGTCGTCTAGCGTTATCAAACTTTCCCATAACTTCTTTATAGTTTTTCCATTGGATTTAAACTCATAATTCATCAAACACACCAGAAAGATATCAGACAGTGCAATAAATTGAGCAACATAACCCAATGTTTTATTCATGTTCATTATTATTCGATCAGAAGTTTGGGTGAAAACGAGTAAATTTGCTAACAACAAAACGGAACAGAGTGCATAATTGTAGAAAACGTGTAATTTACTGTAATTTAGCATTCTTTTTCCAACTGGACCACGTACGCTAAAAGGGGCCAAGCCTAGTAGTTTTAAAAAGTTGTGAATTGGTGCTAAGACCGTATAAAGATCGCCTCGCTGCTTAACATTTTCCACATCCATTTTCCCACACAAAAATTCTCTTGCAAATTGGAAAAATATGTGGCTTAAAACTTCAAACAATTTTCTTCAATCGAAGTTTATATTAATCGTAGAACCATGTCTACCACCAACAATATATTTAATGTGATTGATATTTTCTTGGTAAACATAGAGTTATTGATATAGAAAAACTGCATCAAATAATAAACGAAATTACAGTAATGTGATCCCATATATCAACATTGTAATACAAACAAATAAGTGAGATTAACTAAATTAATTTATTTGTAACAAATTCTATTAACAATGATTGTAATTTAATTGAAAACGGAATTAGGTTAACAAATAATTTAAAAAATTGATAGGAATCAGACAACCACAACCAAGAAGTTCGCAGCCTAGTGGAATTTCAACCCCAAGCTGCAAATTTCACAAAAATGCCATTTAGGACCTTGATTTTAAGGTTTTTCGGCTTTCGCCGTACCTCGCGCCTTCTGTTTTTCACAGTTTCCGCTGACTTTCTAACATTCTACATCCAATGAATATGGAGAGTTTTAGAACTGGCTCGGAAATTGCTCTGCTTTGAAAGATCAGGCTTTTAGCCAATGTTGAATCGTGAAATTGCCGGATCGCTGAGAGGGAGTAGCGAATAATAAGGGGAAATACATAACTGATTGGTTGTAATTGGATATATTTGAATAAATTTACTAAATTTTGAACTCGTAAAAATGCTACAAGCTTATTGGACAAACCGATACATTTGCAGTTTCTGATTTTTATCCAGCGCACTACTTTGATAACTCAAACATTATTATATTCTCTAAAAGACATCCTGAATAAATTTTTAATAATATAACTACTAACCTTATGTATAAGCAGAGCGCAGGACGCGGTAATACCCATAACATCCAATAAAAAGACTGAAGTCCACAATATTTTTGATATTAATCTGCTGATACCGTAGAAAGTATTTCTAAGAATGAAGAAAGTTTGAATTGTAATGACGAACACATCGATACCAATAAAAATCAGTACTGGGTAGAAATAGTATTTGTTTAAGAACGCAGCGACGAGACATAATCGACTGTGCCAGTCTCTTAAAATTTTTATTTCTGGACAAACGTTTTGCAATTTGTTTCTGTCGGGTAGTTTTTCCATCTGTATTTTGCATGAGTCAAAAAGTTTGGCCAAAATCGCCATCCAATACTGAAAACTGATGCTAACAATCAGCCTGTATGTGGCAGAAATAATATAAAAACTTAAGGTCAAGAAAAAGTTCCATTCGAAATGATATTTCAGCATCTCTTTGGCATACACAATCGTTATTAGTATCTGATATAGAGTCATATAGCTTAGTATAAAGTATTTATAATATTTCGGCACATGGAACTGGGGTGAAATAATTTTCCAAGCTGATTTTAAAAAATCGTTATACAAGTAATCACACAAGATCACTATAATTATCATAATCGTAGCACAAACAAGATGAAAAACTTCTAGGTATTGTCTTAATCCTTCCAGTTCTTTAATTTTCACGTATTCATAGCGTGCGATTAAGACGTATACAGCCATCGCAGTAAGAAAAGTGCTCAAGAATATTTTATACAGTACTTGCTGTGATTGTCTAACAAATACTTTGTTTGTTGGTGATTTGGTTGCACTAAATGTGCTCAATCCAAATATATTTAAAATCCTTTCCACAGGACGCAGAGCAGCATTAATTTCCTCCATGATTATTGCCTTGTTAAAGAACAACTTACTTGATATAATGAAAGGATCGATGTAAATTCGTTTTAATTCTTAAGATGGTTTGTAATTTTAGTAAGTGGATAAATTTCTATGTGTTGTTGACATAAAACTCAAATAAATATTTAAGTGATAATATGATTATTTGATATGCTACTAAATTATTTAAGTATCTTAATAACAATAAATAATAATAATAAATGCCATGGTAACGACAAAGAACGACTCGGCCAAGTACACCAGGAGAAGTTTATAATAAATTTTGTTTACAGTCAAGACAATCGAATTCAAATCGAAAAAAATGTTGGCTAATCTTGAAATTTACGCCTTTTCATCGCTTCGCGAGGATTCTGGGTTGTTTGTCTTTCTAGTTGCTGTGATTTTTAAAGCACATTCAGATAATTTCTGAAACCTGTGCCTGATCAGTAACATCCACGTTACAATTTCGGTTTTAAGCGCTGTTTTATAATAACTTCCAGTTATTGCAACTAAACACAACGTAATTATTTCCATCACCTCGTGAGTTTTACTTGTCTGAATCAAAGCGCCCATAACCATACACAAAAATGTTATTAGAAGCTGGGCTATGCTACAAAAACGCAATTTAAAGTTATTGATGTGTATTCCAGATTTCTCTAACAAGTCGTCTAGCGTTATCACACTTTCCCATAACTTCTTTATAGTTTTTGCCTTGGATTTAAACTCGTAATTCATCAAACACACCAGAAAGATATCAGACAGTCCAATAAATTGAGCAACATAAGCCAATGTTTTATTCATGTTCTTTATTATTTGATCAAAAGTTTGGGTGAAAACGAATAGATTTGCTAACAACAAAACGGAAAAGAGTGCATAATTGTAGAAACTGTGTAATTTACTGTAATTTAGCATTCTTTTTCCAACTGGACCACGCACGCTAAAGGGGGGCAAGCCTAGTAGTTTTAAAAAGTTGTGAATTGGTGCTAAGACCGTATAAAGATCACCTCGCTGTTTAAAATTTTCCACATCCATTTTTCCACACAAAAATTCTTTTGCAAATTGGCAAAATGTGTGGCTTAAAACTTCAAACAATTTTCTTCAATCGAAGTTTATATTAATCGTAGAACCATGTCTACCACCAACAATATATTTAATGTGATTGATATTTTCTCCATAAACATAAAGTTATTGATGAAGAAAAACTGCATCAAATAATAAACGAAATTACAGTAATGTGATCCCATATATCAACATTGTAGTACAAACAAATAAATGAGATTAACTAAATTAATTTATTTGTAGCAAATTCTATTGACAATGATTGTAATTTAATTGAAAACGGAATTGGGTTAATAAAATTTTTTTTCAAACACGAAATTACAAGTACAGACTTAAGTTAAAAGACTACTAAAGCTGTGTGTAAAAATAAACAATATATAGACTACTTTCGAGATTTTAGTGTCTTTGTAGAACAAAGCCACTCTCCACAAATCACTGTTTGTCTTTCACAAATAAGAAAAAACGGCTTTGAAGTTGCAAATTTCACAAAAATGCCATTTAGGAGTCGGTTTTAAGGTTTGTTTGGCTTTCTCCGTACTACCCAGACCTCGCGCCTTCTGATTATCACAGTTTCCGCTGACTTTCTAACATTCTACATCCAATGAATATGGAGGGTTTTAGAACTGGCTCAGAAATTGCTCTGCTTTGAAAGATCGGGCTTTTAGCCAATGTTAAATCGAGAAATTGCCGGATCTCTGAGAGGAAGTAGCGAATAATAAAGGAAAATACATAACTGAATGGTCGTAATTGGATATTCTTGAACAAATACAACAAATTTTGAACTCGTAAAAATGCTACAACGTTATTGGGCAAGGCGATACATTAACAGTTTTGAATTTTATCAAGCACACTTCTTTGATAACTTAAAAATTATTATATTCTCTAAAAAACATCCTGAATAAATTATTAATAATATAATTACTAACCTTTTGTATCAGCAGAGCGCAGGACGCGGTAATACCCATAACATTCAATAAAAAGACTGAAGTCCACAATATTTTTGATATTATTCTGCTGATACCGTAGAAAGGATTTCTAAGAATGAAGAAAGTTTGAATCGTGATGAGGAACACATCGATACTAATAAAAATCAGTACTGGGTAATAATAATAATTGTTTAAGAACGCAGCGACGAGAAATAATCGACTGTGCAAGTCTCTTAAAGTTTTTATTTCCGGACAAACGTTTTGCAATTTGTTTTTGTCGGGTAGTTTTTCCATCTGTGTTTTGCATGAGTCAAAAAGTTTGGCCAAAATCACCATCCAATACTGAAAACTGATACTAACAATCAGCATGTATGTGGCAGAAATAATAAAAAAACTTAAGGTCAAGAAAAAGTTCCATTCGAAATGATATTTCAGCATCTCTTTGGCATACACAATCGTTATTAGTATCTGATATAGAGTCATATAGCTTAGTATAAAGTATTTATAATACTTAGGCAAATGGAACTGGGATGAAATAATCTTCCAAGCTGATTTTAAAAAATCGTTGTACAAGTTATCACACAAGATCACTATAATTATCATAATCGTAGCACAAACAAGAGGAAAAACTTCTAGGTATTGTCTTAATCCTTCCAGTTCTTTAATTTTCACGTATTCATAGCGTGCTATTAAGACGTAGACAGCCATCCCAGCAAGAAAAGTGCTCAAGAATATTTTATACAGTACTTGCTGTGATTGTCTAAGAAATACTTTGTTTGTTGGTGATTTGGTTGCACTAAAAGTGCTCAATCCAAATATATTTAAAATCCTTTCCACAGGACGCAGGGCAGCATTAATTTCTTCCATGAATTTTGCCTTGTTAAAGAACAACCTACTTGATATAATGAAAGGATCGATGTAAATTCGTTTTAATTCTCAAGATGGTTTGTAATTTTAGTAAGTGGTTAAATTTTTATGTGTTGTTGACATGAAAATCAAATAAATATTAAAGTCATAATATGATTATTTGATATGCTCCTAAATTATTTAAGTATCTTAATAATAATAAATAAATAATAAAAATGCGAAAACATTTAAAAACCTTTAATTAAGACCTTTTTCGTAAATAATAACATTTTTTCAATAAGTATACATACAGATAAGTGCTGTGAAGTCTTGCACGTCATTAATTTCGTGAAAGGGTCATATCAAATTGAATTAAAATTATCAGGTACGTAGAAATGGCACCAACCATCTAAAACAGTCCACACATTACAAATTCCAGTCATTTTCATCAACTACAACTTAAAAAAGATAATTACTGCATAGATGAGAGTACAATCAATGGTAAAAAACCCTCCAGCTGAAATTTTCACTTCATCGTGAAGGAGTTGCAAAGTGAAAGAATTAATCTGAAAAATAGAATGTTTTAAGTGTGAAAAATTAGTGTGGCTAGATATTGAATACTTCTTTTCGCAGTTCTTTGTCTTCTGTTTGTAGGATTACGTTTAATAGCGATTTTTTCATAGAGTTTGCCTGAAAGAGATGGTTAAATTAAGTTTCTGCGAAGTCGTCTCCAGAAAGAGACTTATTTTAATTATTTATTTGCAAAAAAAAAGCTTTAACCAACCTTCAAGCCGACTCTTTATCACTGACCAAATAAATGAGGGTCAGGTTAAAGTTAGTTAAAGATTTTTTTTATGAAAGCGAACGTATCGGGTTAATTTTCATTATTTATTTAAACATTTCATCAAAAATGTAAATATTGATCAAATAAAACTACCGATAATAAAATATGTACTGAAAAATGCGTTTTAATACTAACTGTTATTTATATTGACCAAAATATTTAAGTATACTGACCATTTAGTTAACAAAACACTTACATAAAAAAAATATTGACATAATAAAAAAAAAAATATCAGCCCACTTTCAAAACCCAGCTGAATCATATCTCTAGGTAAGCAATTTTGTATTTAAAAACATTTTTAGGCAGACTCTTAGTACGAACATTTCCTGAATTAAATGGTTTTTGATAATTACTTACGCTCAAACACAACAACTCACAAGAAACTGCCAAATATACAACATCAAAAGTTCCATAGAAGGCCCAAAGAACCGATGCTTCTATATTCATGAAATTATTGTTTCCTTTATCATCGAATAAGTATTTTACAATGACATAACTTTGCACCGTAACCATTAAAAATAACTCCGCTATGAGCAGAAGAATGGGTGCCGAAAATACTTTGCTAATAGTTGCCAATACTGTTCTGAGTTCATAGTGAAAATGAACCAGTTTCGAAAACTTTCTGCAAAAATCATTCGACAGTTGATTTCCAAACTGTAGAGTTGACAGATTTTCAGCATTTACCAATGTTAAAAAGTAGTTCTGTAATGTGGAAAACCTGGCCTTTAACAAAAAAATGTACATCTGGTATTCAGTTTTCATGACCACCTTGCAGCCATTTTCAACCATGATAAAAAGCATCGCCAAAATTATCTCCAAAGGACTTAATACTTTGGTAGTCATCATATTTACTATCACTGCCAAAAACATTAACGACCCAAAAAGTTGTACCGTCGACAGATATCGCAAAGTATTGTTTTTAATAGTGATTCCTTCAGCTTCCAGCGCTTTATCCAACAACAATAACTTTTTCAAAACATTTTTAAACTGTTTTGTGCTCCGCCTGTACGCGTAATTCATGATAACAACATAAATAACGTCCAAAAACATCAGCAAAGTTATGGTGTATTGCAGAATTTTATTGTTTTCCAAGCCGCTCAAACCGTATGCAATTGTGGTAAAAGCATTGAAACATCCAGTTGCTATCAGTAATATCAACAGGACAGTGTTGTAGCAGACGTGAAGTTTCGTGTAAGTGAATTTTCGATTATCAACAGGACCCTTAACCAAAAAGGGGGCTAGTCCAAGAAATTTTGAAAGGAAGTGGACAGGTTCAAGGACAGAAAAGGCATCTGCACGATTTTTGAATGAAAACCAAACCATAATTAGTTACAACAATTCTTGGTGCAGAGTTTTTTCACAATTTTCCCAACTGGTTATAATGTACTAGAAGCATTCAGTGACCAATTATGATCATGAGAGAAAGTATGGCAATAATTTACATCACATGAGCAATTAATAAAGACTAATTGTATTAAGGATATTAGTTGGATGGATAGATATTAAACAATTTGTCTTCCACGTGCAATATAATTACATTTCTTAAACACTCTCCCTAATGAATTAATAGCAAACGAGCAAACCGATCCACCTCAATAAAACGACTCGGCGTTAGCCATAATCCTAAAGATTATAGGGCTCAATGATGGGCATCAGTAGAAAAAAAACCAAGGACTATGGTTATAACGAACATTCATAAAACGGCTTTAAAATTGGCCCCTTCGGATTTTTATCTAATTTCACATTTAACGCCTTAAAAAATTATTGTTCAGAATTACTTACGCTTAAGCACATCATCTCACACAAAACTGATAGAAGGACCACATCAATGGAAGTATATAAGGCCCAAAGTACTGATGCATCTATGTTAAGATATGGATCATTCCTCGCACCATCGTACAAGTATATAACAAAGACGTAACTCTGTATGGTGGTCAGAAAAAATAACTCAGCGACGAGTATGAGAATCGGCGCCGAAAACACTCTACTGATAGTTGCCGAGACCGTCCTTAATTCGCAATGGAAATGAACCAATTTTGAAAATTTTCGACTGAAATTGTGTGAGTGTTGCGTTCCATGTTTCAACGTAGCTAAATTTTCAGCCGTCACCAATCTCGACAAATAAGTGTGTAACTTAATAAATCTAGATTTTAACAGCATTACGTAAATTTGGTATTCAGTTTTCATAACTAATTTAAATGTGTTTCCCAAAGTAAAAAAAATAGTCCCCAGAACTATGGCCATGGGATCCAAAGTTTTAAGACCCATCAATATGGATATAGCCACCAAAAAGAATAACGACAATAACAGTTGTATTATGCACCAATATTGAAGTTCATAATTGTTAGTAACCAGCCCCTCAACCTGTAATGCCTTATCTAATACCAAAAGTTTCTCCCAAACATCCCTTAACTTGTTAACATTACTCTTATACGCATAGTTCATAACTGCAATCAAAATTAGGTCCAAAAACATCAGAATTGTTACGGTGTATTGCAAGACTTTGTTCTGCTGTATGTGAAATAAACCGCTATAAATGGCGCTGATCGTAATAAAAGCTGTGAATGTAAGCATTATTAAAACCACAGATGTGTTGTAACAAATCTGAAGTTTAGAGTAAGTGAATTTTCGGTTATCAATAGAACCCTTAACCGAAAATGGTGCCAGCCCCAGGAATTTTGAAACGTAATGCACAGGTTCCAAAACGGAAAACACATCACCGCGATTGTTAAATGCAAACGAAACCATTTTGGTTAGGAAAACTGCCTGCAGTACAGTTCCTTCACAAATTTCGTACTTAGTAAAAATTTATTTATTCTAATTTGTGTCGAATATACTCTTCTCAATCAATATAAGTATGTCAACAATTTATATTCAACGAATACAAATGAAGACTTAATTTTATTAAAGGTTTTGGTTAACGTTATTATTGAAAAGGTAAATATTAATGTTGTTTTTCGTTATAATATTGATACTGTGAATTCTCGTTTTCATAATAAACAACACTTGTTAATTATGTAATTCTACATCATCAATAAACTATGTGTAGTTCCAAATTATATCGAATTTAAATATATGAAATATTATTTGTATTCAGTTAATTTTTTTTTTTCGATTAATGTTATTTTAAAAAGTTACTTGCCTATTGGCCTTTTGGCCGATTAATTGGTTCTTGTTAAATTAAATTATGCAAATGGATTGAATAATAAATAAAATTCTTGATAAAGAAACACTCAAGCGTTTGAACAACTGCGAATAAGGTAAAACTTCTTGGAATATTGAAAAATACCAGAAAACTAATAATTATAAACAAATTATGTTACCTTATTTCTGTAAGGTTACAGAAAATTAATCACTTACATCTTTGCTCATCAGGTGACAAGAAATTATCAGGGAAACAATTTCCCACAGCGAATAAACCAACCAAATAAGCGACACATCTCGGTCTTCGATCCATTCCCGTCTTCCAGCGTCATAAATTTGTCTGGCCACAACATAACTTGAAATCAAAACTGTAAGAAACATCTCCGTTACGTATACCAAGACTGGCGCTGCATATATCTTATTAAGAATCCTTAACTCTTCCTCGAGTTCAGAATAAACACCAACTAATTTAGAAAAACGATCTTTGGGATCCAATCGCTTCGCACATCCTGAAATCGTACTTG